>JAODLC010000015.1:7661008-7693979 GCA_026781145.1 Hippopotamyrus pictus
GGGGGTGGGGAGGGGGGGGGGGTAGTAAGATTAGATGCCATCCCTCCCTCTCATTCACTCATGCGCGCACACTTTTCACCCATATTCATTTCTAAAAATTCAGTTATTGCTTTTTAAATGTACGTAAAGAGATCTGAAATTTCAGCTGGAGGAGTTGTCCCTCTATTCTACAAATCTGTACCAGATGAGTGGCTGCAAGACGGAGGGATGGAGTAACTCCATCTGTGCCTCAGAGTTTCTGGTTCCGGTGACATTCTGTTACGAGAGCCGCTAAAAGCTTACAAATCCTCGGGGGACTTCCTCAAGGGATTTCGCTGCGCAAAGTTCCGTGCAAAACATACCTGCGAAAATGGCTGATATCCAGGTGGGTTGCATCCACCGTAAGAGGGGGTGGCGTCTGTTCTGCAGGCTGATTTCTGCTGGTAGGCCGGCTGGAGGTTGGGGTAACTGTAGCCGAAAGGTGGGACCGCTTTGGACGAAGGCGGTGGCGGGGGTAGCGAGGAGGAGTCTAAATTTCGTGGAGGAGACAGTGATTTGAGGGAACCGATGGCAAAGTGATGGCAAGTGACTGGAGATGCAAAACTTTAACCTACTTTCATTTTACTGGCAAAAACCCACAAACTTTGTTTATGGCCTTAGAAGGCGACTCTAATAATGGACTTTACTCCTAATACTGCACATGACTACAGTAAAGGGTGTAGGAGAGACCTTGATACTGGAAGAGACATAACTCCAGTCTTATTAAAAACAGCATATATGAATAAGCATTGAGATGATTTGAGATCACTGGGCGAAATTTTGTTACAACAGACAATATGTAACAACATTTTGTTTGAAATCAACAACAACAAAATGTTGTTGATATTATATCAGTGTATATTGTATCAGATATTATATATCTGATAATCAATCTAAATACTTGTGTATATATATATATATATATATATATATCATAACACTCACTGGAGATGGCTGTTGATTGTTAAAACTTTTTTGCCTCTGAGGAAGGAATATTGACTATGATAATTAACCTTAATAAGGTTTCTACTTGACCAAACGGAGGCCTGGGCTCTTCTAGAAGTCCTCAGCTAACCTCTGCAGTCTCTGAAATAATTTCCCAACCTGTGGCCTGTACTACGAAGTAGGGTTACCGGCTTATCGGGGTAACTTGTCAGATTTAAGATACCACAGTTTAATTGGACTTCATATTCGTTCACTTACATTTTGCCCAGACTACCTTAAATCCGACAAATTACCCAAATAAGACAGTAACCCCGCTTCGTGGTACAGGCTTCTGGTCCTCGGGGACCCGCAGACAGGTCACATTTTTGCTCCCTGCCAGACAGTCCATGTTTTTGCTCCCTCTCAGCTCTCAGTAGGGAGTTGTGAGGGAGCAAAAATGTGGACTGTCTGTGGGTCCCTGAGGACCGGGTTGGGAAACACTGCTGTAGATAACAGGCTCTGACTTTGCAATAACTGTCACTAAGTGGCAGTACACTGCACTGCACTCCTTTCCTGAAATGCAAATCCGTCAATGTTTTTTTTTGTTATAGTTTCCGAGTCCAGAAATAAATGCAGGATCAGCTTTACAAATGAATGGGGACTTATCTTTACATGCTTTCACACAATTAAAACACAAATCTCGCCATACAGCTGGACCATAATGATTTAATCCAGCTTTCTTGAAATCTGAGCACTTTGCTACTTTTAGCATACAGTAAGTAAACTGCAGATGGAGCCAATACGGCTGTGTGTAAACAGGATCTACATCTCTGGGAGTCTTCATCCCTGTCTCCATATCATTACTCCTACTGCAGGCAAGGCACTAAAACACAAAAACATTGCGGCCTCAATTAATCTCTTCCTAATCTTGTTCCTGCATATAAAACACTTCTGACACACACCTTTTTTACATGGTGTTCTGCAGTCTCTCTTCCTGCCTATCAACTGGTTCAGATGAACCGCAGCTTCTCTTTTCCCGTCTCCCTGTCTGCTGTTCCACCTCATCTACAGCCTCTCTCTCTTCTAGTCTGCCTGCCTGCCGTTTCCACTGATCCATTCTCTCTCCTGGCAGCCTGTCTGTCGGCTCATTCAGCTGATCTGCAGTCTTCTGCTCTTCCAGTTGTTTGTTCCTTTAGCAGATTATCAGACAGCCTGTGCTGATGTTTCACGCATTAAACTAGCATACATTACTGCACAGACCAGATACGTGTAAATACACTACAAACTGTACAAGTGAAAGCATTGGTACAGCATTTTTAAACATTATTTTGTAGCATTTTTCATTTTACTGGAACTCAAGTCAATAATCAAAAACAGAGATGATATGGCCATTACCATATTTGTACAGGCTAGCCTCAATCATTCATCCATTCTACCCAGGCTAATTCTTGCTCTCTCAGTCTCTCTAATTTCTGCGCTCATTTTCTTAAAATGCACTTAAGACTAAAATCTGTTTTTGTGTAACAATTTCAGCTGTGCTGAAAATACCAGTATTCGGAAATTGTTCATACGACGACACACACACCCATGATCCATCTCGAAAACTTATGCATTATTTCAGGACTGCTGAATGTCAAATGTATTTATGACAAGAGAGTATTAGATCAAATTACTATTTATTCTGGTAAAGAAAATTTAAATACAAAGATGTATTTATTGGGGGGCAGGGTGGATGAATGAAGTCAAATTAAATATTGAGGGTATATGTCCCCCTGGTTCCTACACCCCTTACTATAGCAGCCTTATATTCACACACACAGAACTGCTCTAACCTAAGCCACATAAACCTACCAGTCCTACCATTACTAAAATACACTGAACATTTTACAGGAGAGCTACCCAAACTATCCTTCCAATGGGTCCTTCCACAGGTCACATGACCAAGATTTACCTGGGTAGCTTCCATCTTCCAGGGACTCGTAGTTGTTGGGGACGGGGGAGCTGCTGCCTGTGGTGGAGCTGTCAGCCCCTGGGGGGATGGGGGAGAGGAGGAGAAAGCTTGCTAGTAAAGGAGGGGGCATCAGGTCTACGGATGGGAACGTAAGCCAGTTTCCAGTACCAAAAGCAGAGCCTCAGAAAACCAAAAAAAAAAAAAGGTCTTCCCCAATCGCCAGGGCTTGAAGCGGGGGAGGGGGGTTTAATCTGGGTCGGTTAATCCCAGCGTGGCAGTGGGAGATAAGAGCCAGTACCGAGATAGCACAGGCAGATTCCCCGGCGATCTCCATTATCCCAGATGAAATCCGTCATCCTACAAGAGCAACAGAACCGGCGGGAGCACGGGAGACCATTGAAAGCTACAAATAATTAACACGCCAGCTCTGACGATCGTGCGTCGCTGGATTAGGTCAGCAGGAGAGCACGTGGACCTGCGATGGTATGGGCCACACCCACACACACGCAGCAGCCAGGCTGGGGGGCTGTGCCCCCTCCCGGCAAAAGGGTTATTTCAGAGGAGATGAGATTATAGGCTTCCGCCTGCAGAAAAAAGCATTCATGTTTCCAGAAAGCTTTAGTAAAGACAGGAAGGAGATTGTCTGCAGTATCATGCAGCACGGGGACCCAATTACCCGCCTGGCTGGCAGGAGACCGTAACGGGCCCGCAGCTCAACCCCCCACGGAGCCACACTGCAGCTTCTGCTCTTTGCCATCGCGGCAGGGGAGCCCAAGATGGCTATATTTAAAAACTTGTTAACTGTGCCAACAGGGGGGGCGCAGAGACAAGGCAACAGGGATAAGCCATCACTTGACACGGGGCGTGGACCCAAATGAGAAGCACGAGTCAAAGGTGGCCCACTCAGACCGAACGCTCGGACAGGGGAAGACGGTGGGACCAGAGGCAGCAGAAGAGGCGGAGTCTGGCGCCGCCAATGAAAATGATACAGTGGGAATGAAAACGGGAAACACTCAAAGGTCTAGCTAAGCATAAAGAGAAGAAAGACGACAAAGTGAAGCACAGTAACCTGAAAACTAGTGACTGATCACAGGGCTATTCAAGTTCTGCCAACAAACCAGACCGAGTTTAACTTTTGTGAAACCTTCACAGATAACTCACTCCCACTTATTAAATGAGAATGCAAAAAAAAAAAAACAAAAAAAAAACAGTACGATACAGAAGAGTTTGTTGGCTCTCATGGACTCAGAGCTGTTAGGAAAAAGACTGTTAGTTTTTCCAGGGGAAATGGTGAATGTTGCTTATAATCCAGATGTCAGGACATCCTCAGTGCCTTAAGCCTTCCGCAGGGACAAATGCGCTTCTTCACAGTATCTCCTTTGTACACCTCTGTTTCCTCCTCTCCAAAGACTGAAGATGGGGCAAGCTGAGCGAAGGCAGACAGTGTGGAGACCAAGGACTGAGGGAAGGTAGAGGGGATAGGAGGCCACATGGGATGGGTTCTGGAAGGTGGAGGGAAGCGATGCTATGAGACGGGTCTGGGGGAGAGCGATGGTCAATGCAAGGCGGGGGGGGGCAGGGCGTGGAGAGGTGGGCAAGTAAAAGCTATAGCAGACCTGCTTCCTCATCCTCCTCCTCCTCATCGTCCTCATCATCGGAGCTCGATGACGAGGGGGCGGCTGTGGACGACCTACCTCCGCTATTAGCAACATATCCGTATTGCGGGCCTGTGGGGTGGAGAAGCACAAACAACTGTCAGCTGCTGATGGTGTCAGGGGTCAAAGGTCAGAGGTCAGCCGGCCATGGTCTGCACAGCCATTGGCAAAGCCTGATATCACTGGCAAACATGACGCGGCCAGGACTTGTAGACCGTCTCATCTGTGCCGCTTTTGTTCACAGGGTGCAGACCAAACTCCATGTGTTCAAACCAACAGGTGGGAAAAAAGCAGCTTTCGTCTCAGTGAAGATGTCACTCCAAGAAAATGTGAGGTACATGACCACACATCATAGACACTGAAGCCATACATTTGAATTGCTTTCACATTTGAGCACAGCTTATATGGCATTTGCTTGACTGTGGATTTCGGATGTCAGTATGTCCAGCCTGTATAAGAAAAGCTAAATTAGCCATGAGATATCCTCTCCTATCAAAAGAGAAGCCACTGGGAACCCAGGAGACTCCAAAGCAGGAGCAGGAGGAGCAGGAAGCTGTAACAGAGTCACGTTTCTCTATGACAGCTCTCCTGAGTGTTAGATATTCTTTAAGAGATGTTAAGGGAGGAACAGATCTCATATATTATGAATCGTCTGATGACTGTACAAGCATGTTTGTTGTACCTAACAGTACTAGGCAAACTACTTAGCATAACAAACCCGTGAAAGTACTAAAATCAATTCGTTTAACATAATCAAAAGCTTGTGAACATTACAAGACAAAAGTGGTACTTTGACATAAAATAATACAAAGACAAAATCACAGGCTGAATGTCATCAAGGACAGACAGGGAGGAAGCTTTCCCCGAACAAAAGCACGCAGAGAAGATTAAAAACCAACACAAATACATTTAAAAATCCAGACGCCGTCTTTAATTTTCATTTTGCTTTTTATCTTTCACTTCCCCTACACATAATGGCTTGTGTCATAGCATGAAGAAATCTCTGATCTGAAGGCTATCTGGCAGAAGTGAAACACGTCCATCTTTAAGAAGTTTCAAGTAACAGAACAATAGCTTTTGGCTTTTCAAATGGAAAGAACAGCCGACAACGAGGCAGGCATCACAGGGATTAAGGACATGGACTTGTTTCCCAGTGCTGAGGACAATGCAAATTATTTCTCAAGTTACAAATTCTGCAGAACTCGTTGACAAAGACAACATTATCCTACCCTTAAATCCGATTGCGAATTAAATATATGGACACTGATTAAGTACTTGCATTCATGTACTTCCAAACATGGTTTGGGATTTTCCCCAAACACAGAAGCAAAATGCAAAAACTGCAGAGCACTACCCAAAAGTCACCATTCACAAACTGCAAGGCATGATTATGGCCAACAGCAACAATCTGACAAAAAAAAAAATGGAACCTAAAAAAAAGATACGTTGACTGATCTAGCAACATCTCTACTGACATGACATCACTCATCTATAGAATTCATATTCTGGCACAGAATGATGGACCTACTGACTTTCACGACGGATTTGACGCATCCAAATTTCAATAACAGCATAGGGCGCGTGCAACATTTTTCTATGAAGGATTTTGGATTGATTACTGACAAGAACAATAACTCTGGCAAAATTACCAGTTCTACTGAGCTACACTGGACAGGATTTTCTTCTTTAAAACCAAAGGAGCTGACCTGTTTCTACACCAAGAGGTTGTGAGAGAGTATCTGAGGAGTAAGACACGATTCATTGGGACAGGGTCTTACCAGGATGATGGCCTGGAGAAGAATGCACGGAATTGGATGGGGTTCCTGATGGTGGTCTCTCCCCAGCACCGTCACCAGTGTTGGGCTCGAGGGCTTTGTAGGACTGGGTCACAACTGGCTGAGTCTGGTCATAGTGCTGAAGATCAGGAGGCGAAACTGGGGAGAAAAGCAATTATTATTTTACCCATTCAAGCTGTTCTTGCAAGAAAAAGATCTCCTTCCTTTCATGGATTATAATGTAAAAGCTTATGTCTGTAATGACCATCCCCAGAATGGCGGGAGATGCCGGACAGCCACATCTCTGGGGAAAACGCCATGCAGAAGTCCGTGTAAAGTTTAAGCCACAACTGCTGAAACGTTCATCGACGACATGCTTTGAAACAGTACTGTGGAACAAGTCGGGCTTACCTGCGCTAACCTGGCCGTTGACAGCCACTTGGGGGCCGCTCGGGGGCGTGGCATAGGTGCAGGGAGCTGTTGAAACAGCCGTGGGAAGGGCTCCAATTCCCGGGGGACCCTGGTACAGCTGGGCCTGGGGGGCCTGCGAGGAACGTGCCGTGCTATACTGGTTGGCCCCTGGTGCCGAGGAGTATGAGGCCACAGGGTATAGTGGAGCGGACGAAGCAGCTGTGGCTGCAAGTCCCTGAGAGGCGGGGTATGGTGCATAGTAGGGGGCCGGGTAGCTAGTCAGCTGCTTAAATGGTGGCGGGTGCTGGGGGGCATGGTGAGTGCTGGAGGGGGGGGCGCCAGTGGCACTGTAAGACTGAGAAGCCTGCGTTTGAGCCGCATCATACACGGGGGGGCCAGACCTGACAGTGGGCTGTACAGGCTGGCGGTGGCTGTTGTGGTAGTAGCTGGGGTGGTATTGGCTGTTCATGACGGGGGCTTTGCCAGAGGGGGCGGGGCCCTGGCCCATTACAGGAGGGTAGCTCTGCGGATGGGAGCTGTAGTACCCTGCAGCATGGTACATAGACGGGTATGATTGTCCAGGGCCTGGAGAGAGACCAAGGTACTTTCACTTATAAGCAGGAACTCACACAGGATTAGACTGCACAGGGAAATCTTTACTTTATAAGATAAACTATCAAATGAATGGCATTTGAAAACAGGTTCAAAATTCCACAGCAATAAAGAGATGCACACCCCATACATACACTCATCCTAATAAAGACGCCAGAAAAATCATAGACAAAGCATGCAGCACCCAGATAATCAAGGTTCAATGAGAAACACAAAACTGCAGGACAGAAAATCTACAAATATTTGAAGCTTCTTTCCTCAACTTGGCCCACACTATCACCACTGCACCCAAGCCCTGCATTTATGACCACAAACAGCATGAAAACGTGTCCATGACTTTAAAGTGTGACAGTGGACAGGTCTGTTTGCTCATTCCTGTCACTTTGCACTTCCTCCTGATGACCAAGAGCCCATGCACGGCTATATATAATCCATAGAAAAGGTGATAGAAAAAATGCGTCCAAATAAACATAACGTTTTTGGCTCCTGTGTGTTAAGAAATCTCGGACGACGGAAAGGCAAAGATTGTTGAATTAAGCGCATCATTTAGCTTTTAAATAATGGTAGTTAAGTGCATGTATAAAAATAAAAAATAAAGCATCGATTCGTTCGGCGGTGCCGTTAATCCAGCCATGATACTGCTGGCAACGAATCGAAGACACTTGCTACCTTGCTAACAATTAACAAGCACAGAGGCACGAGGTGGGCAGATAAAAGACAATCGGGTTTTAAATGTCAGCCAAAACTCATAAAATCCCCACGCACATCTGTTTTCGCAATATACTGCATTTTGACCTCTGCCAGATAAATGGACTTAGGGGTTGGAGTCGAAACCCCTGTTATAACGTGCGCCTTAATAAAGTCGGTGGTCTCTGTGGTCAGACATAATACCCAGTGCTACCTAGAAGAAAATTATCTGAAGGGAAATTAGGGTTTTTTATGACACCTGTCCAGCCGACTGCAAAGAAGTGGCTTTCTGAGCCAGCTAGCCAGCAGGTTACCGTGTAAACCGAGGCCGCTCCCAAGCTACGGCTAACAGGTTCACCACTTCGCCAGCCCCGTCCCTTAACGTACCTAAACCTAACCGGCGGGCAGCCCGGTACTCTCCGCCGCAGCCTCCGCTAGCACCGGCGGGCCGATAGTCCACATGACTCACCGCAACGGCCAGAAACTAAACCGAAACGACCGCCCCCTCCTTCTCTGACTCAGCGGTAACCAGGTTGGCCAGACCGAGCTAGGGTAAGCTATGCTAACTAGGCCTTTAAAGGCCTCGGCCTGTCCTACCGTTCTGGCAGGGAGGAGCTGCGCCTCCGTTCTGCGTCGCGTTCAAGTTGTACCCGGCGGAGGGGTTCAAATTCGCCGACATCTCTCCTTTCAGCGCTTCTTGTTAATAAAAAATAAATTCATGCGGTGTACCAGTGAATCACCATTAATTATTCTGTCACTTTCTTTCTTATTAATGGCAAACAGCGCCGGTAGGAGCGCTCGACGGACGCCCTCCGTCCCACTACGTGGGATTAGCTGATGCTCTGCGGCTGGATGTTGGATGCGAGCGGCGCCGCGGCGCCACCTGCGCGCACACAGTGATGATGGGAGCCGCTTGCGGGGAACCGCATTTATTCACCATTATGACCTCAGCCCAACCTCGTCTAATGCCTTTATCAGATTCGTTCATGCATCTTTATGGTTGCGTAAAGGGATTTTAGTCACTATTTTTATGCTCCGCATTAATGTAAAGTTTATCCTTTACTTATTATATGGAATGGTATATTCCACGCGTTGCACCAGCCGTCCCAGAGGATAAGTATTTGCTTTGTTGATATATTCACCGTAACCTCTGAGACTTAAAATATAATACACATGTACAAACAATGTTTTAAAAGGATAAATTAAACAATTACTGGTGTAAATTATTGTAGAATTACATATGAACTGTAATACAGGTGTTAAATCCACAGGTATTGCAACGGAGGATCTTTATTTTTTTTTAAGTATTACACTTCATTCTCAGAGAAGATGCTTTTGTGACACTGTTAAAAGGACTAAAATGTTATCCAAAGAGCAGAGTTTTCAATTATTAATACAATACTGATACACTGATTTGATGTGTACCATAAAAAAGATTAAAATAAACATTTCATTGGTTAGATATTAGTCAGTCAAAATGACTCCAAATACCCTTTTCCTCAGTTCCAAAAGGAACATCAAGCAACATGAAGTATTCTTCGCCATATACAACTCCAAAGAGGCCAAACAGGTCTGGACTTCAGTCTGAACTCATTGGGCTTCAAGAATCCATAAAAAAATAATTGTCCCTTAAAAATGGTTCAAACAACAGTCAGGTGCCAAGAATAAAATGAGTTCACTGTTGTTGACAGAAGTTTCTAGAAAGGCCTTCTTATCCTTAGCTGTAATGGTTAAACTCTTGTCACATGTCAACATGATCTTCGCAGGAGTGTCTGCACACTCCTGTGATGGCTGCCATGGGGAGGCTTGCCGGGTGGACCTGTCAGACCACGTCCTGGGGAATTCGCGCCCTTTGGGCCGTGCACTCACACTCCTCCTTCAGTTCGGCGGGGGGGCCGCAGCAGTCGGACACCTCGCCCTTGGCCTGGCAGGTCAGGCAGCAGGAGGTGCGGCCCTGCTGTCGGCAGGAGGTGCAAGAGAGGACCAGCTGGCAGCAGAAATGCGTGGAGCACAGCTCGTAGCTGTCCCATGGGGTGCTGCAGTACCGGCATTCTGCAAGAGGGGGCGGAAGTGTATGGAAGGGCGAACGAAATGTCTGTTTACCAAGAGCACTTACAGCTGGTGTCTTTTAAAATAAGCTCAACGACATTCATCATATGTTTTAAGAATTGCATTATGTTTAGGCTACATTACAAACATTTTATTTACTTAGATGAGAATTTTATCCAGAGCGATCACAGAGTTCGAAGGGTTTGCCAGAGTTCTGGTGCAATTGGGGTTAAGGGACTTAATCAAGGGTCCAAAGGTCATCGGACTACTCTGCTGGCCACCGGATTCGAACCAATGGCCTTTCAGACATGGGCAGAGATCTCTTACCTGCTGAGATACAACTTATCTAACTGAGCACGAATAATTAAGTTTTGGCACAATCCATTAATTTTCTATAACCGCTTCTTGTGTACAAGTCTGAAGGAGGAAACTCTTGTAACACAGGGAGAACTAAGTCAGTGACACTAAGTCAGAGGTGGACATTCCAGGTCCAGAAAGTAAAAATCCAGACCGTGACTTTTTTTCAACCAACCAGTTGAGTATAAAGAGTCACAGAATAAGGGCGGCATGGTGGTGCGGTGATTAGCACTGTTGCCTCACACCTCTGGGACCCGGGTTCGAGTCTCCGCCTGGACCATGTGTGTGGAGTTTGCATATTCTCCCCATGTCGTCGTGGGGTTTCCTCCGGGTACTCCGGTTTCCCCCCGCAGTCCAAAGCCATGCTGAGGCTAATTGGAATTACTACATTGCCCGTAGGTGTGTGTGTGTGTGTGAGTGTGCCCTGCGATGGGCTGGCCCCCTGTCCAGGGTTGTTCCCTGCCTCGTGCCCGTTGCTTCCGGGATAGGCTCCGGACCCCCCCCGCGACCCATTATGGATAGAGCAGTTTGGAAAATTGCTGGATGGATGGAGTCACAGAATATTCAACTAGTTGGTTGAAACAAAACCTTGGTCTGGATTCTTACTTTCTGGACCTGAAATGTTTACTTCTGCACTTAGTTAAGCTTAATTCTTGGTGGTTATTCATTAAAAAAAAAAAAAAACCTTTCCCAATAATGCTATACTAACGTATACGGTACAAATCTCTCAATTTAATTACAACCAGAATCCAACCAGATACAAGTCTGTCTGAAGCAGAATAAAAACCTGCAAAGCAATGCTGAATGGATGACAAAGACAAAAAAGTTAAATGTATATACCTGAGATGACGTCATTATTATAGGCGATTGCATATCGCTCATCAAACACAAACAGTTTTCCCCTATAGAAGCCTTCAGGAAATTGCTCCAGATATTTATGAATGCCTCCTTTTAGTTGATACACTTCCTTACAGACATCCTGGGAAGACACATAATACAGCTCTTTTTCCTCTGCTAATTAATATTAATCATGCAAATGCAAAATACCAAAATAAAACAGAAAGCAATCTGACCTTTGAGCGTATGTACGCAGACCCCCGCTCGCAGCGAATGCCGCCGGTACAGTACATGAGAACTTTCTTATCCCGAAAGAGCTCCAGGTTTTTATCCACGTAGTCTGGGAAGTAGCTGAATTTACGAATGTCAGGAGCCAGACATTTACTAAACTGTCCCTGGAAGAGAACAATTGACATTCTATTATTTTACTTCTGTTATCTCAAATAGCGAAGGTTTTGCGATTGCCAGTGACATGTGCTGAATAAATTAAACAATACATTTACTGTTTAATTACTTAGAAATAATTCAAAAATTGGCCAGATGGTTAGACTTATAATTACTTTGCATGACAACTTAGACTTGGCTTAAACGAGCCATAATAATGTATTCCATTAAGACACTGAGGCTTTGCAGTGAATGACAAAACTCAGAAGAAGTTAAGATTTGTTTAATACTCACTATTTTACTTTCATAGAAGTTTCTGCAGTCCAGGAGGACGGTATCTGTGCATGAATCTCCTTTTGACAAAAGCTTTTCAACTTCTTTGTGAAATTCTTCAGGCTCCAAATGGACGCCTAAGAAATGAATCAAAAGCATTGTGTTTAGCGATATCAATAAAGCAATCCGACAGCAATCCTGCTGCATCAGCCATCGGTGACCCTGCTGCAGGCTGTAAATCTGGATTCATTTGCGCATTCTTGACGAAATGCATACAGCTAATCAACTTACCAGCCAATCTGTAAGAAAGAACGTCAGGATCCACCCCCATCGGAACGATCTCTTTATAAACCCCTACCCTCAGGTTAGAGAAGCACTTTGCACCTCCTTCACTTCTCTGTTGGGAAGAGTATCGTTTTGTTGTTTGTTCATGGAAACTTTGCAGATACCGACTACTTAAAAAATTTCTGTTTAGTTAATAGAAAATTCACTTGCTGGTTAGTATCACTGGTAAATATCCTGTGAGAAATCTGCAGGCAACCTCAACCACGATTAATTGTGCTGCAAGTGTGGGAAGATGGTATGTAAACATTTTCCAGGTTAAAGTATCTTTACCTTGAAATCCTCTTGCACCATCATTCTGAAGATTGGATGAGAAAGCATCGCTTCGACATATAACCTTGTGGCCACTTTGGTTCCTCCCACAGTTCCGTTTATACCCTCTCTCGCCACACGAATCTGCAGTTAAACACAGCAGCAGACTTAAAAACCTGACTTATGGCGCTTTTCCACTGACACCAAGAACCGAGCCGTACCATGAACTGGCAGTTTATAATTCATGTGAGCTGTGTCCACACCGACAAGGCTCTGCTTGCTATTAGGGCTGAAAGCGTGAACAAACCAAGCTGCAAAACCACCATCTGACTAGTCAAAATGCAGGGACATACTGGTGTTCTGCATCAATATGCATGGATTATCTGAAGAAAAAAAGTCATATTCTATATATTATTCATTATTAGTAGTATCACACATCATCCTGTATGGTGCCACTTTACAATAAGGCTACCCATATATAGAGTTCATGAATGGTTTATAATCTGGTTATTAATTAAGTTGTAACACTTTGTAAATTATTAATAGACAATTTTAAACAAGTTATAACACAGTTTTATTTTTATTAATGAGTTACTACCACCTCGTGCCCATTGCTTCCGGGATGGGCTCCGGACCCCCCGCGACCCAGTAGGATAAGCGGGTTGGAAAATGGATGGCTGGATGGAGTTACTATCATTTACAAGTGGCAAAGAGGAGCCTTATTGTAAAGTGGTATCTAATGTATTAATGCATTCCCGATAACTCGTAACATGAAAATTTACGGAATGGATTTGTAATGCAACTTTACGCAAGCTGGAACTACGCCATAACTAGTCCGTCTTTACAACTTGGATACAGCTCGGTTCCTGTATGCCAGTGGAAAAGCTCAATTAGTGCCTTCTGGGTATGGTGATGTTCTCACTCACAAATAAAAATAAGCAATAACAAAAAACACATTTTACTTCTCTGACAACTGCTACCATTAGATCCTTTGTTCATTATCAACAATTGATAAGGCCCTGTAAAGCCTTTTACTCACCTTGCCAGTTAGGTGTAATTTTTCACACAGCACTTTTTGCCACAAACAAATGAGGTGGGGATCCTCCAAAGGGCAGTAGCAGTAATACAAAAGAACTTCACCCAGGCCACTGGGGACCAGAACCAGCAACACAAAGCATGTATTACTGTGTATGAATATTCTGTCAGGTAACAAATTAATGCGTGCATTAAATATATTGGCTTCACGGCAGAAATGAAAAGCCCATACTTGACCAGCTGATCCTCATTAAAGTGGCTGTTTTGTGGGATCCAACATGACACATCCTGAGGTTCCTCTTCGCTCAGCGGTCTTTGTTCAAGACTTTCACTTTCATCCCTATTCAGCATCTGTTCTAAGATGCCTCTGGTATGCTGAAGTATTTCAGCGACGTGAGTCCCGGCGACGTGCCTGTGAATGGAAGCTGGCTCCTTGAAGGTGGTCCTGCAGCACTGCCATTGGCCACTGTGGACGGAAACCTCCTTAGAGGCTACGAACGTGGCAAAGGCCTAGCAGAAAACAGGCAGCGCTGAACACCTGGAGTTTCTGACATTTTGAGCGAGCATGTTTGTTTTCCAATCTACACAACTTACCTTCTTCTTCGCATGTGTGTGATGCTTTCGTAAAGCAGCCAACAAAGGAGGCCTGCCATATTTAGGGGGGCAGTGGACAAGGTTCTCAACATCCATCTCGAGCAACTCCATACTGAAACTTTCCTGCTCCTCCATGTGATCACCAGACATGATTATGGGGTATATGCAGTCTGATACTGAAATTTTCCTGACGTCTGTGAATATTCACAATCACTGACATTATTAATTGCAAGATAAAAGTTAAAGAAAAAGAGACTAAGGAAAGCAAATAGGTACACATATGGTTGACAATGAAACCAAAGTCTGGAAAACCAATTTCATACGTGCAAGTTCTACTTCATGTGAGTCAAAAATGTGGCTTCCGCGATGACACCATATGTTGTTGATTACAGCAAACTGTAACATAATTGATTAAACTGGTAACAAGCTACAAAGTACAGGTACCCCATAAACGTACTGGAAAACAAATGAATGGACCAGTGTCATTATGAGAACCACATTATGTGTTAGGGTTGGAGCTGGAAATTAAGCCCAATCCACTCAGGCAAATAATTTACACCAAAGGGGAGTAAAGAAGACGGAACACTAGCCTGGCTAGTACAAAATGTCAGACAACTTTTTTAACCCAGTCGACTAGTAGCAAAAAATCACAAGTTCCACCCCTCGTTAGGGTAATGCACGAATAAATTCCATTATCTTCTCAATCAACACTTTAAAAGAAACTGACAGAGGAAATGATCGGTTTCAAAGGTTACAGCGAAATAAGTTCCCCAATAGATAAATGATCTATAGTATAAAGCAAGCGACAACAGATGTCGGTTACACTTCTAGCACGCTGCATAATCAAGCATACAATATTGAATAGGGGGAGTTTATCAATGAATCAGTTCATAAAAGCAGCCTATACGTTAAATGTGCATGCTTGTAACGTGCATAAGTTAAATCAATCATTTCCCAGATGGCGCGCTCGGAATGACAGACCTGTAGGACCGCGTTTATCTGGAGGGTACCACAAACTACCGGAAGCACTAGTCTTCCGCGTCGGTGACCCGGAAGACATTACCTTAAATTCTGCCGCCATATTGTGGTGTTTTGTTTATTCCTTCCCCGCGTCTTTCATATCGCGTGGTGCAGCGTTGCGGGATTGTTTACTTAAGCGCCTTAACCCGCGATATAAGCATTCGAACGATTCCTGTTTCTTTAGCACGGTTGCATCCAGTCCGTTTTTAAAATAATGTCCCGGAGGCGGCATAGCGACGATAACGACGGTGAGTATGGTACCCGGTGTCCCTGCATCCTTGCCCATTCGAGCGGGGGGCATTACTGCAGTTTTATTTTGCTGTTTTTTTGAATTAAAACTATCAAGGTTGAGTTTATGTGTCTTCTCTGCACGTTAGCAGTTTTAATAACTTACTGCACAGCGAATATCATGTTATCCTGGAAAAGCTAACGGATTGTAACTTTTTATAATGGTACTGCAGGTAGATAATCTAGATATGTAATAAAACTTTTACTTTCTTTGCCATTTGACAATTAAGTTAACGTGAAATTTTGACGTGAACGTGCTGGGTTATATTTGTTTTATTTTTTAATTAGGGGGTCAATCTCATAAAAGAAGGAGGACATCTGAGCCCATTGAAATAGAAGATCGCCTCGAATCATTAATATGTAGAGTGGGAGAAAAGGTAAATTTCTGTATCTGCACCAAGATTGTTATATTATTTGTGCAAGAAAAACTAATTCATAATGGACGATGTATGCGTTTTTCAGGCCCCCACCAACCGGTATACAAAGTTATACTTATGTGCATTCTGTTGTGACGCGCTGCAAAATGTTCACGTGCGCCTCCTCCGATTAAAGTATCTACGAAATATACGTGCAGATGATATTTTAAATTTGGTTTTTGATGTCTGTACATTTTGATCTGCAGAGTACATCCTCCCTTGAGAGCAATTTGGAAGGCCTTGCAGGTGTACTGGAGGCTGACCTCCCAAATTACAAAAACAAAATACTGCGCATCTTATGTGCTGTGTAAGTTATCTCACGTTTCAAGTTCAAGTTTCAAGTTAGAGTCGCATCTGTTCAGAGGAACATTGAAATTCTTATGCTTCATGAATAACAATTTCTTTTTTTACGTCTCTGTTATACTATAGCTTTAAGGGCAATGGGAGACAACTCTTGATCGCTTACATCAGAATAATAACTAATACTAGACTTATTTCTGTGTTGCTATAATTGCATTGCATTTCACACATCTTATCTGCTGATGTTGACAGGGCAAGGCTGCTGCCTGAGAAACTAACAATTTACACCACACTGGTGGGCCTGCTGAATGCGAGGAACTACAACTTTGGCGGCGAGTTCGTAGAGGCCATGATACGGCAGCTGAAAGAGACCCTGAAGTCGAACATATTCAGTGAGGCCGTTTACCTGGTATGTGCCACGATGGTTCAGTAAAGACACCCAAACGTTTCGCTGGTGCACCAAGTCAACTGGATGCAATTAATATTTAATGTTGGTGACATATTGTGACGTGTCCAAGTTCTAAATTTAGCGGCCCTTTTGGGGTGTAAACACTTTGAATGCTTTAGGAAAAACTACTGGATTACAGAAGTCTATTTTTAAGCCAACACCACACAGCACTGTGGAAGTAGGCTGAATCATTTCGTCGTAGACATTCATTTCGATGTTTCTGCAGGCAAGGGTTTAAAATCGTTCGTTTTTGGTCCTCCTTCCAAGTGTTTATGTTGGTTCGTCTCCAGGCTCAGGCAGCACAGGGCATAAGGTTGAGCTACACTGGGTACAGAATGCCAGTCCCTCACAAGGCTCGCACACACATTCACAGGGAAGTGTGAGGAAACGTTGCTACCCGATGAACCTCTGTGCCATCCCAGAAGTTTGAGTTAATAGGTTGCCTTATAAAGTTTTTGGTGTTATTCCATTAGTCTAGTCTACACAATCAGGTCAGAGAATTAAGCTTATTAAATGAATATAATTGGTAATGCACAAAGTAACCCCATTTTATAGGATGGTTCTGAATGACTGAGGCACAATTTCCCCCCGGCCCTTGTCTTTCAGGTCCGTTTTCTGGGTGACTTGGTGAACTGTCACGTGATCGCCGCCCCCTCGATGGTGGCCATGTTTGAGAACTTTGTGTGCGTAATACAAGAGGATGACATTCCACAGGTGATCACTGCGCTACACCCTACGTTCTCGCAAAGACCGCCAGCCATTTGTATGCATCGACACGGCTATCTGTGAGGCAGGACGTCATTTCAGTGTATGGCTCTGTCCTTCGCAGGTACGCTCGGACTGGTATGTGTACGCCGTCCTCTCCTCCCTGCCCTGGGTGGGCAAGGAGCTCTACGAGAAAAAGGACGTGGAGATGGATCGCCTGCTCAGCCAGATCGATGGCTACTTGAAGTACGTGCTATATATATGTTTTTTTTCTTTTTTTTTTTTTAATGCAGATACTTTTGTCCAAAGTGATACACAGTCACACAGAGTTGGGGGTTAAGGGCTTTGCTCAGAGGCCCAACAGCAAAATTGTTCTGCCGACAGTGACATGGACAGACTTTTCAAGGGGCAGGTGCTCAAACAGGACGGCTGACTGGTGATTTTTGCTGACTGGGAGGTGGTCCTCCTTGGTAACTTTTTGCAGTGGGGGAGATGTTGTGTAATCAACAGTTATTCAAAAAGGGCACGTGCAGTATCAAAAGAGGGCGCTTTGATTCATTCAGGCTTTAGGGACAGGTGCTCAGGCAACCCCAGCATGCCTGCTTCCAAACCCAGGAACAGTGTGCTAACACACTGAGCCACACATCGTCAACTCAGTATGTGCCCTCACATTGACTAGTTTGCCACCTGGTTGGTTTCTTCATACCCTTGAGCTGCTCATGAGAGTTTTACTTGCACAAAAATGTTCTGAGGGCAGAAGGAAAACATGATTGGTTCAGAGAGCGAACCAGTCAGATTGTAGAGGAGGTGGGTCCAAGACATCTCACTGGTTGGTTCCACTTCCTCTAGTTTCTTGGACCCACCTAATCTATAATCCGATTGGTTATCTCTGATCCAATCATTTTTTTCCTTCTGCCCTCAGAACATTTTTGTGTAAGTAAAACTCCCATGAGCCCTTGAGCTCCCCCGTTTCTGTTTTATCCTGTAAGATCCATGTGCTGCCATTTCAGGAGACGGCAGAAGACCCATGTTCCCATGCTGCAGGTGTGGACAGCAGAGAAGCCTCACCCACAAGAGGAGGTAATGCAGAGGTTCTCGTCGGCCCCTTTGGGGTAGTAATATTGCATCAGTTTCTTCACCAGTAGGACACGTACTAAAAATTCTGAAATGGGGAATTAGCCCCTTGTTTTCATTAAGGTATTTTAGATTAGAACCTACTGTGAATCTGCACTCTGTGTGTATTTAAATATAGCACTGACTCCTAGTACACTGAAGTAACTAGCCTAGAGCATCAGACTATTCTCATAAAGTCTGCTGCTTTGTGTTTGGTCTCTGGGTAGTAATTCTTGAAATAATGCGGCCTTTTAATCATGTGATATTTATACCTTCTGGTTCTTGCAGAAAAAGTTCTTCCTGTGATTGGTTTTATTTGTGTGTTTGTATTAATTGGTCACCCTCGTCGTCATGGCAGTACCTGGACTGCCTATGGGCACAGATCCAGAAACTGAAGAAGGACCGCTGGCAGGAACGCCACATCCTGAGGCCGTACATCGCCTTCGACAGCGTCCTGTGTGAGGCGCTGCAGCACAACCTGCCCCCCTTTACCCCCCCGCCACATTCGGAGAGCGCAGTCTATCCCATGCCTCATGTCATCTTTCGTATGTTCGACTACACCGACGCCCCTGAGGTCAGTCCCCGGGGTTAAGCAGTGCAGAAGACGTGATGGTGATGTGTCATTGCCAGTGTTTCCCAATCCGGTTCACGGGGATCCACAGTCCAAGTTCTTGCTCCTGGTAGAGAACTGGGAGGGAGCAAAAATGTGGACTGTCTGTCATGGAGCTTGGTTCATCCTGAGCATTCAATACATTGCTACTTAAAGCAGATTGGCCTGGTATCTTATCACCCATAGACTGTACACCTTTGTAATAAAGTAGGAGATGTCCTTGCCTAAGAACTGTGACTGTGCAGCTGACCTGAGGCCTGTTTTTAGGGCCCTGTGATGCCTGGTAGCCACTCTGTAGAGAGGTTTGTAATTGAGGAGAACCTCCATTGCATCATCAAGTCCCACTGGAAGGAGAGGAAGACGTGGTGAGCATCCCGCTGTCTAGTAGGCCCAGATGAAGCTATTGTTTGCATATTCTGAGACACGTTACTGCTTCAGAAGTTCCTATACTGTGGAAGCGTGTCCCTAATGTGCCAGCGGCCAATGCAGAAATACTGATTTCCGATAGTGTGCAGCAGGTGAACAAAGGTCTGGAATGAAGTGGGTGACGTTAAATGGAGATCTAGGCGGAAATGCCTCACCTGTGTCATTTTATTCTCCTGGATACAGTGCTGCCCAGCTTCTCAGCTATCCAGGAAAGAGCAAGATTCCCCTCAACTATCACATCGTAGAGGTATGCAAGCCCAGTCGACATCATAAACGTTGGCTTCCCGCCTGGTAACAGTCTGTAAAAGCGGCAGGATTGATGAGCAGGTTGCCTAGGTATGGTATGTATGAGGCTGACAGCTGCCACTCTCGTCCCCGGGCAGGTGATCTTCGGTGAGCTCTTCCAGCTGCCGTCGCCGCCCCACATCGACGTCATGTACACCGCTCTGCTCATCGAGCTGTGCAAACTACAGCCGGGCTCTCTGCCCCAAGTCGTATCCTCCCCCCATTTCCCCGGTTTGAACCTTGAGCCAGTTCTCTCCAGCTGGTAGGAAGCTTTTGGTGGTTCCAAGTTGTTGCAGTGATTGTTCGGTTTCTGTCCATGAAAGGTTCAACTTAACCATAGACAACCAGCTGGCTCAAGCCACAGAGATGATGTATATGCGACTGGACACCATGAACACTACCTGCATAGACCGGTATGTGTCGGCCAGTTTATAAACCCTTAATGAATTGATGGGTAGTTTTGGTGTATTCACCAAAAACGTTATTTGTCCCAGTGCTCATAACCTTGGATTTCTTTCTTTTAGGTTTGTGACCTGGTTCTCACACCACTTGAGCAACTTTCAGTTCAGATGGAGCTGGGATGACTGGTAATAGCTGAAACTGCTATACTACTTCTAACATGCTTGTTAGTGCTTCTGTACAGTAGTTATTTTAAGTAGTCTTTAAGTTCTGAATGGGTATATAACAAGGGTATGCAACCCTGATCCTGGAGTGGCGGTATTCAGGTTTTCTATCCTACCTTATCTCTGATGAACCACATCTGATCTCAGGCAGATTGTAACTTGTTAGGTAGGATAGAAAACCTGCTGGATTGTGGCTTTCTTGGATCAGGGTTGCCTACCTCTGGTATATAACCAGGCAATTGACATAACTGTTACGCATTTACCTTTAAAAGTGATATGTGATATCATGCATTTTAACCTTTATATGCTAATTCGTACTTCATTATATTCAGTGCACGTAAAATACGTACGCCATCACGCTGTTACAGTAATCGATTGGCGCACGTATCGCTTTTAAAGGTGAATGCATACCAGTTATATCTATCCGTGTATATAACAACCTTACATCCTGTGTAATGCATGAGTTTTTGTTGAGCTAATATTGTTTACCTTTTTCATGTACTAATGTTCTTTTATATTTCATAATGTTGACCATGTTCATTTTGACAAGTGAGGCAGTCAGATTTTCTCTTTGCTTTAGGGTTGATTGCTTGGCAGTGGACCATGAGAAACCAAAGCCGAAATTTGTCAAGGAAGTTCTGGAGAAATGCATGCGGTACGTGGCTGATTCATGACCTCCACTTTGCATGGAACTCCAGCAATAGTTCTTTGGTTCCTGCTTTATGTATTCTCTAGAGTTTTGTTCAGACTGAATCTGCGGCTTTCTTCGTAGGCTCTCCTATCACCAACGCATAGTGGATATCGTCCCGGCCAATTTTTCTCCATTAATCCCAGCCAATCCTATTTTCACTTTTAAATATGGTGAAGAAAGTAAGTTTTTAGCAAAATATGATCTTAAATTCTCAGATTTTGTGTTGATTGGAAGAATGTCACAGTTCTTTAGTATTCTTGGTGCTGAACTTGTGCTGTTGCCCTCAGACGCACAGCTGCCTGGCTACCCTGTGTCCATCACTGTCTCCAACGCCATCAAGAACCGGGCCAACAACGAGGAGATCCTGGCAGCTCTGAAGGACGTGCCCAACCCTAACCAGGAAGACGATGATGGTTGGTCCACTTTTTGCTCTCCTTGTTGTACTTGGTGGAGGTGGAACCACGTCTGCCTAAAACTGTATGCTACAGTGACAGAAGATTCTCTTCAAGCAGAAGTATGTTGTTCTGATAGAACATGCTCCCATCTTGGGTATCCTGTGCTACCTAGGATGAGCTACCAGGTCATTGCAACCATGTATTGGATGAGTTCTAGTGTTAGAAGTTACTAGGAAATGAACAAAACTCTAGGCATGAGCAAAACTGTAGGCCAGCTTATGGGAGTGTTACTTGCACAATAATGTTCTGAGGGCAGAAGGAAAAAGAAACCAGATTATAGATGAGGTAGGTTCAACTAACTACTGGAGGTAGGACCAAGACATCTGATTGGTTGGTCTTGCCTTTTCTAGTTGCTTGGGCCTACTTCATCTACAATATGATTGGTTCAGAGAGAAAACCAATCATTTTTCCTTCTTCCCTCAGAACATCTTTGCATAAATAAAACTCCCATGAGGTCTAGTTGAAGGAAATGGACTTAATACATATAACATCGAGCTTTTTGTTGGATTCCTACGCACGTTATCCCCGTTGCTCAAACTGAGTATAGACTGGTGTTGTTACTTCAGGACTTTTGTATTTGGTTTTGGAGAATGTTAAACCTCACTGCACTGATTCATGCCTTGCTCTCACAGATGAGGGTGATGGCTTCAACCCCCTGAAGATAGAAGTGTTCCTGCAGACCTTACTCAACCTGGCTGCAAAGTCGTTCAGCCACTCCTTCAGCGCCCTGGCTAAGTAAGCGAACCCAGGCTTTGCTGCGTGTCTGCGTTTGCACGTGTCCATGCATGCATGTGTGTTTTTTGCATGTCCTGCTTTCACCTGCTCTGACTTTAATGTAGACCTGAGATGTGCATGGTCACTCAGCCCCATGTCAAAGCCATCATCTTTGTTTGAGGTGCATTTCGTTGGCCCTCAGAAATGACAAGAAGGTGCTATCCTATATGATCACGTGACTGGCCGTCAGTAAGAACGTCACTGCCCCTCCAGGTTTCACGAAGTGCTTAAGGCCCTGTCAGACAGCGACGAGGGGAAGCTGCACGTTCTCCGCGTGGTGTATGAAGTGTGGAGGAACCACCCGCAGGTCAGATGCTGCTTTGGTGTGGGATCGCGGCCAAACTCGAGATTATGGCGCGTAATCCAGAGATTAACGCTGTGTGTTGGCAGCAGGTCCTGTTACTAGGCAGAAATCGACGACTCCCTCATCCTTATCAAATTTTCCTTTGTCCTCAACAAAATTCTAAACCTATTTTTATTTGCTTATTTTCTGATAGTTGCATAACATTTTTCAGTTGAGTTGCTGTACTGAGTTGCCTTAATTGTGGATGTAACGCACACTCTTATTAAACAGATGATTTCCGTGCTTGTGGACAAGATGATCCGGACCCAGATCGTGGACTGTGCAGCTGTTGCCAACTGGATCTTCTCTCAAGACATGACCCATGACTTCACCAGGTGAGCCTGGACTCTAATCCCCTGCCTGCGCAGTGATGCATTATCAGTGGTTTGAGGCCGGTTTGTCTTCACTGTGACAGGTTTTACGTGTGGGAGATTCTTCATTCCACCATCCGTAAGATGAACAAGCATGTTCAGAAGATCCAGAGGGAGCTGGAAGAAGCCAAGGAGAAGCTGGAGAAGCAGCAGCACAGGAAGGTAAAGAGGATCAGCTTTTAGCCATACTGGAAAACTCTAGCAATGTCACCCACAGCTTCCAGCAACACAAACCTCTACCAGTTACTTCACCTTAATCTAAGTGCACATCATCCAGAGCTTTGGAAATACAAGTGATTGATCATGGGGGAGCAGGACCATTGCTGGGGGGGAGTGGTGGTGGTATATTCCCTCAGGCCCTGGAATGGAAGGGGCCCTGGGAAAATCTGCCAAACCCCCCCCCCCTCCCCAGGTTGGTAAGGAGGCCAAAGGTATCATTTAGTCAGGGGAACTCAAATTATTTGCTACACCCCTGCAAGGGGGGCCGGGAGCCTGTCCCAGCCAAGGGCAAAATGTAAGCGTAGACCTTGGATGGAATGCCAGTCTCTCTCAGAACACTGGGCAGTTTAGAGATGCCAGTTTACCCAGAGCAGCCATCCCCCCTCCACCACCACCACAAACACAGGGTCCCCAAAGTGTGGGGGGGGTGGTGCTATTCAGTCATTTTTATACTTGTATTAATTCTGGTGAATAATTTTTTTTTTAGATGCTGTAATAGGTGGGGGGGGGGGCTGAAACATAAAATTAGCTTGTTTTCCCTGTTGTTCCCTAGAACAAGCATAGCTGTAGTCCCTGCTGGAGGTATTAACCGCCAGGGTCATGTTATAAAGGTGTGTGTGTGTTTGTGTGTGTGCCCGCCCGCTCGCTGCCTTACAGAAGGACAGCGGGGATGAGGAGGACATGGAGAAGAACAGCGACGAGGAGGACGGACAGCTGGAGGAGCAGATAGACCGGCTGCAGGAGAAGGTGGAGTCGGCCCAGAGCGAGCAGAAGAACCTCTTCCTCGTAGTTTTCCAGGTCAGTGGAGCTTCACCTCCAGTCTGCTACATGGGGGGGGGAGGTTGAGGTCAGGTTCTTCAAAACGAGAGTGAAACGGGTTGGAGGGAAAACTACGAAACGTCCTGTCACGGTCACAGGAGAACAATCGGCAAAAAGGGCAGAACCGTAGCTGGTGTAAGCGTGGTGTGCAGCCGCGATTTAGATGCCGGTTGCAGCTTGTTTTGACGTCATTGGGCTCGCATTTAAACGTCGCCTGAAGTCATCCTGCCCCGTCCGTCTGCAGCGATTCATCATGATGCTGACCGAGCACCTGGCTCACTGCGAGACCGCCGGCACAGACTTCAACACGTCCTGGTACAAGAACTGCATTGAGAGGCTTCAGCAGATCTTCCTCATGGTACCGGCACTCCTCTTCTTCCTCCTCCGCTGTGCCGCGACAAGCTGGCAAACAGCCCAGCCGGGGTCGGCTGGATACCCCAGGGATATACGGGAGATAAAAATAGCCTCCCCCATTTGTCAGTGGGATGGCTGCGTTCCAGGATCGGTGTATAGTTCAGCTTAGTCTCCCTTGTAGGATGTCTGAACGCTCCTGCTTTCGGTGTAAGGTTACTGTATTTCTTATGAAGGTTCAACCTGTCAGAATTTTATGTTGTCGGTGGTTCTTCGGCATAAGGTCTTGGCAGTAACTAAATGTTATTTCACTCATGCAGTTATCTAGCATTAGAAGTGTGTTTTTTTGTATTCATAAACCTAGTCTCCACATTAGCCTGTTGCAGGGGCGGCCAATTTTATTCAGTGTCAGTGTGTATGCAGGTTTTTGGGATAACCTTTAGGTCAGCTGTTCAAACCCAGGTGTGAGGACTCTTCAGCCAATCTTTCCTCTAATTACTGATCTAATTAGGGAGTTGCAGCCAAAACCCGCACACACAACGGCTCTTTCTGGACAAGACTGGCCATCCCTGCCCTATTGCATGCATTTAGTGCAGGGGTGGGCAATCTTATCCGCAAAGGGCCGTTGTGTATGCAGGTTTTCGCTGCAACTCCCTAATTAGGTCACTAATTAGAGGACTGATTAGCTGAAGAGTCCTCACACCTGGTTTTGAACGGCTGACCTAAAGGTTATCCCAAAAACCTGCATACACACTGGCCCTTTGCGGATAAGATTGCCCACCCCTGGTTTAGTGTTACATGAGAATTCTGTGCCTCATTCTCCCCTCCAGGGGGCACTTGTGAGCATGTCATCTAAACATTGTGACAGGATGTGTCTGACTGGTGTTTCGTCCTACCACGCAGCACCATGGGACTATCCAGCAGTACATGGGCACCCTGGAGGACCTGCTCTTCACGGCTGAGCTGGACCACCACATCTTGGCTGTGTACCGTCAGTTTTGCGGCTTACAGGCGTGATGGACCGTCGGTGAGCAGGGCAGCCCGGCCTACTCTCCGCCGGGTGAGAGACGACTGAAATCGAGGCCCAGACCACAACAAAAATGGAGCTTCTTGCATCAAGATGGCTGCTCTGGACATTTATGATTAGTTTTAATTTTTATGTGCCATGCATCTTAATTAGAAGTGGTTAAATTGGCATATTTTGATGCAGAATCTTTGCCAGTAACTGTATTCCATGTCTTTTGTCTCTTTCCCCACCCCCCCAATTTGAACCAGATCCAAGCATCTCCATCATTTTATAAAACATTGAACTTTTCTATGTGGGGTGTGTTTAATTTAAAAAAGAGAGAGAGAGAGAGGATTGTGTGTAGGGATGCAGACAATGTTGATTTTTCTCGAATTCCAGGTTCTCGTTTTTTATTTCGATCTAAAGCATTTCTGCCTGCGTTGGTTAGTTTGTCTGTGGCGGCGCACGTTCTCTTGCAAAGCCCTTAAAACATGGATCCCGTTTATGACTCCGGGGAAATAACACTGGAAGCTCTTTTTGTTATTTTTAATAATGCTTCTGCCTCGTCCTTTTTTTGGAGCCCGTCTTGAAGGCGACGCCGTCGCACAGTTCCACTCCCTGTCATGTAGAAACGGTGTCTTTTAACTGCATAAGCACATTTGTTTTATCACCTAAGTAGCAGAAGTGTCCGAGCACCAGGATTGGCTGAATAAAATCCCAGGTACTGATATGGTGAATGTGCTGGCCTGCAGTTGTCTTTCGTGTCCGGTGTGTGGTCATGCCGTCCTGCCCTGCGTTTCTTCACTTTTCTCTTGCAGTACTTGTGAACTGGGAACCTAAATTGTACTTGTTTTTGTGTGCTAGAATGCCCCTAACTGTCACAGTGTGACACAGTCCTGAACACAGCTCCTCTTCCTTTCTGGACTTTTTGAGCCCCTAGGTAACTAAATTGAATAAGTGGTTTATGAATATTAGCCTAAAAATCACCCATTTTGTTTGCTATGAATACTTTTTTTTTTTTTTTTTTTTGAGGCAGGGGTGGATTTCAGGGTAGAATGCATTCTGGGCCTTTGTTGGGAAGGCTGGGTTTGATTTTTTTTTTTTTTTTTATAGCCTGGCGATGGACAGCTTGACACATTGTCTGTCAATCTAGGCCAAGAGTATTCATACATTTTTATTGCCATACCGTATTCCCATGTTAAGACATTGCATAGTGAAATTTTAAGCTTAAATCCTTTCTTGGGTGTTTCTCTTGTATTTTAATAAATCACAGCTATTTTAAAAATAAAATGTAACGTAGAGTGAGGTTTTAATGCCAGGGGAAACTAGAGAGATGTTTCCACATTTCTGTACAGTTTAGCTGCAGCATGTTCCCCAATTTGTATATTAAATTCCTCTTAGCAGTTTTCCTTTTAAGAGCCTTTGATTTCCAAAGCTGAATGACAGTCAAGCTTTTACTTGTGTAATGCGTGGTCTGTTATGTGCAGTGCAGGTATTTATAGTACAAGTGGATGATTTTGGAACAGAGAAACTTTATCTAGAGATAATAAACTCTAGGTAAAATGTCTTTAACATTCAGAAAGCTGTTCTTTTTCATCCTTTAAAAAGTGTTTTTTCAGACATATTCAGTGCAGGTTTTCTTTCTGTACTGCAGTGCAGAGAAGCTTAGTGTTTTAGACTATACATGGCAGACTAAATACTGTAACAAACGTGTCATTATGAAGATTTAGTGTTGTGGTTCTAATCCAGCAGTGGTTTGACATTAAGGTAGAACAGAAAAATAAACACTTTACCCTGATGACATTCCCCAATGCATACACATAAGCAGGTTGATGTCCTCTAGTAGTAATTGCATTTCTGTACCCCCATCCTCCACTATGCATCGCACTGGACTTTACTCTTTGATGACCGCAGTTACTATTGCGGCATTGTCGCATGGCTGCCCAAGCTCACGCCAGCTGTAACTGACAACCTTTGTGCAACATTACACAGAACCTGACACCAACCATCCTCCTGGCCATACATTACCCTAAGATATACGCTCTCCATCTTTCTGTGATGGTCGTTCTCGATGTCGCAAGTCTATTTCCCGAACCCCAATTACTGCTTTCCTACAAGACATCTTTGCTGGCCAATCAGAATTTATTCTGGACCTTATTTGTTGCCAGGGTTACACAGCAAGTAGATTTAGTATGTGTGTACTAATGAGGAATTGGCCAACCCAATAACTAGGGTTGACCTTTGACCCTTTTGCTAATTAGTAGCGATAAATTAGGGGCACCATCAAATTAATCCGATGCTTCCAAATCAATCGCTGTAAATCTGGCACAGCTAACTGGTTCAGTATACAGCTGAAGCGGTTTTCCCCCTCCCTCCCCCGCTGACTTTTGTGAGCAGATTACGCTTGATTAGAGCTTGATGTCTGTAGCGTAGCAGTTTCAGCTTGGGGGACCGGGTGTGCTGCTGGATTGCTGCTCTTTGGCCAATCAGTGGCCTCGATTTGTTAGCGCTTGCTGATGGATGATGTACTGCTTCCTTCCGTCATCACTACCATTCTCCACAAGTAATTTCCCATTTCGCTGTTCAGAGCAATTATGTGACTGTGCCCACACCGTGTCCGCGTGCCAGCTAGCAGCTTGGCTGAAATCTCTCTCTAAAGGCAGCTAGGAAAGTCGTTCAAATGCTGGACGGCAAATTAAACTGCAAAACTAGATCAGATCTAAGCGGAGTTCTCAGTGTGCTCATACTAGGCTAACGTGTATTGTTACTATATTAAGTGTGATTTAATACAAGGCCCAATGCCTTTTGCTCGACAGCAGTATTACAACAAACATTTTTTCCCCTTCCTTTTTCCGATGGACCATAAGGCGTAAGTGGTACAACCAAAAGGACCAATCACTCGCATTTCTGTGGATTTGTATACCTCTGATTGGCCTGTTTTGTCCTATTTAGGGACCAATGACATCATCAACATAATGGTCGTCTTTAGCTGGTCATGTTCCTCAACATTCTGTATTCAGTGCCCCCTTGCCATCTTTGTTCTATTCTGCCCATGGCATCGCCAGCACTGGCACTGGAGAGGGACCAAACAGTGGCGGCTGAGAGGATGTGGGGGGAAGCTTGTTTCACACCATTCCAGAGGATCCTACTCCCATCTGAAAATGTTTGGTTACTGCTAATGCAATGGACACATGCAGGAAAGGGATGGAGAAGTGAAAATAGTCATTGAACAGCTTGCCATGTATTGCTGCTGATCTGTAGGGATTTTTGTTGGCCATTGAATTGGTCTGGTTACTGGACTCAGGGAGAGTTTGTACCCCGGAATGGACTGACATCCCATTGAGGGTAGCTTCCTAGCTCCTAGGCTATGGGCCCGGTCCATTGCTATGCTCTGGTGTGGACTGGTCGCCGGGAAGTTTGGGAATTTTCCCAGTGGGTCGGTCTTTCTCCCCCGACCCTGGCATTATATGGCCTATATCCCCCCTCCCCTTCCAATCAGTGGCAAATTCCTGCTGTCAGTCCACCTATGCCTACACTGGAAAAGTGTTTATGAATTTTCTGAAGGGAATCTAATTTCAGATGTAATCCTGACAGCTGTAGAGGTGGTAAGAAGCAGACAGGTTCTAGGTTTTCAGTGTACAGGTGGAAATGGGAATTGACTGGCCAAAGTCCTGGTGGTGAATCAGGCCTGTTCTGAGTGAGTTAACAGTTTGACATAAGCATTAGGTGTCAGTAGAAGTGTGACCTTTGAGAAGGATTTGATACAGAAAACCCCTCAAGGCTCAGATCTGGGAACATGAAATATCGCAGGTCTATTTGACGTATTCTCTCATTCTATATGACTGACTCGGTAAATAATGTCAGTGAGCACCGATTAAAGCAGCTAATAATTTTCAGATTTCTCAGTTCCTACACTTTAGTAGGTGATGAGTATTCCGTTGAACTGCTTTTGTATGAATTAAGGAAGAGTCACTCAGACAGTGCACACCCAGGTACAAAGCTGAGGTCAGTGTTGCTTGTTAGCTGGGATCGGAACTTTACTGCTAGTGTTAAGACAACTGACAATACACAGAATACACAAAAGGCAAAAGAGCGGGCAGATAGTCCACATAGCAACATCACCGGTCCTGTATCACGGATGCTTTGAGAGGAAAGTAAGAAATGAGTACGGCAGCAGTGCCGACACAGTCGCTGCCCGACTGTGAGATCTGCAAAGTGCTCTCCTTAAACACGCGCTGGCCAGCGGCCTCAAAGAGCCTCTGTGTTTGGCCAGCGCGTGACCCAGGACAGCGCACTGAGTGCTCGATGGCAGAAACAATGGAGAGAAACTTATTTTTGCTGTGAGTGGGCAAAAGACTCATATTGGCCCTTTTGATAATGTTTTATAATATTTATTAATATAAAATTTTTGATCTAGGATAGGTTGGCACCCAGTCCTGGGTTGTTCCCTACCTTGCGCCTCTAGCCTCTGGGATGGGCTCCAGACCCCCCACAGCCCTAAATAGGAAAAGTGGTTATGGAAAATAGGTGGATGTATGGAAGATCCAGGATGTACCCCAGCCATTACCTGCCTGCACTTTGTTTGTGCCTGTGATCGGTAGGTCATTGGTTCAAGCCTGGCTTAAGGAGAGTAGTCATATGTTTGTAGGTCCTTGAGCAAGACCCCCCAGCTCCATCGGCACTACTGCCAGTGGCTGCCCTTCACTGCCAAGCTTGCTCTCACCTACATGTGTGCTATGCAGAGTGAGAGGGGGTAGGCAAAAAGAGAATTTCCCCACAGGGATCAATGAAGTGTCATTAAAAAAACACCTACACTCTGTCTTTCCATTTTCAGTCTGCAACCCAATGCCACCTCAAGTTCGCTTCGCCAAGTGGTTTCTCAATAGAGGAACCAGGCACCCTTCCATATCCAGTCAGCAGAGTCCCACTCAGCCTTGCAGAATTGCCCCAAGACCCATCTTTTTTGAAAACACCTTAACTTGCTCATTCAGTCACTGACCTCCTCGGTCTTCATTCCCTGTCCCTTGGTTCTGGTCTCTTGGCAACACTGGTTGTATTCGTATTTTGCGCCTGTCTAGTACAAACCTATTCCTCATGGTGTCTTTGATTTTAATTGCACTTCTGTTAGGTCCTTACAATGTGCTGTGATGTAATGCATTGCTCCGTTTCTAAAGCCAACTTTTAATTCTCACTGGTCATTCTTTAGAAGCTCAGCCTACTAACACGAGCACAAGTTGACTCCCGGACAACTGTATGCCTCACTGTATGCCTCACTGTATGCCTATTTATCTACCTCACTTGTATGTCTCTTTGGGGGGGAAAAAAGCATCTTCTAAATAGCTCAAAGTAACAGTGCTAAAAACTTTATGCCCCTTAGCAACTAAGGAGCAGGGGCAGAAGCCAGTGGTCTACATGAGAGAGGGATCTGTAGGAAAGCAGTGCGCGTGTGAATCGTTAGACGATGGGTACACGGCTGCACCCGTGGCCTTGCAGAAAAGGATGATGTCATAGTGCTGCAAAGGATTGTTTTCATATTTGTTAGCACAGCTGCGTGTGAGAATACTGGCCAGTCGCTTCACAAATTACACAGAGCTATAGCTTCAACTGGTGCAACGGTGCCACAAGTCCAATAGTTAACCAGTTAGAGGCCCTGCAAGAAAGGCTCTGAATTGGAAATCTCTGCACTGGCTGATGGAGGTGATGGGGGTACACCCCCCACATTGCTAGGAGACCCATGACAGATGCTGGTAGAGCGTAAATTCCTAACTGCGGGGAAACATTCTCTCATTCTCTTCATTTTTGGTTTATTTAACATTACTTCCATGTCTTGAGGATAAAAGAGGTTCTAAGGCAACTGACAGTCCAAAGCAATGACATCGCCCTGCCCTCCCAAAACCCTTTTATGCATCACTCATTCTTCAGGGCCCAGCAGCAACGGTACGGAGCTCAGGGTCAGGCTGTCTGCCAGCAGGGGGAGCCACACACACCTGACTCAGCACAGTGTACACACAGTGCTCTGTCAGCAGGGGGAGCCACACACACTTGACTCAGCACAGTGTACACACAATGCTCTGCCAGCAGGGGGAGCCACACACACCTGACTCAGCACAGTGTACACACAGTGCATTAAGAGCGCCTGAATCAGGCCCAGTAATAAATTAGTCAAGCTGAACAGTACCTTTTTCCAACAGTCCCTGTTGGTGTTAATGAGAAGATAAGGAAGCATATTAAAAATATTTTTTCAAAGAATCATTTTACTAATATTGTGATTAATACAATTCATTATTAATGACTAATGATTAATCGTAATTCTAATAATTTCACGGGATAATGAAATGATATAGGCCCTTATGGCTTTACGCTTTACCCTTTGTGGACAACTTACTCCACAAAGAGCAAGTTAAGGGAGGCATTAAAGACAATTTCCCCATGGGGATCAATAAAGTATCGATTATTATTATTAAATACATTCCTTCCACAAGAACATGGCTCAGTAAAGGGGAAAGAGATGTGTTAGCAGAGACGGGCCGTTCCCCTCCCTCACATCAGCTGTCGCATGCTGTCCCACCAGAGCAGCTCATTTAAGGCGCATTTAATCAGTCACCGCACTGCATTTAAAGGACGGCATATCAGCCTTTCTCCAGCAACCCCCCCCCCCCCAAGCAGAAGGCATCTATGGCACTTTACAGCTGACACAGTGTTAAATCTCATGACCAAAACGATTAACCTCTTATAAAATGATCTCAGACTAACACCGAACTTAAACTTCATGCAATTACTCATCAAGCCATTGCACACAAACAGCCTCACTTATCATACAAAATACAACAACTATTTGCGTAAGAAAAGGAGCAAACAAAGATTCTGGGAGCTACTGATGGTACAAACCAATGGATTTAGCCGTGTTAATATAACGGCATTCCTAACGCGAAAGCCGGCAGTTTTAAATTAGCGCTGATGTCGTTTCTGTGAAGCAAATATTCAATGTATTATGTAGCTTCACTCTCGGCTGTGCGGACTCCTTACAGCTCAATAGCGCTCAGTGTTGTTTGTCGTTTCCATTTATATAAGTCATTTGTGGAGCTCGGAGCGTATAAGAGGTCTGCGCTATATTAAAAATGTTCATGCTGCCGATGACATTGGAAGCGCTTTTCTGAAAATGAATTCAAAGCACTTTGAAAGAGTGACTGCAGGATGTTCTGGGGGAAAAAAAGAGTCGCCCACTGACCGTATGAGCAAAAGGATAAAAGGACCCCAAAGCAATCACATTCTTTTGTTAGCACTGGTGGTTAAATTTTGACATGAAGAAATGGAGCACAGCGAATAGATAACATTCCAGCGTGGCTGTTCCTTACTGCAACGCTTACAGCAACACTTTTCCTTTAGCATCGTTACTTAAATTGAGTTGTTTATGCCCAGACAGTATACCTGTTTGTTGACCAAAGGATTACAGACCTGGGCCGTTGGGCATTTGAGACATACATTAAGCAATTAAATAAGTAATGAAGTTGTTTCCGGAATATGTGGCTTTACAACCATGTGATACTTGAGA
>JAODLC010000015.1:7727315-7738907 GCA_026781145.1 Hippopotamyrus pictus
CCGGAGTCCGTAACGGATTAAGTTCAAGAACCGAGGTACCACTGTAATATTTTTGGCATCTAGAAGTTGTATTTATCGTAGCTTCAAAGGGAAAATTAATATTCATGTTGTCAAAAGTAATTTCCATGGAACAATCGGTGCTGTGGATCAATTAGTAAAACAGATTACAATTTTAATCTTTTGACAAGTTGAGGGGGCGACTTGGTGGTGCAGTGTTCTGCACTGTCGCCTCACGCCATGTCTCAGGGTTTGAGTCTCGACCAGGTCTCCATGTGAGTGGAGTCTGCATGTTCTCCCCATGTGATGTTGGGGTTTCCTCCGGGTACTCCGGCTTCCTCCCTCAGTCCAAAATATGCTGACGCTAATTGGAGTCATCAAACTGTGCATGTGTGTGTGACTGGTGTGGGAGTGTCCCTGCAACGGATCGGCACCCCATCCTGGGTTGTTCCCTGCCTTGCCCCCATAGCCCCTGGGATGGGCTCCGGACCCCCATGACCCTGAATAGGACAAGCAGTTTCAGAAAATGGATGGATGGCAATTTTATGGGGTAAGCCAAGCTTCCTATGTAGTCTTAGAGCGACCGCCTGTGCTAGATAACCTTTAAAAGAATCAATCATTAAAATTGCACAGTAACTAAGTTTTGTTTGTCTCGCATGCGCTCTGTGAATTTTATCACCAGGATTTCAAAATACCGGAACTGTATTGCAAAATAACATTATTTTTGAAAAATCTATATACTGTGGATAGTATGAAAGTATGAAAAAGCCTGATCTCCTCTATCATGGGCCTTGCAATGTCAGAATGACATGTACCAAACATGCAATGTCGCAAATCACTAGGCATGTAGCGATGAATCGTGAATCGGTTAAAAATCGATGTAAATGTATGACGATCAAAACCAGCTGATGTGGAAAATGAATCACTATTTTGTATTACATTTGATTTCACGATGTCAGTTCGATTTCAGATGTCACTGCGTATTCACGTCGATGTCGGACGTAAGTTTTTGGTTTTGACCGAATGCGAGATGGCGAGCGAATTTGAAATTGAGGACGCACGGCTGGGCGGCGTGGTGACGCAGTGGTTAGCGCTGCTGCCTCACAGCAAGAATGCTTTTCTTGTTTTATCCTGTTCATTTTGTGTTTAAGTGCTTAAAAAAAAAAAAACATATTTAGGTGTAATTTTGGGTGGCCGGGAACCAATTTATTGGTTTTCCATTATTTCTTATGGGAAAAATTTGATCAGAACTCGAACTTTTTAGGATTCGATCCGGAGTCCGTAACGGATTAAGTTCGAGAACCGAGGTACCACTGTACTCAACTTCTACCTGGTTAAGGTCACACGTCCACCGTTAATTAGTATTACATGTTACAATGTGTCAGGGAGTAATTTGTGTTCAAACAAATGATGATTCATCTATGTATATATATATATATTCTTAGTTGTCAATGCTCCAAATGCCCAGGTTCTGCGTCTGATTTTGCATTGAGGAGGCTGGCCAGGATGCCGTGTCAGGCTTCCTGCTGTGTGAGTCAGCACATCCTTAGAACTCCCTCAAAGCTCAGCCTGTATCTCAGGCTCTGCAGATGTGTCATACATGTGGCATTGGCGCTGCCAAGCATGTTGCGTGTCTGTGTGACCCACCCTGAATAGGACCACATCTAGAACAGTGAGAAGCCGGTTTGGTTATTGCCTAATAGGAGGGTGAGTCATTCTGGTGCCACAGAATCTGAAAGAAGTTGAAATTTGCACATTACACCTAGACTGGCGGGGAGAACCTGGGAGAACGTGGTCAGGGTTAGCTGCCGTCTGCAGGACAACTCTCGAAAGATGCTGACGGCTCGGGGTAAGACTGCTACCGGTTCCAGTCCGGCGCAGTGGGAATCAGCGGTAAGGGAAAGCAGCAACTATGGCTAATTTCAGAGGCTGATGCCTCAGGAAAGTGGGCTGTAGTTTGGAAGCACGTCTTGGAATTGTAGCTTGAGGTCCACCCTGTTGACGTATCGTATTTGGATTACCAGTCCAGCTGGATTTCACCGCACCCGCACTCCAGGGTGATGTTGTGTACCCTGGAGTACGTCTTATCCCTGGGTGTGGCTGTTGAGAGTTTGGGACGTTGATCGATCCAACCCACGTGTCGAAAGGCGATGGTAGATCTTTTGTGTTCTCCTCCAAGCCTCTTTCATAATCTTTTCCTGGAAATGGGTGGATGGCATTTTTTAACGTACTTCAAAGCCAATAAACTGGTAGCCCTGGATTATTTTGTTTTTCGTGACATTAGAGCCATAGTTTGCAGATGTTATCAGGCTTATCAGTTGCCTGTAGCTAGCATGCTGATACAGGTCCTGAAGTAGAGAAATGCTTGTCAGGCACTCCTGTGGTCGTTTTCTGAAAGTTTCCGGGTTGTTGGTATTTCGTGAGCCCTTTACAAACATTTGTGAGGCATGCCAATCCTGCTAGTGTGTATATTCTGGAATATTCCTTTTACACATGGTGCTACCTTGCTGATATTAGAGAAGCGATTTTAACTGTAAAGAGAGGCAGGAAAAGAACATGGTAGATTAATCATTTCTGTCACTAATAACTTGTGTTCAGGCTAAGCTCTGAAGCACCTTTTAGCGATAATATGAGGATATTTTTGACTATAATATCTAGGGTGTCCCTACAGCATTTAATTAGTGGTGAATTGTTAGTGGTTTAAGGCAATGTTTCCCAGTTCGGTCATCAGGGACCCACAGACAGTCCACATTTTTGCTTCCTCCCAGCTACAGCTAGGAGGGAGCACAAATGCGGACTGTCTGGCAGGGATCTCGGAGGGAGCAAAAGCGTGGACCGACTGTGGGTCTCCAAGGACCGGATTGGGAAACGCTGGTTTATGGTTGTCAATGACAATATAATGGGAGCGAGTGGGAAGTCCACACAAAAACACAGCCGTATGTGCTTCGAGAAAGAGAAGCAAACAGGATCAGCCCCCACCTTGAGGGCTTTGCGATTTGAGGAAGCGCAGGCCTGGCTTCCATCAAGCAATGGCTTTTCCAGGGGAAGCTCTCTGGCGTCGTGAGCCGGCGGAGCGGGTCCGACCGGCGCCTTTCCTCATAACTGCCAGCCTTGCGCAACCCAAGCAGCTGCGAGGCGCCCGGGTCCTGCAGACCGTACCGCGTGTCCGTAAGAGGCTTAGCACAGATGGGCTGCGTTTCCATGAAGGGGCCCAGAGGTTGATGGTTGGACCAAACCCATAACCCTCCCCCCCCCACCTTGGAAGTCCAGGATTGCCCAGGAGATGCTGCTCTCCTTGTGTTTTTCCACCAATCGTTTTTTTGGGGACAGGATGTTCCGAGTTTGTGATTCTGCTGAGAGAGGAGAGTCTATGACAAAACCGAGCCACCGGTAATCAGACTTCGGTTTGCTGGTTACATGCAGGTGTTTGGGGGACACAGACAACTGTGTGTGTCACGCCTATAGCCAGAAATATTTTTTTTTTTTTTGGGGGTGGCTGGTCAGCAACCCTAGGCTTGGTAGATTATGCGGACCAGGAAGGTTCGAAACCCTAAATCTTCATTACCTGGCTATTGGCTATGTCCCTGGTATGCATGTCTTTGGTTCCCCCCCCCACCCAATGATGGCCTCAAGGCCAAAAAACACTTGAATGTGACGGCTGCCCCCAGCAATGCCGCTGATCAAGTTTGGTGGCGCCCTGTTCTATTGATGCCATTCCTCTGATCCTCCTGGAATACGCGTCCCCACCCTCGGCGGGAAGCCAGCGTCGGCGTTTATTAAAGCCGCTTAATTAGCACACCGCTCTGGGCCGGCGTTACGGGGGGGGGGGGTTGGAGGAGGCGCCCCAGGGGCTCATCCGTGTGCGTCAGATGCAGTCGGGTGAGTCACGAGGCTGACTTTTTGGGGGCCCCACCTCCATAATGCCGACCGCGCTTTTATCCTCCGAGTGGGGATTAAATCGGAGCAGAAGAAAGAGCTGCAGTTTTTAAAAAGGGAACGTGGAGCTGGGTGCATACCGTGCCGTGACTTCCTCCCAGGCTGCAGGCCTACCTTACAGGATGGCCAGCTGGATAGGACGGTGACCTTCGTGCAGAGATGGGGGGGGGGGCGTGCTGGAGACCGCGGGGGCTGACCGGGCCCCGTGAGGGAGCAGGTCTGATTCCGGAAAGGTCAGCTGCCAGGCCCAGTGAACATGGGGGCAAATCAGTGCGATAGGCCAATTTCAGGGGGTGCACTACAGACTCTCAGCAGTCGACACTAAGGGGCGCCACGTCAGCAAGGTGGGTCTATGCTCTTTCCCGCGGTGTTGCTCTTGTACCTCTCCTCCTCTGGCCTGCAGGCGGGCGTCCGGTTGACTTCTGGTTTATCCTCCACACTTTGCAGAATGTTAAATCAGTCCCAACAATGTTTCCTCACTGTTTGAGGCGTTTGCTGATTGACCGTGATTGAACATTTACTCATCTCCTAAATTACCTCTTCTTTAACTCCTATACCTTTCTCCTTGAAATAAAGTGAGACAAACATTAAAAACTAAAATGAAAACTTGATTTAATCTGGCTGCTGTATAGAGCGGTTCAGTGACGCAGTGGCTTGATGGGTGGCGCTGTTACCTCGCACCTGAGGGGATAAGGATTTGAATTTCAATTTGCATGTTATTCCTGTAGGGAGATGTGTCATAGGGCATGGATACCCTGGTAGATTCAGGGGGCCCAGCACTTTATAGGGGCCACAGTAGGGACATGGATACCCTGGCAGATTTAGGGGCCCAGCACTTTACTGGGGCCCTTGAATACATAAAATTATAAGAATGTGTAATGTAAGGAGAATGGGGTGCCTAAGGTGGCTTTTGGTGCCTCTGGAATTGAGGTCATTTGCTCTCTCCCAGCAAAAATGTGGACTGTCTGACTGGGAGCTGGAAGGTAGCAAAAACATGGAGCTTCTGGGTGTCCCTGAGGACCAGGTGGGGAAACACTGCAGTAGGCAGTTGGAGGATGATGGATTGGTGTACCGTAGCAGCCGGATGCTGTATAAAGACTGGATGTTTATGTTTGTCACACGATAGATGCACTAATGGTGGTATTTCTCATGGAAATGGTTGAAGTGTCACCGAACTAAGGTCCCAGCTAACTTCAGGATCTATCTTGTATTCTTAGCCCAAAGGGCTTTTTTAAGCTCAGGCTAACTAGTGGGATCTAAACCTTCCGCCATCTGAGCCGAAGCCCGCGTCCTTAGCCGCAGTGCCCCCTGCTGTCGCGAACACTTACACGGCGACAGGTTGGTTTTGACGGGTTTTCCCAAAGCCAGACAGCGTTCACGCCTAGTACGACACAAATGGACCTCACGGCATGGCGCCATGTGGAGGGGGGGGGTTTAACGTGGAGGCTTCAGTTTTGGTTTTGACGTATGGTGTACAGTCCTCCGCCCTTCCTCATTCGCGGCACCACGCTCTCTCGTGGGCCCTGTTGTTATGGTAACCGTTTAGCCTCCATAGTGTTTCTGTGTTTCTACAGCAGGCTTTCGGACCAGAAATATCTTACATTTACGCCACAGAACCTGCATGAACGACCAAACAAAAAGTAACCATAGTATTTGTATTTTTTGCAGCCTGACAGGAAGTGATTAGTAACTGAAACATCTCAGCATGTGTGTGTTATTCATCAGCTCAGCGAAACAGATTGAGGTGTTTCTTTGCCCTTCAGTGGTTTATTATGGTTGAATTGTGGTTTACGAATAAGCCCTGTTAATGTGCTGGTTATCGGACGGGGTTCAGTCCTGCTGTACAGTAATTGCTGTAGTCCTGTTTTGGTGCTGCGTGTGTGAGGCAATATCACTGCCTGGGGATCTGTCTTAGGTACTGATTCCACAGAAGTCCAGGAGGACTGCTGAAGCAGTTGATGCGTAGATCCATGTGTTCTGCGTTTGGGCCATTTCTGTGCTGTAAGTTCTACCCCTAGGCCTGGCGATCTATTGAAGGCCTCAGACTGGCCATTGGAGACCAGGTTTCATACTTGTGAGGAAGTTTCACCTCTAGTGTGTTGGGTCTTTAATACTCCATAAACTGTAAGATCACAGATTACGCATGTAGCTCCTGACTTTTTGACTAACCTCCCGACCCCCTGTCTCTCCCCAGCCTCATGAAGTCTCCTCCCGCGATGCACAGCTAACGCCGCTAACCCGCCGGAAGAGAGGTGGTCCTCACGTTGTCAGTCGAAGATACATGGCGGCTTTAGGGGTAAGACCCGTCTGACTTTACATTTGCCTTCCTCACTCTCCCCCCACCTCGTCAAGCCGCTGCGTTAAACTGTCCTGGGCGTAAACGGCTGCACTGTAAACTGTGGGCGGTTGCCGATGAGACCAGCCTTACTTCCGCTAAAGCTTTAACAGCCGACCAGCTTAAAAAAGCAAACTGGGATCTAAAATAGGGAACAAAAAGTGGCTAAAAATGTGAGTGGCGCCGGGCTCTTCCCCTTGGCCGTCACACACTTCACACACTACCCGCCTGAGTAAGACACAATTGGTAATAGGTTCGACCACTGCTGATATCATATGTGAATATTTATGGACTTCTGGACAAAATATTGGGACACGCCTATTAATCATTGCATTCAGGTGTTTCATTCAGACCCATTGCCACAGGTGTATAAAATCAAACACCTCGCCATGCAGTCAGGTTTGCAAATATTTGTGAAAGAATGGGACATTCTGAAGCGCTCAGTGAATTCAACTGTGGTACTCTCATAGGATGCCACCTTTGCAATAAGTCAGTTCGTTGCTATCAAGTTCCCTGCTATATATTCCACGGTTAACTGTAAGTAGTATTATTGCAAAGTGGAAGCATTTTAGGAACAACAGCCACCTAAAGTAACAGAACCGGGTCGGCGAGTGCTGAGGCGCATCGTGTGTAAAAGTCGCCAATGCTGTGTGGACTCAATAACTGCAGAGTTCCAGACTCCCTCTGGCACTGACTCCAGCACAAAAACACTGTGTGCCGGGAGCTTCATGGAATGGGCTTCCATGGCTAAACAGCTGCATGCAAGCCTCACATCACCAAGCGCAATGCCAAGCGTCGGATGGAGCGGCGTAAAACACGCTGCCACTGGACTCTGGAGCAGTTGGAAACATGTTCTATGACTGAAGAGTCATGCTTCTCTGTCTGGGAGTCTGATGGACGGGTCTGGGTTTGGCGGATGCCAGGAGAACGTTACCTGCCAGACTGCATTGTTTGGTGGAGGAGGGATAATGGTATGGGGTTGTTCTTCAGAAGTTGGGCTAGACCCCTTAGTTCTAGTGCAGGGAACTCTTATTGTTTCAGCATACAAAGACAATTTGGACAAATCTATGCTTCCAGTTTTGTGGGAACAGTTTGGGGAAGACCCTTTTCTCTTCCGGCATGACTGTGCCCCAGTGCACAAAGTGAGGTCCATAAAGACATGGTTGGGTGAATCTGGTGCAGAAAAACTTGACTGCCCTGACCTCAACCCCATCGAACTCCTATGAGATAAACTAGAATGGAAATTGTGAGCCAGCCCTTCATGTCCAACATTAGTGCCTGAGCTCAGAAATGCTCTTCTGGATGAATGGGCAGAAATTCCCACAGACACACTCCATAAACTTGTCGAAGGCCTTCCCAGAAGAGCAGCAGCTGTTATAGGTGCAAAGGGGGCCAAACTCCGTATTAATGCCTATGGATTTAGGATGAAATGTCTTAAAAGTTTCTGTAGGTGTAAAGGCCAGGTGTCCCAATACTTCTGTCCATACAGTGTATCTTTTCAATCAGTTATGCATTTGTCCAGGTCCCTGCACTAGGAAAAGAGTCTGCTGTTTGAGTCTCTGGGTAGCGAATTAGATTCTCTTACTGGACCTCTGTTCAGCCCCCAGCAATCCCCCCTTGTCTACTTGGGGGTGTCTCCTCGCCCGTCACACTGCATCCTCTGTGAACTCGTCACCCGGGTCCAGGGCCACCCGGGACCAGCCACAGTGAAGACCGCGCACATTTTCACGAGGGTCTCTGGCTTTCGGCTGTGGAGGCCAAGCCGCCGCCTGCCCCGTTAATCCTTTGCCGTGGGCCGAGAGCCTGGTGTCCCGCCATGGACAAAGAGGCGTGACTCAGTGTGATGAACTCAGTGGGGGGGGGGCGGTCTGGCTGCAATGGCATTTCTTGATTCTTATCCAGGGCTGTAAATGGCACTCCTGCCTTCAGCTGAGCGCACATGTCACTCCCAGGGTGCAGTCTCTGTCTGTCTCTCTGTCTGTCTCTGTCTCTTTGTCTGGTCGTCCATCCATCTGTCCGTCCATGTAACTGTGTCCCTTTACTTGGTAAACACTGATAGAAGCATGTTTTTATACATTTAGTTTATTTGTCATAGCAACGTAAAATTTTGCCAAATCAATTCAAAATTTAGAAAGCAGTGTCAGCCGATCCCGGGAGCAGTTGGGGTTGAAGGTCCAGCTCAAGAGCCAGTTGAGAAACCAGCCTACCAATTAGGGATTAGAATGAAGTACAAGTATCTAGTGACTTGTGTCTGGGTTTCGCCCAAAAAATGAGGACATAAATCCATCTGGACTTATCTCAATCATTACAGGGGAGACATCAAATATACTGTATAACACAAGATGCAATGTAACGCACATTTAGCTTAACCTCTATAGTGGCAGCACAATTGATTTGTTTTGGTTCTTTCCCTGTGGCACACACGTCCGAGAACATCCACTATGTCTGCTTCGAACGTCTCTTGATACATTTTATTAAGGCTCTTATGGGACGTTATTGCTGTCGGACATTATGCGATACAATATAAGTTGATGGATGACTGTACGTTTAGAAGAGCTAATTTGCGCAATTAAAATTGTCCCATATAGTTTAGATGTTGTGATTTTTAATTACTATGGTTAAAAAGGAGACTGTTACTGAAACAGATTGAGGGGATTACTGTCTTCTCAGGATATCAAATATTCAGTCTTCCAACTTGTTGTCCAGTCCTCTAAACACTGTGCTCCCTGCTGCCCCCTAGTGGCACTTGGACTAAATTGGCATCTTGTCTCCCTTCTCCCCATGCCACTTATCCAGAACCCTGAGATGCTGACCAGGAGGATCAAGCTTTGGGATATCAACGCCCACATCACTTGTCGCCTTTGTGAGGGCTACCTGATTGATGCCACCACCGTCACCGAGTGCTTACACACCTGTGAGTACCTGATGCTATGACGCCGCCACGTTTGCAGGTCTCCACTGCTGTGTGAGCCTCCACTTCTCAGTCTGATCACGTCTGTCTGTCGTGGTTGATGCATTAAGAGATCTGTTGGAATAGAAGCCAATGTGCACCTTAGGGCACCAGGGCTGGGGTGACATCCGACTTGCAGATATATCTTTCTAAACACCTTTCAGAGCTGCATCTCGCCTCACATTCCATGATGTAAACAGCCTTGCTCAGAACTTAGGACAGAGTCACTAGTTAGAGAGCTGGATCATGCAGTCACTTGGCCTCAAGCCTATGAACTGGAACAGGGCTTCTCTCTGTAGGCTTTGGCTGCGCCTGTCTTTTACAATATTATGGTTTTCTCTAATTCCAGAGCAGGACCCGTTACACACGAGTGTGGTGATTAGTCTGACAGATCATGTGGTCCCCCTAATGAACCAATCAAGATGTATGGAAGAGTTGTATGGGTTTAGCATTAATGTGTTGTGGTATTTTTTTTTAAGCAGCGAGCTAAAATATGTCTGTCTAATGTATTCAAAAGAGCATTTATAAATCACACTGCAGTGTATCTTGCATGTGTGCACTGAAATCAAGGATTTAAAACTTTTTTTTTTCCTTTCTCTGACTTTGGTTTTTCTTTAAACCTCTTTTTGGGTCTGTTCTCATGGTTTGCAGTTAGTGTAGCGTCATTATTCTGTCTGGTTCCAATCCCCCCCTCCATCTCAGCCCCCTCCAAGACAAAAAGTAGTTCAGTTGAGGTGATTGCAGTTCAGTTGAGGTGAATTTGGCTCGTCTGCTCTATTCCTCCACCTGGTGGTCGTATTTTGAAAGCGCGCCATAATCAATTCTTTGGGATTGTCAGAGCTGTGAACCAATACCTGCAAACTACTAATTGTAATCAGAACGATAACGGCATGAATAACCTCCAGCAACTCAAATCTTATAATAATGCAGGATTGACTCGCTTTTCTGGATGGGGAGAAAAGAATTTAACGATGATGTCTGTAACTGAGAATGTTAAATGCTAAAGTATTGTCACTGTCAAGAAGTAGAGAAATAAATCGTGCTTTCATTTTGGGATTTTTGTGTGTGTTTTTGTGCTGGCACATGCTCAGAGCAAACTGGGTCACCAAAGCACAGGAGGAGATTAATTTTCAGCGTGCTTCTGTGTCTGCAGACCTGCTGATGGACTGAAATCCCGCTTTTTACATGTTCAGAGACCTTCCTTTTTTTGCCGGCTGAGTATCTTCAGCTGGGCCGCTGCAGCTTTCACGTTTTATTTTATCACTGGCGAACATGGAGTTCCCATGAGTCATAGCATCAGAAAGACGCTTGCATTTGAGGATCGGGGGGGGTTCCTTTCAAAGCCGTTACTCGTTGACTGTATTGAGGCCTTAATGGATTTTTGGCCCAAACTCTGCCCTTCGGTGGGTTCTGATGTCCTAGGTGTGTGGTGGCCTTATTCTGGTAAAATCTGGAACTCCGTAGTCTCCATAAGCTCCATAATGCATATAATGGATGCTCTTTGAATATAATTGAAAACGCAGAGGAAAATAATCAAAATATTTACTGGAATATAAAAAACACATATGAAATTTCCTGCGTTTTGAGTTCCAAAGACCGGAGCGAAGTGGGGGGGGGCACCACACCACAGCACGAGGGACCGTTATCCTCAACTCAGTCAGGCTGCGGGTTCTGCTGCATGAGGCCCCGCCTCCCACTCCTACCTCAGCCAATTAAATTTCTCTGCTGAGTACTAAAACCATTGAAAGCTTGTAAAGTTCCATTCAGTTGGTCAGAAAGGGGGGGGGGGGGGGGTTCGAAGTGCATTCTACCTGGGAGGCCTTATTAATGACCAAGTACTGTGGGGCATTATGGGAACTGGCTCAGTCAAATCAGAAGAATGCGTGAGCTGCATTGGAAAGCTTCAGCTACTGGGGCCTGGATCTCCCTGCCTCTTTAAGACTGTGTTTGGGAAGGTCTTCTGCTCCTCTTGGCCCCCCGAACGATATCCCCCCGGTAAAGCTGTCACGTCCCCTCCAGAGCTGCTCGATCCCTTCCCTGTCAGGTTCGGGGTCTCTCCAGAGCCCAGCTCTGCTGTTTGGGACGCCGGGGTAGATCTGAGCCATTGTCGAAAACAAACACGGACCGTGTCACAGCGAGAAGCCTTCGTCAGCGTGTTTGTGCTCAGATGGGGGCGGGGGCCAGGCCGGGCAGGGGGGAGGGGGCAGCTACTGCAGGGAAAGGGAGTGTGGGCTACAGATGCTCCGTGGAAGATAAAGGAACGGCTTTCCTGGGTACAAGTTCTGCAGTTTAAAGGCAAACCGGGAACGAAGCAGAAATGTCGCCATGTTTGTGGAGAATCCTGTGTCTTTATCTCTGCCGAAATCAAAAATGT
>JAODLC010000015.1:7785840-7800440 GCA_026781145.1 Hippopotamyrus pictus
GTTAAACTTATTTAGAAAAGAAAAACAGCCCACAATTACATTTCTGATCTGACATTGATATAACCTTGCAATCCAACAACAAAAGACAAGAAATTGTGCTTCAACAGAAATTTTACAGGGCTTACTGGTGGTGTTTCATAAAGGCTAACAAGCGGGGGTGGAGGGTGGGGGGAGCTACAGATTTTGGGTCCCATGACAGCATATCATATTGGGTCCCCAACCCAGACCAGTTCAATTACATTCCAATTTTTTTCGGGCCCCTGTCACGTTCTGATTTTTCCCCCTTTACAGTGTCCCTGCTCACAAGACCACAGTGAAGGATAACAGTTTAAAAAATAAATATTCCAGTAGGACATTTATACAAGTAAAAAATGACTCCAAGGCCACTGCAAAGACTGTGAACTATATACTGCCTTGTCATGCAATACCATTTCTGTGGGAGATAAAAATAATCTTTGTTTAACGATGCTGTAAGCTTCTGTCTGTGAGGACTTAACTGTCAATATGGATGTTAGCTGCACTCACTGGCGTATATGCATGTGAGGCATTATTTGTCTGTAGAACTACATAATGTTGCATATAATGTGTGTGTGTGTAGATTATGTTTACATTATATTGTGGGAACCAAATATCCTCGACAATATAATAAAAACCTGTTATGTATATATTGCATTGTGGGGACCATTTGTGACCATCTGTTTTGCAATCAAAAACAATTGAATTTTGTTTGGTTGCTTATGGATAAGGTTAGGGTTGGTTAGGGGGTAAGGTTGTCATAGTTAGTTGGGGGTTTTTCCCATAGAAATGAATGGACGGTCCCCAGAAAGATAAATACAAATGTTTCCTGAAACTCAATTTAATAAAAATCTGTGACTGCAATGAAAAAACTAAAAATGCAATGAAAAAAAAGTATTTTGCTTGGTTACTTATAGTCATGGTTAGGGCTGGGTAGGGGTTAAGGTTGTCATAGTTAGCGTTAGCATTTTTCCCATAGAAATGAATGAGCAGTCTCCATAAAGATATATTTACCCAACGTGTGTGTGTGTGTGTGTGTCTGCGTGTGTGTGTGTGTGTGCCCTGTGATAGACTGGCATCCCACCCAGTGACTCTTAACCTGCCCTATCAGCCCCATACTCACCTTGACCAATGAACAGTGGTTGAAATGTAAGTATAACAGATGGATGTATATAAAAAGTGAAAACATTCAAGCATCGGTTAGAGACACATGCCTTTTGCAGGCTACACATGAAATATGTATGACTAGTAATTTCAATGTGTTTCGTTAAGAAGTAGCTTCACAAAGCAGAGGTGTCAGTCTGTAGCTCACCTACAGCCGATTACTTCCCCACAAATCAGCCTGATAAAATGTCATATTAACATACGGCGACGCAACCGTCAGCCCAAGCTAATCCTCTTAAAACGTACAATTAGCTTAATGTGCCAAAGATAGACTGCGGATTATGAAACAAGTGGCTGTTCGTCGGCCTGGACGGAAAGCGAGCTGGGAGAGCTGTCCACTACGACTGGCGATTTGTCCATCGTGCCAGGAACAGGGGTCGATCTTTTCAAAGACTTGCAGATGAATTACCAAGTGAGGGGAAAGGGCATCCATGTAATTACGAAACATAACAGAAGCCTGACTTGGGATTGGGCGTATATAAAAGTAATCATCTTAAAAGCAACCTTATGTTTTCTATGTTGAGTGGCACCTTTCACTTGAAGAACATCTGTTTTTGATTCAATAGTACAGAGTCCTTCAAATACTATGGAAGGCTCTGCATATAAAAAAAAACTAAACCATTAAAAATATTTGCTAGTGCTTTACATTCACTGCACCTTTATAATGCATTCATAGAACATCTATAAGCAGCATATAAATATACCTTAATGCGGGTGCCATGGTGGCGTGGTGGTTAGCCCCATTTTATGGGTTGGAGTTTCTGTCATGGCTCTGTGTGTTGAGTTTGTATGTTCTCCACGTGTTGTTGTGGGGTTTCCTCTGGGTACTCCGGTCTCCCCTCCATTGTCCAAAGACATGTTGAGGTGAATTGAAGTGAATGGTGTGTGAGTGTGCCCAGCGATGGGTTGGTACCCATTCTGGGTTGTTCCTTGCCTTGTGACTGTAGCCTCTGGGATAGGCTCCGGACCCGTCTCTACCCTGAATAGGATAAGCAGTTACAGAAAATGGAAAGATGGAGTATACCTTAACAGCTTTAATACAAATTAATAACAAACATTATATGATTATAATGTTTGTTATTATCATCTAATGTTTGTGATTCATGTGTATTAAAGCTGTTAAGGTATGTTAGGATTCTAAGGTATACTTACATGCTACTTATGAATGTGCTATGAATGCATTATGAAGGTATACTGAATGTTTTACGATTGGATTATAAAGGCATTATAAGAGGGTGACCACATAATCCCTGTCAGGGGAGACACTATGAGCTACATCAGGTTTTACGAACTATTTTCAAACTGAAAGGCACCTGTGTTCGGCTAAATAGTTCAGCTCTTCTTCTGCTTTGACTGGTTTGTTTACTTGATTGAAAGACTCATCCAGCTGTTTTACATTAACATTAGTGATACATGCGTGATTATAGAAGACTGACCAATCAGCACACAGCAATAACTCAGCGCTTAAGTGAAATCCAGGGGACTATTCCGCAGAGCAGTATTTCCCAGTTAGCTTGATAATTTTAGCTAAATCTGAAACTGTCCAATAGGAAGAGAGGCAACTGACATTCCTGTTGGACAATCCTTACATTTGGCTTATCTGGCTAATGAAGAAATCCTGCTTTGTGGAACACCCTCCTTTTTAACTGAAATGGTAATTTACAAATCCTGTCCTAGCTCAACATGTCCTGCCTGGCATGGATTATCTGGTCAACCTACATTATCAAGGTGCAGTTAATAGAAAGCGTTATCAAATATTCTTTGCGTACTGATGTGCGTGACTTTACATAAAGGTTTACACAGAGCAGGGATAAAATAAAGGTTTAGTGTTTATGACTGAAGTTAGTCTTAGTAATTGTACCCCAGTCACATCTTGATTGGTCCAAGCTTGAGAAAAACAAATCACAAAGAGAGAGGAGAAAACACAACAGACCCACTGCGGTGAAAATCGATCAGTGCTGAAGAGACACCCCAGACACATAGCAGAGCTGAGGAAGGCGGATTAAAACAACAAGATATGAAGTAATTGACTCATTTGGGGAGTTTGGGGAGTCATTGCAACTCTTCTGTACTGATTCTTGAAGAAAGAATCTTACCAGCTCTCACATCTTTTAAGATTTCCTGTCAAAAGTTTATATTTAATTTGAGTTATTTTCCTTCCATTGTTTTTACGTGTACAGAACAGAGCTTCACTTGGGAGACGTTGCCTGATTTCATTGCTGCTGGGGACCACAAACAAAATCTCAAGGACTAAGGCAGATGAGAGCTCGTCGCCGCCTCTTGATTATTTTCCCTCAATAAAAGATGAAAAAATATCTGAGGTGAAACATGCTGCAGGCAAACCTCAGCAGCATCGGCGCTGTGTGCAGATGGGACCTGACTTGAACCGGTCGTGCTTTGGCAGACACGCCACCTGAATTAGCCTCATCGTGAATGGAAATGAAAAACAAAAACTTCAGACAGACTGCGGTAATTGCAAAGGAACCGAAATGAATGGGATTAAGAGGAAAAGCAAAAAATAAAAGACCTCCTTGGATTCACTTTGCAGTGAACTAGGTTAACAGAACAATGGTCTCTGGTTGGGCAGAATTGTAATATTTGTTATTTCATTTAATTTGTTGATGCAAAACAGATCTTAGGTAATGCAATGAGAATCAGTTTCAGGAAAAGTCTATAGCTGAAGATATGTTCCAGATCCTTAGAGTTAGACTGGACTGTGCCATCATCCTGTTTATTACTGAAATGCATTTATCTACTGTATGCTAGTGAATCCATTCTGTTTTAAGAGCCTGGTAAGAGATGTTAGGTGGTTAATTATTATACGGGACGGTAAGAGAGTGTGATGATAGCAGTAAGTATATGTCATTCACCCTGTTTATATTACAACTGAATCGATGATTGTGTCAAGTCACCTCTTAGACTTCTAAGGTCCTTATTACCACCAAACAAATGGAAATTTACCTTTGATATACTCTTCTAGTTATTCTCTCCGAGCAACCATGCAGTGTATGAAATCACAAGGTCAGGGTTAAGAACACATTTCTAAATGGAAAGTTTCATACAAACACACCTAATTCCCCATTACTGCACAGATTAATCACTAATGGTTTGTCCCATGGATTTTATATATTTTTTTCACTCTCTGCAGTGATGCTCATTTGAATTAGTTTCTGATCAAATATTAACTTGCAGTGAGACAAGAACACAATGGTTCTGGAGATGAACTGCTCTCTTCGGGGAGGAAGAAAGGAATATGTTAAATTTGACCAATATTTACCATATCTGTAGCTGGCAGAGCACAGCGCGGGAACTACAATAAGGCGTATTGGGAGGTGAGGTTTTCTTGCATATATTACTGTTGCGGTAATTATTTCGCTAATGAGTGTCACGCCTTTTTTGCTTTTCTTCGTCAGAGAGAGCGGGTCATTTCTTTCCACGCTTTCCATAACATGGCCCCTGACCCCCCACTCTCGACATTGAAAACAGCGGCTCCCAGACGCTGATTAATGTCCTGACTAATTGCAAAGTGAGTTGCTTATAGCATACGGATGATGATGAGGATCGAAACCAAGGCTGGTACCAGTTTGGGTTCTCGAGGCTGAAAGTGAAATGAAAATGTCCGCCATCCTCTAGGACAGCGAATGAAAGCAGCCTTATTTTAAAACCATTTGCCACAGCGGGTGGTGGACAATTTTCATTTATTATGTTCCATGCTGGCATTTCCCATTTTGTGAGCAAGCTAATGCTTTTTTACCCATTTTGGCCCATTTGTGCATTTATGGAATACCTTTGTTCTCATTGTACAGCTAGCAATTCAATCTCGTATCCAGTCTTGCTCTCCTTTGAGACACATATATAGGTGAGAGCAAAGCTTGAGGTCAGATCGCTGGGTCAGCCATTTTTCCAGCACTTTTTGAGCAGTATTTGTAGTTAAGGGCCTTACTCAAGGGCCTAATAGTGAAGTAATTACTCTACTATTTGAACCAATGACCTTCAGACTCCTAATCCACAGAGCCACACACTGCGCCATTTGTACCTTTTGTTGGTTAAATTCAGGTTAAGCACCTCACTCTAAGGGAACCGTTAATAATTCTCCCAGGAACTAAGTCAGTTACGCGAGCCTCAAACAGGACACTCCACATTGCCTCTTGTAATGAAAGGGGTGGACCTTCTGGACTGAACCAAGAAGCTGTCTCTTCTTCCGTCTCTGTAATCCAGTGAATACTTCGACTAGAAAAGAAGATTCTGTCCTATAAAGTTGTCTCTATTCTCATGAATCAAATCGGCCAAGAGCAATTTATGGGGTACAGGTACATTCAGAATCTGGTCACTCAGGTCTGAGAACCTTCAACCGACTTTCTGTTGGGTCTCTTTGGGTTAAAGCAAACAGCTAGACAAAGACTTTGATATTCCCTGCCCACCAATTCCTCTAAAACTAGCAGGTAAATTTGTAGAGAGTTCTGTACTTTTGAGTATAGTATGAAAAGGTGCATGCTGTGTGTTTGGACTCCTTGGTGACTAATTTCCCATAATGATGAATTGTTACCTGCCAAGAATTATGTTGGGCTGGCTTCAAGTTGTTAAACTGTTTTGTCGTTAGGGAATGCTTCTGAAGGGGCAGAACCCTGACGCGTTAATGAGTTTTGACTTCAGCTCGCAAGGACACGCGCAATGTCTTAACTTCCCGTATAAATAATTATGGCTGTAAAATGTCACGGTGAAACAGGGAGTCAGTATACATAATAAAAGAGATGGAAGTTATTGCGGAATGTTAATATCTGCCATTTGATTAAATGGCTACATAAGCCCTTTAACATGTCGAATTAATTTTCCTATTTTATTATCTCCTGTTCTGGAAATGCATTTATAAAACAGCTAGAGAGAAGAAAGCTTGGAAAGCTCATATCAGCGGGTGGAAGTGTAAAACTTGCGGGTAAATCATCAAAGTACCCCTGGAGTTTGCTGCAGTTGCTGAGAAAAATTCAATAACGGCTTTGCAGAGTGTTGATAACGATCACCCCGGCACATTGTTCCATTGCTTGTTAACTATTTAGTTATCACATCGTATCATTTCTCCTGTCATCGTCTCATTGTGTCATACCAACAACTTGGTTAAGTTAATTAAGGGGTGATGCTTAGCCCAACAGATTATTGGTCAGTGTTTGTATCCAGAAGGTTGTTGGTGCAAATCACCTGGCCAGCAGAGTAATTATATTGGTGTTGGACTCTTCAGCCCCTAACCCCCCCTGCTCCAAGCATACTGGACCCCAAGTTCACCTCACTTCTACGCTGTTTTGGACAAAATGTATTGCTGACCAATTGTTAAGGTTTATTCTCTGGTGAAATAATTGATTGGATCTTTTCCGTTAATGAAGAAAAACGAAAGCCTTGGTAGACCTATCTAGTTTGACAAAACATTCCTGTTTCATTTCCTTGCTCACAACATGCTTGCACATGATGACCTAGGGGTGACTTTTCACTTTGACCTTATTCAGAAGAACTCGTGAGGTCTGTGTGCAGGAAAACTTTGGCGCGTCAGAGTAGACCGTCGGACTATTTGAGATTTACTCCTTAAGACCATAGCAACTGCTGTGCTGGGAAGGGCAGGCTTCAGAAATACATGACATTAAACAGAGATGAGATGATTAATCTATATGTTGGCTTCCCGAATGCAAAGGCGTTCAATAATTAACCCATACTCCCACTGGTACATTCGTATGGCTAGCGGGTTAGGGTTACAGATGAAAGCTGAGTCTTTGCAATCCAGCGAGTTATTTGAAGCTCCGCGTTGGCGGACTTGCTTCCACAGACACAGACCTGCCACGAACTGTTATTTACACCGAAAGCCGTTAAGAGAGCCTCATCAGGCTCGCCTCTAACTTTCTGATGGGGAAAGAAGAGAAAAGTTCACCAAGCTCTTTTCCTCACTTGAGCTGCCGTTGTCTACATCTATTATTATCCTGCTGTCATTCAGAAAGCAGGCGTCATTCTAAGCTGTAGGTTACTCCGCTAATATGAAGACCTCTTGCCTGAGGGATGCGGGAGAGGTCTGTGACCTGCTGAGTGATGAAGAGAAGGATATTGGGAGGATTTGAACGTGAAAAGGGGGAAGCACTGAACTGTAGGCTGCGCAGTTGGTGTGATTCTGAGTGGGCCACCTACATTAAACCAACATAACGGCATGACCCCCCCCCTCAGGTAATCACTGAATGCTGAAAGTCGATGGACTGTAAGCTGCCAGTGGACTGTGCTTCCAATGTGCGAAAGCGAGAGAATGACTCACGCACGACACCATGAGTCAGAAAACCTCAGATACACCTCAGGGCAGCCTTAAGTTGTTCGTTAGTTAACAGCACCCGTAATTAACGTGGGCAGGATGCCAGCGGTGTTCAGATCACCACTGCTGGTGTTTAAGCGGGATCTGCAGGCCCGCAATGCGAATTTTACAGCGTGCTGTAACATCTGGTCTCCAAAGTGATTTAAATGCAATTTCTTAAAACACATTTCAATCATGTGTGTAATAACAATCATAAGCACAATACCAATAGTGCTGCTGTATTTTTCATATTTTCCAGAGCTATAGGGCCTAAATATTGCTACATGTATTAATAATTGTTGCTGTATGGACTAGAGTTTCCTTCTGGGATCAATAAAGTTCATTGAATCAAATCAAATCAAATGTAGTGTGATCTAATCTAATCTAATCTAATATAATTTAATCTAATCTAATCTAATCTAATATAATCTAATCTAATCTAATCTAATCTAATCTATTAAACATGACATAATATACAGACTTGTTTGGTCAGTTACTCTGCTAGTCGCTATATATAAAGGCCAGTTTTTTACATTTCACTGTCCTTTTTTTCTTGCTCCGGTAGTTTTTTTGTACGTTTCATGTGAATTTTGTCTCCTCACTCCTCTGACACGTATGTGGGATTTATGAAGGATTTGACGCTGAGCTCAGCACTGCACGGGGGCAGATATGGAACTTGTGCCCATCACTGCCTGTTCCTGCCAGCCATTGTGGGGGGAGTGTGGGGGGCGGGGGGTACCGCTGGGGAGCCTATCAACGACGCTCCATAAAGGGGAGGACTAGAGGGACAAATTTCCCAGAAGCCTCAACTGGGAGGCCATAATGCGAGACAAGGGGGCTAATGATTATGATAACAGACCATGACACATCTTAATAGAATGTCGAATATTTCGCAGATTAAGGGGGAAGAGAGATTTTTAAATTGCCCTCTTTTCTGAACCACATCATTTTGTAAAATAGATGTAATAAATGGACATTCAAATTATACATTTAAGAGTCTTATATCATTTACTCATGAATAATAACTACCACATGAGGGAAAGTTTTAGAACTTGATGAGTGAGGAAATCTTATTTTTGAAAGTGTAATATTTAATTACTTTATTAGCCTAAAACAGTTTCAAAGGATCAATTTTGTGCCAGATTCTGTTTCAGGTGGGAGGTCCATACTTCATTCCAGTGCTGTTGGTCAGGATGGAGGCTTGTACACAAGACCAATGTTGAAGATGGAGGGGGGACACAATGTTCCTCCACCCTGTAGTGCTGGCAGCTTGCAGGAGATGATGTACAACATATGATCAGAGGCGTGTGATGTAGACATCAGGAGAGCAACGTGATTGGCCGGAGTAGGCCATACCTCTTGCGATTCTTATATCCATTCAGCACAAGGAACCAAAATAATCTGAATCGGAATCTTTATTGCCACACGACCAAGACTAGTGGAAATTATTGTTGGCACAGCTTGGTACACTTAGAGACATAGCAACAGACAATTAACAATTACAGACAGAATAAATACAAAACACAAGATTGGTTGGGTCTGTTAAAAGGACCGACAACTCTGGGCTCACAACACTGTATCTAAGTCTATTTATTTATTGCACTTTCTGCTTCAATGTCAAACTTCTGTAGCACTTTGCACAATCTTTCCCACCAATCAAGTGCTTAACTCTATCTTTCTATCTCTGTCTAAATGTCACATCTATATTGTGTTTCCCTGGCTTAGAATTTGCATTTTGTTTATTGCTTGTTTTTCATTTGCACTACAAACGATATTTCAGCTCAGTGCACGATTCCACCCATCATGTATCTGAAGCTGACAATAAAAGATACCTAGACTTCTGACTCTGACTTTGCAGAACATGTATTAAGGATTCATTTCCTTGTTGTGAATGCGGAGGGTGCCAGGATGACCACCAAAAAAAATGTTTTCCCTCCAGTATATATCTCTCTGCTCTTCCTGCATCTCAGCCATGTAGAATCCCGCAGAGACGAGTGTGGTAACATATCCTTGATGTGTGGGAATTGACTTTTTAAAGGCAAGGGGAAGGTTGGTATTGATTTCTTTGCAACATTTGATCAATATCTTGCAGTGTGGTGGCGCATATCAAAGTGGAACGATGTAGACAGTCCCAAAGTTCAGATTCTAACTTTTTGTGTATATTGTCACTCTGTTTTTATTTTTTAGTTTGTTTTTCAGGCTCAGGGGTGAGAGGAATGCAAAAAGATACGTCAGATATCTGTAAAAACTTAAAAGTCTTTATTCGCCATTGGGGAGAACTTTGGATGCAAATATTATTTATCAAAATATAGCAGATTTCTTCTTAGAGACATTACCATACAAACTGGGAGACAAATGTGGAATCTGCTGAAGGTATGTTAGCTCTTTTTATCAAATAAATTAATTTTCATGTCATTATTGTAAATAATGGTCACCATGGCACAAGGCTACCATAACATTAGGCTGAAGGGGAAATGTGAAATACCTAAGTTTTGTTCAATTTAATTTAACTGTTGCCTCACACCTCTGGGCTGAGGGCTTGAGTCTCTACTAGGGCTCCATGTCTGTGTAGTTTGCATGTGGTTGTGGGGTTTCCTCTGGTTTCTCTGATTTCCCACTACTGTCCAAAAACAAACATCTTCTGTAACCTCTTGTCCTATTAAAGGTTGCTGGGGGTCTGGAGCCTGTGGGTGCAATGCCGGATTGGGCACCAATCCATCTCAGGGCACACTCACACATCGCACCTATGGGCGATTTGGGAACTCCAGTTAACCTCAGCATGTTTTTGGACTGCGAGGAGAAACCATGATGGTCTTAGAGGCAACAATGCTAACCACTGCACCATCATGCTGCCCCATCCAAAAATGTCCTAAGGGTAATTGCCAGTTGCCAGATTGTCCATGTGTCTTCCCAGCAATGGGTTGGCGCCCTGTCTTGGGTTATTCCCTGTTTTGGACCCATTACCTCTGGGCTAAGTCCAGACTCCCTGACCCTGCATCACACAAGTAGATGGATGAAGATGGATGGATTCAGTGATGAGTGGAATGGTGACTAAATTCACTGCCCTGTGACCTGATGGATGTTGTCTGAAGCCCCAGGGGGGGTTGTGGACTTGCCTTCTCAAGCTCTTCACTTTAATTCCTCCAGTAAAATGTTCAGCCATGTAAGTACTCAAAAAGAACATTTCCAGACTGATGGATGCCAAAAAACCTGCGGATTCTCTTGAGCATGCGTCTTGTTTTCTAAGATTTGGTTGTCAGGCAGATGAAAATGGCTGTAATTATCGCAGCACAGCACACGGCCACTTTGCTCTCACTGAGTTGACATTTTGATAAAAAAAAAATAAAAAAAAAATCTAGAGCAATCAGCGCCCTACCTTGAGCTTCCAGCTGGCATGGAGATCCACTTCTGACATGTTTGCACACAGGACCATATGCATCTCTCACGCCTCTCTCTACCACCCCGGTGCTGTTGGGTCTCTGTTGGGTCTCTCAGGTTGGCCTGGCTCGATGCCGTAGTATTCCTTATCACCTCAGCCACTCCTACCACCAATTTACCAGTCCTGGGGGCACAACTGGGACAACTGGCATAGTGGGTCTGTGTGATGGGGGCAAGGTGTGGAAGTTCTGGGGGGCGGGGAAAGCTATAGGACACACCTCTATTTACCAGTCCTGGGGGCACAACTGGTTAAGCACAGTGGGTCTGTGTGAAGGGGACAAAGTGTGGAAGTTCTGGGGGGCGGGGAAAACTATAGGACATACCCCTCCACTAACCGCAAATCGGTTACTAAATCCTAATAACATATCCAGTCTTATTTGCTCTCTTTTTTGGCAGGGAGTTGGAATGAGAGAGGGAGAGTTTTCATAGTACCTGGATGCTACTCTTGTTCCTTTGTCATGACTCTTGCATCTTCACTGCCTGTTGGTGAATACTACTTTACTTGTTTGCTTTAACCAGTGTGGATTTACTATTAGTCTAGAATTTTTGCAGTTATTAGTGGTGAAGAAACTTACTGAGTGGTAGTCTGAATCTAAGAATTGTTCCATCCTGCTAGTTCCTGAAAGAATAAGATTGTGAGGGACCAGGCTGCCTTCTGGTGACCTAATGTAAGCTGCTGAAATGGACAGGCAACTCTCGGAGGCAGGAAGGGTGCCCAGGGATTCGCAGATTCGGGACTCCTGTGGCTGGTCAATCAAGCGATTGTTTGATCAGCTTGGGTCAGATCACTTTTAGGTTGCTGAGCAATGAGTTACCGTATGGATTGCTGGTCTGAGGGTAGAAGCTGGGCCTGGACCTTCTGATTAGGTTCCTGTGATCTTTGATGGGAGACCCCCGATTAGCTGATAGGGTTATTGGCCTGAAGGTCTTAAACTGCAAAGGCCAATGTTGGAGCTTATTTATTTATTCATTCATTCATTTTTAAGTCCCTTTCCTCATCACAATCTACTTTCCATTTTGATATTTTACTTCTGGCTGAATGGCTTGGTGCACATGTCACATATTTAGCTTCTGATTGCATTTTGGATTTGGACATTTCTGATCCAAACAGTTCAAAACAGAACCAGAATGCAAATGGAATTTCTTGTATTCAATTCCAGCTCTTTTCAATCCATAATTGGACTTAAGTCCCCGATATACCAGTAAATGTTTAGTTAGGCCTATTTATAGCAGACTGCAAGAAAAATAATAATTTCTTATGCATGTTGAAATCTCTGTAAATAATTTGTGTGTTGCTGAGAATTATGCGCATATTTATATGTATGGCATTAAGTAGTGTTGATATAATCTTTATTCATGTAAATATGCATGTATGCCTGAGTCTGTCACACCTGTCTTGTATTTATAATCTAGTAATTGAGCCTGGTTTGTGTGATTTTGCTCTAAGTCAGAGGTAACTGAATCCTGTTTAAACAGAGCATTTGCTTGCTTCTCAGTCATTATCATCGCTCTTTGAGTGTAGGGTTCAGAGTCTAGCTTGTGGGGCTAGGTTTGGTTTGTTTGTGTCTTGCACCTGGGTTTTGGTCAAGGTTGGTGACATTGCTACCAGCTTTGTAGTTCTCTTTCAGGGTCCATGGTTCTGGATGGTCAGCATCTTGGCTGGAGTTTCTGGTCCTGGTTTTTCTGCACTTTTGTTTTTGTTTTGTCCCTCCGATTGTGTTTCAGCCTCACTTCCTGTTTCCTGGGTCTTGCTTCTTGTCTCTGGAGTACCCATCCTCTGAGCTTGAGTCTGCCTTTTTGTGTACCTCTTCCGGAAGACACTCAGTCAGCAGATTCAAGCCCCAAGTCCCCATTGGTTACCTGTTTCCTGGAGTGTGCTGTATTTGGCTCTCCGGGACCAGTGGGCACTGTGGATGGATGGCCCAGTTTGGGTAGCTCTGTTTAGGACTTGTGAAAGCCAATAAATATGTTCTATTTTTTAAACCAAATCCTTCTCTTGAGAGAGACAATGTTCTGAACCACTTCGCCAGCGTACCAACCTCACCCCATGCATCTTCTAACCGCTCATCCTGGTCAGCCTCACGGGGACCAACATCACTGCCGGCTATAATTTTCTTACCCGGCATCCCAGTGGTGTTTGTGCCAAGAAGATCAGTGTCGTGTCCGCCATGATGCCAGGACTTCGGAAGTGGACTGCTCTAAGCCATACGTTGTCTCCTGGTTGACAAGCTCCCAGAATCCAGTAAATCATACAGTGGATTCCTCTGCTGCTGATGGGGACGTATTTATACTGCACAGGGGACACAAAAAAATCCTTTCTGAATTTTTTTTCCCTTTGTCGTGAAGCATCTGTTCAGAAAAAATATAGTCCAAGGCCCGAGAAAGCGTGGGTTGATGGACTCCCAGACAAACCAACAAACAGCTGAGAAACAAATCACACTTCAGCATGAAATTGTCTTTGACAGGACATCTCTGGGCTCGCTGTAGAGCTGCTGCATATTACATCAGGGACACTCGCTTCTGCAGTGTGTTAGGTTTGTGGGCGTTACTCCTGTTTCATTATTCAACAGCTTGACTGTGTGGGTCAAAGTGTCCCGCTACTAATAAAAACATGTTACAAAAAAAGTGATTTATTTTTAATAAAAAAGAAGTCACAGGACTGGATGGCGTCAGCACACTGCATCAATCTGTTCGACAAGCAAGCATGCATGGTTGAGTACAAAGCTAAGATCTGCTAAAGCCAAATGCCCTATGCAAACTTTAATTTCTATATAAATTCAAATTGATATACTGCATTCTCATTGGACATATTCCCATCCCACAGCCTAATATTATGCACCATAAACAGTCCAGGGAAATTGCTTCAGCGATGACAATAAGCAAGTCATTAAGCAAACCGGCCACCAATTACAATGATGTATGCGGCCTAATGTTCATATTTATACACTGCAACATCTCCCGAGGTTTTAAAACTCCCAACAACGGACTGAGTAGCAGGCAGGGTTGCATCAGCACTTGCTGAACTTCTGTGCCTTGTGCAGTGGATGCAGAAATACCAGCAGTGCATCTGCACTATAAAGAACCAGAATAGAAGTAGGACATTGAGGTGTTTTTTTAACCAGGATGGAGGGTATACATGGCATGACATTAAGAAGAGCTCCAGACATGGTGAAAGTCACAGAGCAAGGACATAACCGACAAGCTGAGCCTGAAAACTAAGCTGGCATATATTAAAACTAGTGCTCTAGTGTCTCAGAGCCCTAGTGTTTAACCTGGTATGTCTTCTGTGGTAGAATTGCATTGCTAGGCAACTCAATTTAAGCCAAAGAGAAACTTTGTTTGCACTTTCTATGAATGCCATGGTTATAAGAATCTATAATCACATTATGATGTACACACATGATCTACAAAGCATCAACATGTCTATAAATATTTATATCTAAATTTCTGTATCTGTCTTGCTTGTCTGCCTTGCATGCCTGTCTTACTTGTCATTGTTAGTGCACTCACCTTGGGGTCTGAGAGTAATTATAAAGGTAATTTCAGTCCTCCATGTGTTCTGTACATATGGTGGAATTCACAATAAAGGCTTTTCGGTAACACTTTACTTAAAGTCTGTATGCGTAACGCATTATAGATACCTTCATAATGCATTATAATGCATTCA
>JAODLC010000015.1:7805590-7826184 GCA_026781145.1 Hippopotamyrus pictus
TGAATGCATTATAATGCATTATGAAGGTATCTATAATGCGTTACGCATACAGACTTTAAGTAAAGTGTTACCAAACTTTTTTATAAATACATTTTATTTTTTTACATATTATATGTTGAGTGACACTTCTGATTACAGCTGACACCAATGTGATTTTTTTTTTCTAAATATCACCCTAAATCTTTTTCTTTTGAAATCTGAAAACCTCAGAAGACCTAACTAACAAGGTCGATTACGGGCTCAGTCGAATAAAACAGCTAATGACATACAGCCTTGAAGACCTCCGTTTAAAACACAGTATTTTTTGCCGCGGCTAACATAGGGAGCACGTATTAAAATATTAAATGGCATGATCTGTGACAATCTGTGTGCCTGAGAAGAAGTTTAAACTTTTTTCCCCGTGTGCAAATATGCAGAGTGTTCTGGAACAAAGGAAGTTCAGTTTGTCTGAAGTCATGCACTCTAGAGACACTGTAGACAAAAATAAATTTGCCATTGTTGTCTGGAATTGCTCATTTGTTGCCTGGTTGACGTACCAAAACCACAGACAGGCAAACACAGGCTCTGAGGGCCTTGCAGACCGCAATCTTAAACAAATCGACATAATCCTATCCTTTAGTATATTCTGCTTGAATTTACAGACTGTTTGTATATGGAAAGTGTGTGATTTAGGTATATTTAAAGCCATCAGTTCTATTTGGTGTTTTGTTCAGTTTAGTGTTATTCTGTTATGTGTTTTAGTAAGGTTTGTTTGATTTTATTCTATTTACTCAATTTTGTTTTGTTTCATTGGTCCATTATAATCTGAATTAGCTTCCTTCGAATGGCTGCTGAAGGATAACATGTATATGATTAAATTGTAATGAGAAACAATGTACCAAGAAAATGAATTTCATGAGCTGTTACCTGTAACTTAACGATAAGGGAGGAAGCAGCTGCAAAAGCACAAGTCGAAAAACAAAAGCATAATTCTAAGCTGAATTACCAGATAACCAAATCCTAAATGCTTTACTTACGGGGGCACAAGTACTTAGTGGTGATTCGGTTACTATTGAAGTACAAATTATGAACAAATGTAGCAGCTAATTGAGATTAAATATGTGTCATGATTCATTATTAATAAACATGAGATCAGTATTTCATTTGTGTTATTCATGACTTGTTTCTTCAGTAGTTTACAAAGATTTACAGAAGTAACAGATATAGCAACAAATATAGTAACTGCTTGGGATAAAATATGCATCATGATTTATTAATAATGAACAAACATGAGATCAGTATTATACACGTTATTCATTATCTGTTCCTTCAGTAGTATTTTAAATAGTTAATGAAAGTTTAGAGAATTAAAAGATATAGTAACAAATATAGTAATAGCTTGAGATGAAAGATGTGACCGATTCATTAAAGATGAATGAATATGAGATCAGTACGTAACTTAGACTTAATTTGTCGTTAATTGATACATGAGTATCAGCTTAATGCTACATTATTTGTGCCCCTCACGTAAAGAATTCCCCCGAAATCTGTAGTCAAAAATACAGGCAACAGACTGTCAAGCAGCTAAAAGCAGCATAGAAAGCACAATCCCAATCAAAATACAAGATAAAGGGCAAAGCTAACAAACTGAACAAAATTAAGTACAAGAAAAGGATAATCAGGAAACAAAAATGTATACATTATTTGTATACATACAATGCTAAGGCAGTGCAATAACTGATACACATTGACAGTCTGGCCATTCGGTCTACGTTTCGTAACAGCCATAAACAATGGGAGTCATTTAAATTCAGTGTTTTATTCAGACCGGTTGCGGTGTCAGCGGTAATGCTGTCATTTCGCGGCTCCTGGATGGCAGCTTGAAATCTGCCAGGGGCTGCCATATTCTCCCCGTGATTGTGTGGGATCCCCTGGCTTCAGGTTCCCTCTGTGCTTGTGTGGGTTTCCTTCATGTCTGAGAGAGGCTGGCATGCCGGTGTTTGCGTGGGTGTCCTCGGCATCTAAGGGGAGGTTTCTTTAGTGTTTGCTCATGGGCAACTGGTTTAATATCCATCAAACCTAGATATTTTCTCAATGTTTATTTTTCGGTACCTGTGATGAATTGAAAATCCATTCATTGCGTACTATGTCCTATGATCTATAATTCCCAGAATAGGCTCCAAATCACATTTAAACTAACTGGATAGTCAGTAAATGTAGTAAAAAAAATAATTCAAAACTTGTAAAATATTGACACAGACATTATATAACACATACAATTCCAGCTTAAACATAACAAATTTATGTATCCTTTAGCATCCAAACAAAACAGTAAAATTCAACCCATTTCTGCAAATTTCTTACGCAAATTGATCACATACCGATAGCTGTGCTGCTCCAGTAGTACTAAATATCCCAAATTGGGCATTCTCAACCTGAATGAATACTTTAACAAACGACTATCTCTGATTTGCATCACTGCTTGCATCAGTTATCTCTGAGTTGTACACAACAATCAGATAAAAGCACAAACTTGCAGACTATGGGCAATTTAGAGGATACCAGGAACTCTTAATGCATGTACTATGAATAAATGACCCATAAGTTTAGATGAATAACTGTAATGATTTAGTGACTACTAAAATATTTAATCCAAAACGTTTATTTAGTTTATCAAAATGGGACATTCATGGGAGGGGTGTAGAATATATAAGCTGGTTCCAATCCAGTAGCTGATTGGGTGGGGGAGTTAGCCAGAGAATGTATAGTTTTAAAGTTTTTCTGAGGCTGAAAGACAGAAATGTTTATTTCTTGTTTGGCTGTGAAAATTGCAGGGGGGTCAACAAATTAAGGAGAAAATTGCATGAGAAAAGGACTTTAACATGGTGAACTCAGTAAATCACAAATACGAAGGCAGCTACAGAAGTTTGAATGTACAGTAGATATAAACAAGGTCACATTATGATCACATGTTAAAAACAAAACATGAGACAGCAGAGCTCCAAACAGACCAAACTGGTCAGTCAGTGCCTGAAATACAGTGACATCTGACCGTAAAAACGGCTAAATTATTTAATGTTTTGTATGTGAGCAGTATCATAAATTATGACATCTTAAGTTAAATATGAAGAACTTGCATCAGCAAAGGGAGAGTGATTCACAGAAGCTTAAGGAAGCTTAACTGGGTAATTACCAGAGGTAGGTTGTTCAGGGCCAGGAAGTAAAAATCCAGACCAAGGTTTGGTTTCAACCAACCAGCTGAGTATGAAGAGTCACAGTCACAGAGTACTCAGCTTGCTGGTCTGGATTTTTACTTTCTGGACCTGAACTATCCACCCCTGGTAATTACTAAATTCCACCAGAATATTCCATGAAAAATGGCCACAGAACTGCACCTCTGTGACCCAGTCTCTAGAAAAACTGTAGCTAACGAGCATCCCAAAGCTGAATTTTACAGCGGGGCTGCCTTTTATCCAAGGTCAAAAGGACTCAACCTGGTGTGAAGAGCATAAACCTGGCGATGGGAAGACGATGCAGTCTGATGAACCATCTTTTACTCCTGTATCCAAAATCTGGAGGGATTAAATTTCAAGAATGCTGACAGATGCCTTCTGTTGGTATGGACATCCATTTTATGGAAGTCGTTAGGTCTGATAATGTGGATGTATATTGGACAAAGGAATATGATGACATGTTACAGGATCAGCTACACTCTATAGTCTAAATATCCCTAATTATTTCTATATTTCAAGATCATGATGCACACATGATTTAAATTCAAGAGTAGTATTCTGAAAAACCGGATGAAGCCAAATGCCTTCCATGATCTCACCAATCCATACATCCATTTTCTGGACTCACTTATCCTACGCAGGGTTGTGGGGGTCCAGAGCCCATCCTGAAAGCTCATTTGCAAGGCAGGGAATAACCCAGGGTGGGGCACCAACCCATCACAGGGCACACTCAAATACATTCACACCTACGAATGATTTGGCTACACCAATTCACCTTGGCATCGCTGACATCATTGAACCTTCATGAAAAGTTCTGGAGCATAATCAACCTCCTTCTTCTCTCAAGGGTATAGAAGCTTTTCTGGTAGAACGGCCTACTGTCCCAAAGCACACAGTTCATGACAACAATTAAAAATGGGAAAAAGCTGTTCTGAAGGCAAAGGGTGAATTTACTTTTAATAAAGCCTTAATGTTAATATATTTCAAGACGTTTTGTCCCCCCTCATGCTAGGAACGGTTGTTTTTTACCTTTGTGGTGCACTGTTCATCATGCATGCAGAGGTGGACAGTTCAGGTCCAGAATGTACAAATCCAGACCAAGGTTTTGTTTCAGCCAACCAGCTGAGTATGAAGAGTCACAATGACAATATTCAACTGGTTGGTTGAAACAAAACCTTGGTCTGGATTTGTACTTTTTCGACCTGAACTTTTCACCTCCGCATGTATGGTCTCCTAATTACAGCCCGCCGTGCTGCATGTGTTGTCGCATCTGCACAGCGCATTTTGCTGCAGCGGCTTGCTTGCGGAATATCAATTGCAGGGCAGAGACAGAGCGGAGGTTTCCTGAGAGCGCAGGAAACACATTTCGTAACTGGGGGAGGGGATGGCGTAATCAGAGACGACCAATTTAATAATGAATTTCATTACCCCTAATTAGCTTGCCATCTGCCTGCATTTCTCCCCGAGCTCCGTCTCCACAGTAACGCAGGAGACACAGGCTGGGTTGAGCTCTGTGCTGAATAGGTATCATCACAGCTATAATAAACCTTAATAACTCCTTTAGTTCCCCTCTTTGAACTTGGGACCAATATCTGTGGGTCCAGGCTTCTTCTCATTTAACGCAACCATTAGCTCAGAATCTCCCACATCAGGAAGCTGTGGTGTCATTTAATAACTATATTTTTTCTTTCATTTCCCAAGCCAAAGGCATCTTTGAAACTTAACTATATTTCCATCTGAGGCAAGATCTTATATTCCAAGGTCTGTTTGTGTTGTTTTTTTGGGGGGGAAAAAAAAAACAGATTATTTGAAAATTTCATTGTATCAGTTAGGTCTGATAATGATATGTCTCAGTTCTGTTGAGAAATATCTGTCCAACACTAAACAGACTCAGCCGATAATATCGTGATATTACAGTGTTACACACATGTGAGGTACCTAAAACGGCAGTTATTGAAGTATTAATCTTCTTCTTGTGATGCTCCACTAGTTTCTTTATTTCAAAGTGTTTATTTCAAATTTTCTTATTTGCTTCCTTGGTTATAGAATCCACGACAACAGGCAGATTGACTTTGCCACCGCATTAGAAATTGATGTACGTGTATAACGATCTCACTCTGAGATTTAGTTTCTGAGCCTTTCGCACGTGAGGTGTTTGATTAGTCAGTCACGTTTATCGCATCTTTATATGCGTCACCACCCTGTACTGATAAGCGGCGACGGGACGTGGGTGACAGCATCTTTCTCTGCGGCGTCGTGCAGGGGAACCTAAACTGTGGCAGCGCACAAGTGTCGTGTTTGGCGAGGACATCTGATTCACTGATCGGGGGCCTGGTGGGGGGGGTTCACTGGCACAGAGTCACACTCTTTAGGGAGCAGGGCAGAACTCTTGCATCGGACATCCTCCTGACATGCTGAACTTAATCGCTACAAATCTCTTCCAAGTGCCGCAGCTGGAGCCAGTGAACCGGCCGGCCGTACACAGCTTTATGAATTAAAATTTGCTTTGCAAGGAAGGTTAGTGTGCAGACCTGCCGCCTGGTGTCATAGTGGAGGTATGTAGCTGAGCCTAAGTAGACATACCCGTTTGGAACCCTGGGGCTTTGCACATAACTGAAGACAGAGAAGAAGACAAGAATTCCAGATTATTCACTGTGCATCACTGTCACTTAAGGGCTCCGGGGTTCGAGGCCTCTTCCCTCACTCTCTGTGGGTGGAGATTTCATGTTTTTCCTGAATTTGTGTGGGGTTACACACAAACAGTTTCCTCCTACAGTCCATAAATTTGTGGCTAGGTGAACAAGTCGCTCTGCATTACCCGAAGTATATGATTGTTTATGAGTGAGTGAGTTACTGGTGATGGACTGGCAGCCTGCTTAAGCAGACCCCTGAAGTCCTGGGATTGGCACCAGGCTTCCCAGTAATTCATACTGGATAAGGTTTTATGACAAATGGTTGGGAAAACAGCACTGAAACGCGTGGTATTTTTAAGGCAGCTTTGCCAGTGTGTCAGTCACATTTCTGTTTCCTGAAATTCTCAGTCTGAACTGATTTCTCTGCTAAACTGGCAAAATGATTTTAAACTCAAAATGTTGAGCATACTGTATACGTACATGGTTGCCTGTACTGATTACCCTCACTAGCGTTTAATTGGCTTAATTGGCTTTTTCTCCACTTTTGACACGTTTGGAACTAATTGGATATATACTCTGCATTGCAACGTCGAGGGAAAATTAAACAATTCGCAGCAGACACACGATTTAAAGGATATGGTATCGCTTGCGTGATGATTTGAAAATTGTTTTGAGCCGACTGATCCTTCCGACGCCTCTGTGGAATGCAAATGAGGAGGAGCATGAGCCTGCCGGTATTTAGCTAATTCTCCGTAAATGTCACAAATCAGGCACTTTAATTTCCTGTATTGACACTTGCCCTGCGTTTGGGGACGGGGTCGAAGTTTTCTGCCAACATGCCGTGGGGAGGGAGCGTTGGAAACACTGTTGGATAGAATAGAGGTATTTCATTCATCCCCATAAGGAATTTGGGTAGTTTTTGAATATCCCGTCTTGGTCTCCATGAGAGACACAGACACACATGTTTAGGTGAGAGCAAGTTTGTGGTCTGAGCGCAGGGTCACCCAGTTGAGGTTAAGGGCCTTGTTCAAGGGTCCAGCAATGATGTCACTGTATCAGCTACAGGGTTCGACCCCAAGACCTTCAAGACATTCGTCACAGATGCCGTAACCTTTGGAGCTACGCACCACCTAAAACAGGATTCCGGTGGGATTTTAAATCACACCACAAGTGCCTGCCTACAAATCCAATGCATCTATGACACCATAAAACCCCCCGACAGAAATCTTCTGAAAGAATGAAAGGAGGTCTACTACACTGGCTCACATTTCAATTCAAACCTAAAGAAAATGTTGGTATAAGGAACCCAAATATAATAACTGTTCCAATATAAATTTTTATTTTGCTTGCACAACTCCCTACATTTTCTGTGCTGCTCCTATGCTCTCAAGCCATATTTCAGGATAATCGTCACGTCTGATTGAAGTTTGCAATAAAAATTCAAGACAGGAATTTTTAGACGGTCCCTAATTAACCGTCACCCTATAAATAACATGGGTCCTCCATTACCCGTGCACAACATTGAGTATCAATCCCTTACACCGCCCCCTCCTCCAGCAGGTGGGTGACTATATAAAGCTACCTGCTTGATCGTAGACTTCGCTCGAACTCTTTTTCTTCCTATCTCTCTGCTTCCTGCAAGTTATGCTGAAGTGTGAAATTGCGGCGAGCTGACTTCCATCAGAGTCTGCTTCTGACAGGTGCTTCACAGTTAAGCTGGGTGTGAGGGACACAGCAAACGCTTATGCTCTTCACCCTCGCTGTCACGGTGTTTTCCACCATCACTTTCTCTTGTCAAAACAACATTTAATGAGACTTAAGAAGCTCCCGTTTTAGGTTTCCTCTTACCACTACCTGCTATAAATTATGAATTTATAAATGCAAATAAGAAGCTGCCTTTATTTCTGTTTATCAAATGAGTTTTGTTAACTGATATTGACCAGAAACACCCTAACCCCCCCTCCCAATTTGCTATAAGAAAATAATTCAAATTCTCCTTTTGAATTTATGTACCGAACTGATTTCAAGATGCATCCAAACTGATTGTATTGCTAAGAGTCTTCTGATGCAAAATAGTTTTTAAATAGCTTCCAGACCAGTGCACCTGAAATAATACTTTGCATGTTGATTCATGTTTTTATTCATTACTCAAATCTTTGTGTCTTTATGTACAATATAATTAAAATAATTCCACCCTATATCTTTTTTTTTTCCTTTCGGTAAGTCTGGCCCTAATGCAATATTTATTTGGAGTGTCCCATTTGTCAGAAAAACCACATCGTTCTAATCCTACAAAAACAATCAGAAGAAAGAGAAATGTAAAATCTGTGGGGCTTTGAATTTTATAAGTTATTGCATCTCAGAGAAATGAAATGTCTGCTTTGTACAGATATGGCAACGGGAAACGTGGAAGCCCATCCATCAGCTGGCACTGAGCTTGAAGTGAATGTTTTGAAGTGTTTGGAAATTTGAGATGAATATGAATGTTTCGCTCCTGGCTTTATGGAAAGCGAACTCAAAAACAAAAATACAATTCAGTATGAAATAGACAACCTTTGCCTCTGTCGGATTTTCTCCATAACTGTATATTTTTTACAATGAAATTTATGAATGAAAGCTACTTAACGATAACTCTGCAAACAAGAACCTGAGTGAACAATTAATAAAAAAAATTGCTTATACTTTTGTATAGGCTCCAGAACCCCCCCCACCAACACTGATTAGGACAAGCAGTTACAGAATATGTATGGATGGATAATTTAAAAATGAAATGGTGTGACAGATTGGTGCCCCATCCTGGGTTATTCCCTGCCTTGTGCCCAGTTTCCCGAATTGGCTCCGCAACCCTGCGACCCTGCATGGCACAAGAGGGTGCAGAAAATGGAGGGATAAAAAAGAAATGAAAGTACAAATGTCATTCTCTTTTCCTCTGACATCCCCTCTGTATTTCATCGCAATGGTCAAATGCCATTTTCTCTTTCATTTCTCAGGCTTAGACATCCACACTGCTGTACATTACGGTTCCATAAAATGGTTGAAACAGCTCCTAAATCCCATGACTTCCTGCTGGCTGACTATGACTATAAATGAAGCACAACACGAGACATTTGCACACTTATTAAAAAGCCGTCTCCCCCCCAACCCCCAGCACTGAAGTGTGCTGCGTCGTTTGACGGTTTAATCATCGGAGAGGCCTGTCACTCTTTCTTTGTTTGCTGCGCAGTGCTCTGAAGTGACCTCACTGGAGCGTACAGCTGATAAGCCGGAGAGTGTGTATGAGAAGTTTTATATTCCTCAGCATTCAGCCCAGAACTGATGCATGGTGTCTATGTGCAGCCCAGCAAGTCGGCAAGGTGCCAGAGGCGGGGAGGGAAGCTGGGGGGGGGGTTTGATTGGTGGAATGTTCATGTCTGAGAGGATCAGCAGCAAACAGTTGATGAGTAAAGAGTGGGTGAGCGGGAGGTAGACACACCTGTTCCGCGCTCGGGAGATGATTAACCCGACTGGGGGTGCCCACCGTTTCCAGTGACCCTGTGTGGTGCTGAGAGGGAGAATAAGTGTAAGAGCATAGAACGTACAGAGAGGGACGTGGGGAGCGGATAGGTACCTGGGGAGGGGGTGGTGGGCAATTGGACAGAAAGCAGTGCAATAAAAGACAAAACAATGCAAGGTAAACCAGTGCGACAGGAATTATAGCTGCTACAGAAAGAAAGAAAGAAAGAGAGAGAGAGAGAGAGAGAAAGAAAGAAAGAAAGAAAGAAAGAAAGAAAGAAAGAAAGAAAGAAAGAAAGAAAGGGAACCAAAAACTCTCAAATCCCTGCTCAACCAACCGCCCCCCCCCCAGGCATGTTAACATTATGACCTTTATAAAATATTAATATAAGAACGTTAATAACAGAATTGCGAAGTACTTGCATATACATGGAATTTACTCTGGCATGTTGTGCAAAACAATTAAGAACAATCAGGACAATCCATGTACAGTAATAAAATTATGAACATAGTCGAATATGTAGCAGCATTGTCTCTTGTCACTGAAATACTCTATCATGACTTTTGTTTGGGGGTTGCCAGTGTTTTCCAGAAAGGGCCATTGTGTGTGCGGGTTTTTGCTGCAACTCCCTAATTAGATTGCTCACTAATTACAAGACTGATTGGCTAAATAGTCCTCACACCTGGGTTTGTGCAGCTGATCTAAAGGTTATCCCAAAAACTTGCATACACACCGGCCCTTTGTGGATAAGATTGCCCACCCCTGGGCTAGATTTTCCAAAACGAAAAAAGATGTACTGCGTGCAGTACGATCGTCACAAAAAATGATATTAGAGATACATTTATAGCAAACGGACATAGACTTCAGTGGTCGATTACTGCAGCTGCTCGCTCAGTACAGTCCCTAAATGTCGTGAAACACAATATATTGTATGTCTGATGGGTTAAGATGTCTAAGACAAAACGAATTCTATGTGTTGAAAGATGTTATTTAAAATATAATGTTCTGAGCTGACAGTCTGTAAAACTCCTTTCAGCTTTCTGTGTTCTGTGGTAAATTGAATGAATAAATGTTTTTAGAGGGCACTTCAGATGGCTCTACCCAAAAGTGGCCGTTCTGAGAAATGATTTTTAGGGCTGTCTGCTATCTGATATTTTGGTAGGTAGTGATGACATGGCTGTTATTGATTTTTAAGCAATGGCTGACACACCTGCCCCCATTACACAGGGATCCTTATCACACATTACTCTCTCTTACGCCTTTGAACTTCTGTTCCAACAAATGTGGCAAGGAGTTGTCATCTTTTTAAATCGCATTGTATTACGATTCCTTCTCTCCCAGCACAGACTCCCTCTGTCTGTTGGCTCTGATAAGACTTAAATCCTCATACTCAAGGGCCTTTGGATATAATACTTTGATTTTTTTGTTTTAAATTGACTTTCTCACGAGTCAATACTGTTTTTTTGGGGATGGAGATCACAACAACCGCTCAATCGAACTGTAATGAAATGTCTGTGGCAGGAATTTGAAGATGTATTCCAGACTGAAATAACATAACTTCAAGGCTGACAATAGGCGTACTATTACTACTATTACTACTATTGCTACTACTACTGCTACTATTACTACTGTAATAGTACTATTACTACTATCACTGCTACTATTACTACTATTATTACTATTACCCTACTACTGCTACTAATGCTACTATTACTGCTATCACTACAATTACTGCTAATACTACTACTATTACTGCTATTATGGCCATTACTGCTATTACTGCTACTAAATACTAGTGTTGCTTCTGCTATTAAGAATGTTGGTTATTTTGAAATATAATAGGTCACAGGTACCCAGTTAAAAATATAAGTAATGTAACTATCACAAAATAATTGAAAGGCCCATATTACAACAAATTTATTTTTGTATAGCGTGTTATCACAACATTACATCGTCTCAAAGTGCTTTACAGCATCCCCACCCAAAGCCCCCAGTGAGTAAGTCATAGGAGACAGTGGCAAGGAAGAACTCCTTAGAAGGAAGAAACCTTGGGTGGGACCAGACTCAAAGGGGGAGCCCATCCTCCAGGGGGCAGCAGAGGAAGCCCTAACCCTAACCAGACTCAAAGGGGGAGCCCATCCTCCAGGGGGCAGCAGGGAGAGTCAAATACGAGAGATGGCGGAGTGCGGAGTCATACTGTCCAAATCATAACACATAATAATTTAACCAAAATAATATAAACAAGTATTACTTGAACTATAACATTGATATCGATAAAGTAATATAAATTAACAGAAAATGATTAACTATGGATATGCAAAATATATAATATTTATCTGTGTGGCTGCCAAAGCAGTCCTCACCCAGGGCAATAGAACTGTAACGTTCCATCAGCTTCGCTGACCCCCCCAGTTGTCTGGAAATACACCAGAAGAAGGCAATTCATCACGGCGAAAAAGTGCAAAGCAACAAAATCTACGTTGCATTCCACATTTACGATTTTTTAACGAAAATTATATATCTGGACGTAACCCCTTTGAAATCACCAACATTTTGATTAGTAACTGTAATTTAATTACATATTTTTCTCTGTAACTGTAATGAAATACAGTTACATTTATTTTGTAATTTAATTACGTTACATATAACTAGTTACTCCTCAACAGTGACTATAATACTGCCTGCTGTTATTGGCACTGCTACTACTACTACTGATGCATAATAATAACAATAATAATAATAATAATAATAATAATATTCAAAATCTATAGCATTTTCCAGTATTACACAATCACAGCAAATTTATTGGAATCCTTATATGTAAGTGTATGTTTCAAATGAAAGGATTAGATATGAATTATTTTCCTGTTTGGAAAATACTTGAAAATATAAATGACAATGAAAATGTGATCATGATTCTCATCATCTGCCATGTACAGATGAATAGCTGGGTATCTGAGTGAAAGGCCTCCTGTGAATAGCGCCCCATCTGTAATAATTGAAATTTCACCGTGATGTGTATTAGAATCCCTGATTCTCTCCTCCCTAACAAATGATTCAGTTAATTAATCTTTGAAAGGCGCTGACTGCTTCATTCTTACTGGCGAGGAATATACCGTGATGTTAACATGCAGACCAAACAGAGACATAATCGGGTACCATTCTGTAAAAATTGTCAAAAAAAAATAACGCAGCAAGCGAAGAAATCAATCTTTGTTATTCTTTTTTTCTCCTGGCATAATGCTGCTTTTGTAAAAGCGTCATCTCGGTTTCATTATGCCACACAATTGCACATTTATCTGAAAGCTTGAACTCAGAGTGGCTCCCAGGGAAATATGGCTGACGTATGAAAACAACCCCCCGCCCGCTGTGGTGAGCACTGGTGCCCCGCGATCCATCTCGAATCTCCACCATCTCTCTGTGTTTTGTCACATCAGCTCCCACCTGCTCCGCTTACCTTTCTTGTTTTTCCTTTTTTTTCCCTATCTTTCCTTGGGCCATTTTTTTTCCCATGATCCCTCAGTGAGCAGCCAACTTAAGCCCCTCTGCCTGATTTGCTGGCTCATCGCTGCCTCTTCTCCCAAACACTTCTGGGGAGGGTGTCTGCACATTGCCACTTGGCTACTCGCCTGACCCCCTCTGACCTAAACCTTCACGTTTTCCCAGTGGATGTAACACAGCAGCCAAGTAGTCTGCTTCATGGTTGACCATGAACTCTGCAACTGTACCAAATAAAGGCTGCTTTCTTGCTAGTTCAATTCTCCTGAACCTTTTTGTTTGTCAGAATGAACTGCTCCGCTAAAGTTAAAGCAGACAAAGGGGATGAAATCTAGGGGCTGGAAGTGAGTGACCAACATGTATATAGCTTTGGAGTTGCATACTTTGGTTTTGCACAGATGTGTCATACAACTCTCACTGTATTCATCAAGGGTGACATGAATATGAACTTTGTTTTGATTTAACCGGATACTTTAAGTCCAAAACTGAAACAAACGATGAATATTCTCCTGCTTGTACGTTGCACGTACAGGGGCGTCGGAAGGGCATGGATACTCTGGCCGATTCGGAGGGCTCATCACTTTATAGGGGTCCCAAATATGAAAAATTATCGTTCATATTTATACCATGGGGGAATTTGCCCTCACTCAGAAAATTCCGCCACAGAGAACTGAAGATTACCTTTTGTCAGTGGGCCTGTGATTTGTAGTAACACCCCGTATACATACAGTATATAGTAAAGTATTGATTGGCAGTTGTTGATGTTTAGGTTACATCACCAAATTGTGAAAATGTCATAATCCTCAGTGTTTTCTATCGCAGAATGATGTTAAAACATGACCTCAGATGGAAACCATCTGCGTCAAAATGGAAGGATTATGAGGATCACACAAAGGAAATGTATAACGCAGCAAGACCGTCGAGCGCGTTGGCGCCCGCTGCCTCACCAGTGTCCTCCTCGGCTAGAGGCACCCTAATTTGTAGTTCATTATGCGGCGTTTCATGCTTGATAGTGCTCCTCTTTCAGCTGTTCAGTCTCCAGCACGAAACCGCAAGCTTCTGATTTGGTTTCGGGGGATTTAGGAAGATATTCATGGACCAAACTCTGCCTCTAGTATATCATGGGAAATTATTTGTACCAGCTTGATATAAATGTCTTATATTATATTGTGCTCACTTCCTGTGTACTTCAAAATAACATGAATGATGTAAATTCGTTCTTCATCTTAATCAGTTATGTCAGGGTTACAGGTGGCCTGCAGCCGATCGCAGGAAGCACAGGGTACAAGGCTGGAGTTTACTGTCATACCTGTCAGATAGTCATACCCTATGGGCAGCATTAGTAATGCAGGTAGGCTAAGTGCACGGCTTTGGTTGGTGAGAGGACACCCCATGACTTGGGGGGGGATCATGCAAAGAGTGGAACATGCCTTCTTTCGAGTCACTAATAACATCAACCTTTTCTCACGTAAATGGTGCCTAAACACGGGTTTGGCTTCGGTGGTTGATGATGGTACCCTGGTGTTTCTCTTTCTCTCTCTCTCTCTCTCTCTCTCTCCCTCACACACACACACACACACACACACACAGCGGAGGCGAGAGTCTATCCCCCTATCCTGGAGGTGTGAAGCAAGCGTGTTACCCAATGAAGCACCATTCCACCCAAGGTGTAAATAAATTTAGCTACATTTTTAGATGTGAAAAGTGCATGCTAAAGCAAATGGATTAAAAGTAACATATTGCAATACAGCAGCATTTTATATACGATGATATTCTTTGCAAGAATTTCATCTTCAGGTGTCAGTGGTTGAGTCTTCGTGGAAATGCACACGAAAATGGATGATGTAGATTTGGGAAGGCCTCCACAAACCTACAAACAACTGGTGCGGGGTGCTAAACAGCTACAGGTAGCGTGCTAATTGGCATGCGCTGTGTCGTAGCGTCAGCTCATAGACCCTGCCAGGTAAAGAGGTACGCTAACTTCATCGCAGGACATCTCACCACGTCTTAGCCACCCCCAAGCTTCTGCTAATTGAACGAGTTTCTCTCCCAATCACAAAACATGGTAAGTAGTTCATGGATGACACTGAGGTAATGGGGTAGGACTGCTTTGATCTGGTGTCTGATTAAGTTCACATTCTCAAAGAGTGAAGTATTTAGAAACACATTATCACACAGATTCCCTCACTATACATGCAGGGGAACCCTCATAAATCTGCCATAAATGTTCAGGTTAGGGTCTTTGTCCTGAAGGTTGAATGTTTGAATCCTATGGCTGTGACAGAATAGTCATACATCCAGTGGATTCTTGGGCATGGCCCTCAACCCCACCTGGTGCAAGGGCACTGGGTGCTAGCTAACCCCAAACTTATCTCATTTGTGCATTGTTTTGGACAAAATATGTGTTTGGCCAAAGGTAATATATATAGTTTCTAATACAGAAATATGGTGTCAATATATAACATAAAAAGTGGATGATATGTCAGTATTTTGGAAAATAGACATGTGGCCAAAATGAATTCTCAAGACTCAAAAGGATTTGTGCCCTTGCACCTTTAACAACAATCATGGATTGATGGGCGGATGGATGATGGATGGATGGATTGATGGACGGATGGATGATGGATGGATGAATGGATGGATGGATGGATGGATGGATGGATGGTGCTGCAGGAAGGCTATAGCCAATCTAAAGTAGCTTTGGGCATGTACCAGCAGACACCCTGGGTGTGGTGCCAATCCATCATTCATGTCTGTCATTCAATCATAAATATATAAGTACAACCCTATAAAACATATTGAGACCCTGCAGGTAGTTATGGAAAGCATATTCTGTTTATATTGCACTTATGTGAGATAGTAGGCTCATTGGTCTACAAAGACCTATTTCATTACGATTAATTCTGTATCTCGTAAACTAACTGTCACGTTCGCGGAAGGAAGAGAGCGGGGATCCAGAAATGCAGGGATAAGAAGGTTTATTGAAAATTGGGACTTGCGATCTCCACCAGAGAGCAGTCCCACAGGGAGAGCAGTCCCACACGTGTGGAGCCGGTGCTGAGGTACAGGAGGGGCGCGCAGAGATCGTGGTCAGAGTTTGAGGTCCGGGGTCGAAGCCAGGGGGAATCCGTCCGACGGGTAGACACAAGGACAAGGAACACGAGGAGGGAGACGAAGGACCTGGATGATTAGGTAAGTCAGGGATGGGAACGGGTCTGAGGAGGGAAGATAAGGAGGCAGGGATCACACAGCGGGTCGACAGGCAAGGCAGGGAGAAGCGGGTTAACCAGAGACAGAAATAACGCTTGGTATGGCACGAGAACATCGGCTCAATACTTCGCAAGAGACTCCTGCGTAAGTACTGCTTTTAAACCAAACCTGGTCTAATCAGCTGGTAACGTGGAGCCTCCGTCGGGTCCCGCCCCTGTGGGCGTGACACTAACATCATAGACCCCAAATTTTCACACACACCCACAGAACACCTACTTTAAACAAATTTCGGTCTTACCCACATACAATATCGATCGGAGACATAGTTCCACCGAAGCTACTAAATTTAAAATAGATAAAAAATCAAACGTGAATGCAGAATTTTCTGGCACGTGTGTGTGTGTGTGTGTGTGTGTGTGTGTAGATTTGCCTGTGAGTTTGCATGTGTGTATGTCTCTATAAGTGTTTAACCAAGCAGTTAGCATGGGTAGCTGTGTTTTGATTCCTGCATGCATCGCAAAACCTTTATTTTTTATGTCACCTGGAAGGTGGCCTCTGAGGTATACTGCTGTGGAAATGAGTTTCGGAGAGGTAGGTTTGCTGAATCACATGCCCCGGAGCCCGCCAATGCATTGTCTCCTGTTTCTATTGCATTAATGGCAACTTAGAAACTTTTACCTTCATAACTGTGGATCAGTGCCCACAATTGCAGAGTCTAGGTGCAACGAAATAAAAATTAATTCTAAAAAGAGTTTTGCGTAGCTTTTTCACGGCCGGCAGTGTTTAATTATGTCGCCAAATGAAGTTTATTATAACCGGGAACGACTTACCTTACCTGAGGAAACCAAGCTGAAAGGAAACATAACGTAGGGGGGGGGAGCAGGTAAAAGTTTATTGGGGATGAACATTAAATCGAGCAGCAGCACCACAATCTCATTTATTAGTGTGTGGAAATTTGCTGCTTGCATGCATCGCAAAACTTGCTAATTCTCATTCGGCTAATTAGGGCTAAGCTTCAAGAGCTTAAAGAGCTTAAGAAGGAAACCTCTGTAGGATTGGCACCATCGTCCAACTGCTTATTATTCTGCTCATTATTATTACAATAATAACAACAACTACTACTACTACAATAATAATAATAATAATAATAATAATAATTATTATTATTATTATTATTATTATTATTATTATTATTATTATTATTATTATTATTATTATTATTATTGTGATGGAGCAGACTGGTGTTGTGGTGCTGTAGGGGTCGCCTCACACCTCTGGGAGTCTCTGCCAGGGTTCCATGTGTGAGTTTGCATGTCCTCCCCATGTTGTTGCTGGGCTTCCTCCAGTACTCCAAACATGCTGAGACTAACTGAGTTGCCAAATTGCTGATAGGTGTGATCATGTGAGTGAATGGTGAATGTGGTCTGCAATGGGTTGGCCCCCCCATCCTGGGTTGTTCCCTGCCTTGCACCCATAGCCTCCCAGATGGGCTCCTGACTCCCCACAACCCCAAACAGGATAAGTGGTTTCAAAAAATAAATAGATAAAGGTTCCCCCTGACATCCAGCACCATGAGTCCTCACTATAATAATAATAAATACTTTATTGATCCCCATGGGGAAATTGTCTTTACGCCTCTTTTTTTATATAGAGTAAGTTGTCCACAAAGGGCAGCCACCCATAGCAGCACCCAGGGAGCTGCTCAAGGACCCACAGACAGGCTGAGGCTGGGTTTTAACCAGTGACATTGTGATTACAGGCACACAGGCTTAGCCCACTGAACCACATGCTGCCATAGTGAGGACAGAGTTGGACAGAGTCCTCACTATAACACGTGATATTTATGGACAGAGTCCTCACAATGACTCACAATATTTATGGACAGAGCTACACCTGAGACTGCTGTACTGTTTGAAACTATAAAATGGCTACACTGAGCACAAATCAGTTTGAGGCTATGAGCTATTTATACAGTGAGTGATGCAGGAAATGAGGCTTTGAAACCCACGTTGCGGGGGATTACCTTTCCGCTGTCAGTTCCGCTGCCTTCATTACCCCAGTGGGGACTATTAAGGAAACCAGGGAGAGGCTGGTTAACCTGGTGGGTGACTGGTGGCGCATGATAATCCCATAACTATTTTGGGCTGGGCTACTTGCTAGACCAGTGTTGCCAAATCCGGTGCTCGGGGACCCACTGACAGTCCATGTTTTTGCTCCCTTCCAACTACTTGCCAGACAGTCCACATTTTTGCTTCCTCCCAGCTCCTGAGCAAAAACATGGACTGTTTGCGATTCCTCGAGGACCAGATTGGGAAGCTCTTCTCTAGAACCACACCCACAGTGCCGTGGATGGAGTCTCCCTCAACGTTAGCACCCGCCATAACTAATGGCATTCCACAGCCATCTTCCCAAACCAGAGCTCTTCATGGAAGCCAGCTAGCAGAAGCTTGCACCGAAGACTCACCTGCCGCGTGGTTTATAGGGTATGACAGCTGTGCTGTGAGGCCCGGGGTCTCTCCAGCTGTGCTGTACTGACGCACTGCTCTGAAAGCGCCCCCTGCTGACTGGCCTTTTTATTCAGCCCCCCCCATGGTCTTGTGTACATAGGACAGCACCTGTGGGAATTTCAGTGAGCGTGTGAGTGTGAGTACATGTGCACTTCCCGCTTCACTTTTGCTCCATGAGGTCCAGGAAAACCCCCAGCACACATAAACCTTTCTGTAGCCTTGCACAGGGCTACCTTTACGTTGATATAAGTTTGGATCAATTTCTTCACATAATTTGATTGATCTTGAAGCCCCTCCAACTAGTGGCGGTGTTTACCATGCTATGGCCACAAATTCACTACACTAAATATTAAATAAACGCATTCCTTATTTAGAAGACACTAAAGCAGCATGTTCTGTTAACAGCTTGCTAGCTACAATCTTCAGTAATGCTTCACATTAACTGCACCATCATAATGCATTAATTATGCATTCATAGAACATTCAGTGCACCATCATGATGCATTCGTAGAATGTTCATAAGCTGCATAAACAGTAATACCTTAACATCCTAACATACTTTAACATCTTTAATAACAAACATTATATGATTATACAATTATAATGTTTGTTATTATCATTTAATGTATATTAAAGCTGTTAAGGTATGTTAGGATATTAATGTATACTTATATGCTGCTTATGAATGTTCTATGAATGCATTATAAAGGCATTATGAAGGTACAGTTCACTAGCTATTTATTTATTTTGTGAAACATCTGGGGGGCTCAGAAACAAATGGACTCTGCCTTCTGTCTGTTATCCTGATGCTGTAAGGTTTCTATTCCGGTCCTGTCATCCATGTGACATTTTGCCACTTCAGTAGCCAGACGCTCGCCGTTCCCCTGCGGTGTCGGCCCTTTGGTGTGGTCCGTCTCCTCCCTCATCCACCCCGCGGTGCATGCGGTGGCACAGGACAGCGTGGGGCAGCGCACGACGTGAGCTGTCTCCGCTTCCTCTTGAGTGGGAGGGTTCAAGTTGACTATGACTTAACTGGAAATCTGGACACTGCCTTGACTTTTTCTTTTTTCCAGTGCCCGCAGGCAATCTTATTAATTTTTACTTTTGTTTGGAAGCTCGTAACTCTTGGGAGACAGCTTGCAGCCTAAGTGCAACCATACCTGTGCACTCATATTTGGCCACAGAAGCCAGCAGCCTATTATAATCCGCCTTTCATTTCAAGAAAAATTCCACACAAAAATAACAGCCTTTTCGATTGGCCCACATGTATCCAATGGAAACTGTAATATATACACCTCTTAGGAGTACAAGAAATGTGAAGAGAAGGAAATGAAGTACTATACTCTGTATACAAATCAGCCGCAAGACCAAAAATGGTTAAGTTGTTACTTTCTTCAGATTTTCCTGCTACATTGTGAATAGCAGATGTTACTTTAGAATTCCTCACCATTAATCATCATGCTTAAAGACTTACCATTAATCTTTAACAAAGAAAAACTCCTGGCTAACGTCCGTATTCTGCTAAGATCATTTTCATATTACCTCGTGTACCATTAGCCCACCCGCTAGCTTTGCCGGTCCACTCGTGAAGACCCCGCCGGCCCACGCCTGCACTCATCTCGCCTGTCATCAGGCCTGCAGCTGCCGGGGCGCGTCTTTGGCAGGCCGTGAGCGGAACTTGAGCCCCGTTGATGAGCCCATGTGATTAAACCCAGAGCTCGCACAGAGGATGAGAAGATGTTCCCTCCGATGTGCTCATTAGCCCATGAAAAGCTTGTCGTGCTTGCAGCTGTGCTGATGTGGCCCTATTCAGCCTGATTTCTTTTATGCCACACATGGCACGTCTTTCAGGGCACTCGCTGTCAATCCTACGTTAAAATTCCATCTTTAAATGGTTCTTTAATTGTGTTTTTTGGAGGGGGACTGGCTGGTGGCATTTTGCCATTCCTGCAAGAATTAATCCCCGGTAGTTCTGCTGTTGTGCTATTGAACAGGTATTCTTCCACTCTAGTCCATTCTTGGATTGGAAATGCATATTGGT
>JAODLC010000015.1:7826284-7850095 GCA_026781145.1 Hippopotamyrus pictus
ATAGTGCCCTGCAATGGGATGGTCCCCTGTCCTGGGTTGTTCCCCACCTCGTGCCCGTAGCTTCCAAGACAGACTCCGGACTCCCCGCGACCCAGTAGGTAAAGCGGTTTGGAAAATGGATGGATGGATTTTCACAACATTACATTGTTTCAAAGTGCTTTACATTATCCCTGTCCAAATCCCCATGCCCATCAGTCATGCATGACCTGAAATCTCTTATTCTTCAGAATTTTCTTCTAAAAGTCTTTTTAGATATATATGTGAAAGTGAAACACTGCAGACTGACTGTGAGGGGGAGAGACCACTGTCAGTCAGCTGCTTTGGGTCATACTTGAGTTAAGCCAGTGTTTATCAACCCAGTCCACAGGGAACCCCAGACGGTACATGTTTTTGCTGTCTCCCAGCTCCCTGCAATCCAGTCCAGGCATCTGGAAGGAAGCAGAAATGTGGACTGTCTGGGGCTCCCTGTGGACCGGGTTGAGAAACCCTGGGTTAAGCCCTGTAGATGTGCTGTCAATAAGGCTCGGCTAGCCAATACATCCTCAGGGAATTTCATCATGCATAAAACAGAAATACATCTACCGCTCGCTTTCAGCTGCCCACGATCCCTCCTTCACATAACCAAATGCAAATTTTGGCATTTAAGAAAAACACAGTCCATACAGCTAACCTGCCTAATTATACTTTTAAATCTCGTTTCTTTGTAGTATATTCAAAAATAAAATGATATCATTTTAAAATGGGTGAAAGCTAATTTTTTTTTACCATTTCTGACCTGTGCATCAAGTGATCAGTCAAGTATTAAAACTAAATGCTTTCCGCTCATTGGATGTGGCAGCTGGCCGTTTCCATAGTCACACAGCTGTGCCGTATGCAGGGACTCTGGGCTTCACCCTTTTCACTGGCGGAAAGTGACACAAATGGGAACTACGTCCTTCTGTCCTTCACGGTCCACTGGCTCCATCTCTGCCAAAATGTTCCCCAAAATGTAATAAAAACCTGTTATTTTGACGTTATGGGGACCATTTTTCATGTAACCACAAAGATCTGTGAATGCAATAAAAAAACTAAAGATGCCAAAAGTCTTGTATTTCGTTTAGTTACTTATGGTTAAGGTTAAGGCTGGGTTGGGGTTAAGGTCGTCATGTTGGAATTAGAGTTTTCCCCATAGAAATGAATGGAGAGTCCCCACAAAGATCCCGGAATCAGCTGGGCCTCATGTAGCAGATCCTATCTTGCCCCTAAATGCGAGCTATAAAATTTCGACAACCACAGACCATTTGTGGAAGGCACAGCAGTGCTTTCATCTTTACAAAAAAGCCTGCAAATAATTTTTTGCAAAAAATGAAACTTTTTTTTTTTTTTTAACAAAATTGACTAATTATAATCTAATAAAAAAGTGATTAGCTTTACTGTTGCTCACACGAATGGCAGCTGAGTTTTAAGGTATCTTTTAAATGAGGCAGCTTTGAAGTTGGATAAGTAAAATTAATTGGGGCTCTGTTGCATTCAAAGGAAATGAGTCTGTGGATCAGTGGAGCACAAATAACTAGTTTCACGGTCACTGATCACTCTGCTTAACTCAATTATTATTATTTTTTTAAAATCTGCCTTGTGAAACAAAGCTGTCTTGATTAAAATAAAATAAAATAAAATAAAATATATATGTATGTTTTTAGGTAATGCTCTGGATCACATAAAAACCGTGAAACAGGTATACAGTTGTCCTGTCCAGGGACGTCAGATTTGTGTGGATGGATTTTTATTTACATTGTGACACTAGATAAGTACAATTTGATGTTTTCTACTTGCCTGCCAGGACCTTTGGACTCTGGGGGCTCTCGGCAGAGCGATGACACAATTCGCAACAAATAAAAACCTTGTGAAGGAGTTTCTAACCTTTCCCATCTCACCATGATTGACTTTGTCTGCAAGCTGCTGTGATGGCACGATTTCGTCTCACTTGAGAACTCTCTGTAGGGTTAGAATAACATAGACACGGAATAGTGGACAACAAATGGCAAACTTCAAAAGTTTTTATGATGGAATTTCGAGTAGGCACTATAGTAAAATAAAAAATACTACCTTCAGCCGCATTGCGTGGCTGAACAACATCCTCATGATATTTCAATGACATGGCAGACATGTTACACTGTAAGTCAAATCAACCAAACTATATAAACTTTGCATCCATCTTCATGTGCTGGAATCCATGAGTACTCTATGAAAACCAGGCCGCAGTATCACAAATACTGATGAGTCATTATTTTGGTAGAGGTGGATAGTTCAGGTTCAGAAAGTACAAATCCAGACCAAGATTTTGTTTCAACCAACCAGTTGAGTATAAAGAGTCACTTTCACACATAATATATAAATTGGAAAACTTCTAGGATGCATATAATCCTGGTCAAAGGAAAAATTCATAGCTGCTTATACAGAAAACTGCTCAGTTCTTTTCTGTCTTTCCTATCACGTTTCTTTCTCCAGTGACTGTTATTAGTTTGAAGTGAAATTCAGTTTCAGACCCTGCGGCCATACACATTCTGCATAATTTTGAATGATCCTACCTCCCTATTCATAAATCATTAATATAAGTCTTGCTTCTAACATTGCCAGAAAGCTGTCAAAGGAGGCCTTGTCCTTTTATGACCCAGTGGTTACTGTCCCGATACAGATTGCACCTGCCCTCCTTCTTAAGTTTCCAGTACAAGGGTCTGTCAGAAATCCACTGCATAGGACCTCAAAAGCTCAAGGAAAACACTCCAGTGAAAATATGGCACCAGTTCAGTGATTACAACTGTTTGATTATCTGTCCTTTTTCCTGCATTATATTTATCTAGCAGGGGATTTTATCCCAAGGGAAAGATACTCAACAAGGGGTCCTATAGACCCTGAGGCAATTGGGTGTTAAGGGCCTTGATTAGGACACCAACAGTGAAATCACTCTGCCCACCTTCGGATTTGAACCAGAAACCTTCTGATCATACCACCAGCATCCTAACCCACTGCACTAAAACCACCCCACAATGATATTTTCCCTTCCAATTATATTCTCTTTAAAACCAAAATGCTTAAGAAATGTAACGCCAAGACATATCAAATAGCTTCAGCTACTAATTTAGAACTTCGGGCTGTTGTAAAGAACTAACTGATTTTGACTTCTCTCTGCTCATCCTGTCCCCTGTTCTCTAGCACAGTCTAGAAAGCTCTTTGATTCCAGCTGATTAGAGGAATCCGTAATTTTGCAAAGGGGACGTCTTCTCCTCTCATGCTGAGTTTCAGAGCCTTTTTCGGGCTATAAAATGTATGGTTCTCAAAGAAACTAAGTTAGGCCATGATCAAACTTGTTTCCATGGAACCGAAGGAGACTGGAAATCAGAGATGCTCTAATCCACCCTGCTCCATCAAATCTAATAACAGCCCTCCATTCTGTGAACAGAGGATGCAAGTTAGTACAAAGGTTTGTCCTGTTCTATTCAGGTCTGTAGCTTTACATAATCAACAAATGCTTTCTGTTATTATTTTCTCTCCGTTTTCTGAGTCTATATTATTAAAGCGAGAAAAAAATTGCTCCAGCATTAAAACATTTGCCTCACCGCCGCATCCAATTACAGATTCCCTGTTTATCATTGCCTTGGCAACCAACATAAAAAAAAATGAAAAACTTGCTTTTGCCTGACAGCCAATTTTCTTTCCTTTTTTTGCAGTTTAGTGATATTAATATTTTTTACATTAACTGCATTTATGTAATTACAATGTGCGATACAGTTACCAAATTGCTTATTCGAAGTGTGTGAAATGATATACAGTATATTTTACAAAGTGCTGGGTCTAAGAAGGATATTTTAGGTATTTTCAGCCACTGTTGAACCTCCTCTGTATATGCGTGCGCTCATATGTGAGACCAGGGGTGGGAGAGTCACTTTTGAAATTTATTCTGGATCAAATAGGACCAAAAATACAAAAAAACCTGATTATTTTTTAGTTACTTTTCGATTGTCTAAATGCCAAATGTTCACCAAAATACAAAAGAAAAGGAATATAAATAGTATTGCGTAGTATTCTGTAAGACAATAGAACAATATTAATAGATTACTCGATCAGTGTTTCTCAAACCAGTCATTGGGGACCCCCAGACAGTCTACACTTTTGCTGCCCCCCAACTCCCATTATATTGTTATTATTATAATAATTATTATTATTATGTACTGTATTGTTATATTTAAGATGTTTTGCTGTATTTTAATGTGTTTCCTAAGTGTTTTATATGCATAGAAACATAAAATATATACTATACACTAAGACATTTGATTACCTTAAAACTTAAAGACAGACTTAAGAAACAGATCTCGTTCATTGCTTAGGGAATGCCTGTAGTGGTGAGATTTCCACGCAGTGAAAGCATTCTTTGCAGTGCCTGCTGTGGTAAATAGTTCCTCTGAGAATATCTTGTGTGTACATATAATGTTGCTACAGTAAATCGTTCTTCATTTCCAAACTTATTATAAGTGTAATCTCGGTAATGAGCCCCCATTTTTTTAAAAATGGAACATTAATCTGATTGCATCTTTTTCCAGTAACAAAATACAGTTTTCTTTTGTATTCTTAATACTTAACACGGTTCCATGTGTTCTGTTACGCCCCAAGCCTGTGGGAGATTCCTGGTGCCTGGAGAAATGTTTCTATAAGGTATTCCGGAAATCTTAGTCGAACACCCTGGCAGTATGTTGCAGGGCAGGCAAGGCTGACATCTAAATCCATAGTCAAAACACAGGCAGTATACTGCACATGGAGAACATGACCAGTGCAATATGAATTAAGTGATCAGTGTTGACACACCACAACAAAATGTGTCGTCTGCATTTAACCCACATGTGACATCATGACATAGCAGGTATCAGCTAATTCAGCACCCAGTACTTTGCTCAGGGAACCTCAGGAGCACCTTGCTGGTCAGGGATTTGAACCAGCAACCTTTCAATTCTAAGGGCACTTCCCTAACCATTAGACCACCACTGCCCACCTTTAAGATATTGTGACACATATTGAAGATCTGGGTCAAGGTAATAACTGGGGCTTAATTCCTTACCCAAAAAATACTTTACTACTGAGGTCTGGTAAAGTTAACATGTTGGTCAATACATAATTTAATGTGCCTGAATAATGTAATATAAGATTAGTTAGTATCCATCCATCCATTTTCCAAGCCGCTTATCCTACTGGGTCGCGGGGGGAAGATTAGTTAGTAAGATGCTGAATTTGCCTTAACTATGAAGTCATGCAGTAACGAGGATCCCGGATAAGCACTGCACATCAAAGGAAACCCGCCGCCGGAAAAAAATGAAGGTCAGACAACTGTTAGATAAATAAATTTCACATTTAATCCACTGCTGAAAGAGTCACTGACCCCAAACACTGCATACGTCTGTCTCATCATATGAAGAGGACTGACCTTTCTAACCGCTCTTAAATTTGCATGTCATTTGCATACTATTTTGCATGGCTCAAATGTATATACTGGTATATGTATTAGGATTAAGCCTGACTTACTGCTGTGTGGCAGGCAGCAGGGCTATTAAGGCCAACGCAAAGAATGTCACCAATAATTAGGCAGAATATGGTATTTATCGTTGAGTAACCGTGAATAAATGTAAACACGCATTTTCCATTCCTCAGTGTGATGGATTTACATGTGTTCTGCTCTCAATAAATACTGCAGTTGTTGCTAACAATACTTCATCATGCTATGCCATCCTGTCACACCTCACGACACAAACATTTCTACCACTTGCGCCTGTGAATGTAAAAATTCCCCCTACAAGAGTACAAATTCTCTGTACAAATAACTGCATGATCACAGCGGAATCACGTCGAAACGCTCTTGGGTTTATGAAGAAGCGAGTGTCTGATATGTGACACTTTTAAGCTGCCGGTCCACAGGGCTTCAGAGTCCTATTTTTATACGAGTTGTATCGCGGAGAAGTGTCACTTTCCCCGTTCGGATCCCGCTTGAAAGATGGAGTTTTTCTCCGACTATAGTATTTTCTCTCCCTCTGTGATGTGCGAATCTTAACTGTCACGTATCGCTGTGTACGGGAGCGAGATCCGGTGGGACAAATGGGGTTGTAGCCTGGTAAGTGAGAAAGGAGCAGCCAGAGGCTTCGTGAAACCTGACCACCATGCCTGAGCGCGGAGAGAGGTCTTCCGTTCAATCACTTCCCATTAAAGGACATAATTTAAATCTAATTATGCCATATTGACAAAGGAATATAATCGTACAATCCATCAAGGATCTTATTCTATTATAAATTTTTTTTCCTTTTTTGAACAAGTTCTAATTTTGTCGTCTATTTGCATTTTACATGTCACAGAATATATTACACACAGACCTGTACTCATATCTTTGTGTGTCTGTCTGTCCATTTCTATGGGGAAAACAATAACAATGACAACCTTAAACCTTTCCCAGCCCAAACCATAACCATAAGTAACCAAACAAAACACAAAAGAGTTTGTGCATTTTTAATTCTTTCATTGCAGTCACAGATTTTTATTAAATTGGGTTTTCCCTTATGGGGACCAGTTTCCCCATAAGGGAAAAAAACAGGTATTCATCACGTTGTAGGACCATTGTGTCCCCATAAGGTAAGATACCCGCTCACACACACACACACACACACTCATTTCCCAGCAGTCCTGTCATGCCAGCTTCTCACACAGATTGTTCCTGACGCATTTCAAAAAATGTGCTGATATCCCCCCCTCAGCACCCCCCACCCCCCACTGCTCACCACTAAAGGTTCAGCTTTCCCCCAAGGCCCCCTGCATATCGTGACCACGGATGCGAAGCAGCTTCCGGCCTTGAGGGTCTCAAACACTCCTGCGGTCATGAGCCTTCCAGTCTAGTATACTAGGGAAACAGGTGACCTGTCTAGTGTTGACCTGCAGGGGGCGTCCCCTCACTCGACTCATGTCGGAAGAGCATGTGTGCCTGAACGAGAGCAACTCGAGCTGGACACACAGCGCTGGGGCCACCAGGATGCGGGGCCACCTGGGGTCCTGTCCCTCTTGCTCTGTCGGCTGTGAGATTCACACTGTCATTTGTCACACTGGGTGCCTCTCTGCATAACAGGAGATGGTCGCTTATGATTTATGATTTATGTTTATGACCAGCAGTGGGAGTCTCCTATACCTCACGACACACATGGCGTGCATGCGTGCCAGGGACGCCCACACGAGATGGAAGGCCGCAACTCGTCCGCAGCTGCGCCTGTCGAAATCTCCAAAGTGAGCTGAAGTTACCGCAGTGACAGAACAGGACATCTGTGGCTTGTTACTGTGACTTGGAGATGAGCTGCAACGTGAATGTCTTACATGGTGTAAGGAAGAGCTAGACATTACAATAAGCCATGTCTCATACAAATATACAGTTATGTAAAAGTAATATTCTTTCTGTCCAAAAATGAAGTCTTTCTTACACAGAACTACAGGTGAAAACAAACTGAAAAAACAATAAGAAGTTGCATAACACAAGGGTAAGTAAATTATATTTAATATAAAAATATAACAATGTCATAATACTAAAATTAACTTGTCGGGGACAGAAGAGATCCAAGGTGGCATTTTGTCAGAAAGCCCAAAATTCCTTGTCATGCCCCTGAATACGCAAATGTTTTGTGTCTGACATGAGAGTGGTGGGGCAAATTCCCCCGCTGGCTTAAGGCGACAGAGAGTAGTGAGCTGAGTTTTGCGCTTTGCAGATGAGGGGCTCCAGGAACGTTTCCATTTACTGTACATCCAGCACAGAGCGGCTGCTGATCAAACTTTTATCGTCCGCAGAGGCAGAGCCCTTGTCTCACAGGTAAAGGAATGCATGTATGTCACGTTTTTATAAAATAAGAAATGGTTCTAGTGCATTAACTATCTCACATTATGAAATATCTTAATTTTTTATCTAAAAATATCCACCCATCTTCTGTACCATGCATGTTTGCGAAATATGAGTTCACAGAGAGCCTGAAGTCATTCCAGGAAGCACCAGTACCAGCCAGGCAGAATCAATCATTATTAACTACTTGGGAGAACTGAAAACAAGGCCTGGATTTGGAATGGAGGGCCATATTTGAAGAGTCCTGATATATGTACACATATATACATTTATTTAGCAGATGCTTTTATACAAATCGATAGACATTTTTTGAGAAAGCAGTTTCAGCCAATCCCTGGAGAATTGGAGTGGAGTTGGGCATTAAGGGGTGTTGCCCCAGAGACATCACCATGCCAATCTTCCAATCACAGGTGCAGAGTCCTAACCTGCTGATCCACACACCGTCCCCCACATGGCAGTAGCATCACTGTTGCCTCACACTGGCAGTGATGTCGATTAATAATGTATAAACTGCACATTTACCATTGATTTTATATGGGTTTGTTGAGCATTTGTTGACCATATTCAGACAGTTTTAGCTGTAGGTTTTATTGGCTATTAGCTGACAGCAAATACCTGCAGTGTGAGATAGCAGGTATGCCTGCCGTTTACCATGAAATTGGCCAGTGACCACTTCACATCTCCTTCTCTACCATGGTCTTTCTTTGAAAGAGACCCTGCAATTAGGTACATACCAGTCTGATATGCTGAAGATTGCGATTCTGTTTATGATTCTGATTAAATGGGTGCCCAACACCAGCTGTATCATGAGATAATGGATATTAAGACTGAGAACCCCTGTAATGTTAATTAAATCTTGGTTTAATATTTAATTATAATCAAGATGATTATGCAAATGTTAGATGTTCCAAACTGAGCTACGGTTTATTATTGGTACTTTGAACTCACAAAATGGAAAATAAATGCAATTAAGTTCTAAAGTCAAGAGGCAGGTGTGCGGTGATTTCAAAGCTGACAAACTATAAACATTAATCTCTGGAGAACCATAAAGATTAATACCCAGAGATATATCGTATGAAGGACAAACTCCTTTGCAAGGATAATGTCCCAGCTCAATTGATGTATTTTGACTGTGATCAAAGTGGACCTGAAACCTTGCTTGAGTGCCAGGCTGTCGTTTGTAGTGTCATGTTCTAGTTCTGAAACATTCTGGAATCCGAAGTTGTTGCTTTTGCTGAAACAGGTAGCAATGTGGTTACAGTCATGGGTTAAAAGCTGAAAATTGCTGGTTCGATTCCCAAAGGACCCCCTGCTGTAATGCATTGGCTGCTTCAAAACAACAATTCCGCTCTATTATTAGGGGGGAAAAAATCACACTTTGGGTACCACCATGTCAGCTAAAATGAGTCTTCTTAAAATTTTCTTTAATGTTATTGTTGGGACGCCATGATGTCATTCAAAGCAAACAGCAGTCAATTGTCAATTAAATCCAAACTATAATAATTAATCGCACATCCATCCATCCATCCATCCATCTTCCAATCATTTATCCCAGTGACTGGCGACCTGGACCCGATCCCAGGCAGACTGGTGCACAAGGCTGAGATAGAGTATGAATGGTGTTATAATAATATAACATATAAGAACTCCAGAGTAGGCAGAAGTAACTTGCTGAAGTGATTGTTTTCTGTAGGTCTTCTTTCCGGTTCCTCTGTCTGCCTGGAAGCGAATCCTTCAGGCTTATAAGACCGGAATCAATCAATGGAGGCTGCAGCATGATGAACGGAGCCCCAAGTGCTTCACTCTGATCTCATCTGCTTCACCGAGAAGCAGACTGCAAACAGGCGTGAGGGTGCACAAGAGGCAAGATCCAGCCAGACCCCCAGCCCTCCAAAAAAAGGGAGAATTCAATTAAAAAGCAGGAGATGAAGTAGCAAGCGGCACTGGCGAAGCAGCGTGGGCCGTGCTCTCATTTTAGACCCAGTGATCGTGTTTGTTAGCTCAGTCACCCAGAGAAATGAAGTCCCTTGCCTGTTACCTTTCGTGCTGTTGTAACTAGTCTGCTAAAAGCATGCTGGGAATTGTGTCTGTTTGGCTGAACAGCCACGTGACACTTTTCTTCAAGGACAGCCATGTGATTATGGTCTTTGCTTATCTGTGCCCTAGCGTGTCCTTTTGAATTAAAGATTCTGATTCAGCAGACTCAGCGTTCCTCCATTAGCACCTCCATATCAGCACCGTGGTGTCGTGATATCGGCCGTAGCTCTGGGGTGGAGCCGTGTAAATATACATCAGGCCCCCTCCTGTGTGTGCGTGGGTTCCCCTCTTTGTGACTAAGATTCCTCTCATATCCGGAGGCTTGTTGTTCAGGTGAATCTCTCGCTCTAAATTGCTGCCGGTGAGCGAATATGTGTTTCTCTGAGTGACACGTGCTCTAGGCTGTAAGGTCTCTGTCTTGTGGGGCACTTCCTGGATCACCCTGGCTGTCGCTGAGTAAGCCATTCCCGGAAACGGATGGATAAAGGTTTGGTTCCACACGATGCCTCTTTAACTGGATGCCAGTGATGCGTGTCAGATGAGGCTCATGTTGTTTCCAAAGTGGTTCATCTTCTCTCATTGCCACTGAACTGTAAATGCTGCCATCTTATGTATTATGATTAGTAACAGACCTCAAAGGCAGTGGAGGGGGGGGGGGGGACACTCCACCTACAACTATATGAGATGTTTCTTGAGAATGATTCTCAAAGCCCTATTGGGGTCAAACTGGGGCCATCCACCAGCTGGGTGACAAAGCGATGCAGACGGGAAACCTGCCATGGGTTTCCATTTCCTGGGTGGCTACCTGGAGTTCAAGGTCTTGTGCCCATCAGACATAAGGCTGATTTCACGAACTTCCATTTTCACATGTAGCTGTGAACCCCATCACCAGTTGAAAATCTTGTAGAATCACTGGGATCAGCAAAAAGGTGACTGTAACATGGAATGTAGTTCCTACCTTCCTGGAAGTAGCAGGGGAGCAGATTATGACACAGAGCACCATCAAGTCCATGAATTCATTAACCCTCCTTCACAGATGCTGCGAGGACAGCCATCCTCTAGAGGGCAGCACCACTCATCTTTAATATTTTTTATAGGAACTGGCTTTCCAACAGCCAGGGAATCATGTAGCATGTGTCAGATTTGGTCCAGAGCCCAGTCTACAATTTTTTTGCGTAGTCATTCCAGATGAGCTCCAGCACCTGCAGTCAATGCATTTAAACTCCTTCTAGTTAATGCCTAAATTCACAATCTTCTCAATCTTTGAGATAATGTATTGTTGTGAAAATGTACTTTACCACTGAAATTGAATTTAATTGCAGTCTAGTTCTACTGGTACAGTCTTGCTGGTCTGTTTTCTTTATTTGGTTCTACCCCCTCCCCCAATTCTGTGTCTGTTAACTTGGTTCTTGGGTTTGGTTTTGCGGTATGGATTTACTCTTTTGCTTTAGACTTCTGACTTCTTCTTTGGTTTTGTGGCTTAATTAACTCTGTGCCTTGGATCCTGTTAGCCCGACTTCTGACTTTGTTTGTAGTCTTTCAACAGTGTTGTTTGTGGTAGAACTCTGCATTTGAGTCCTGCTTGACTGCCTCAGCTAAATGCCTCGCAGTCAGTGGCCCAACTCCTGTTGGCACTGTATGTTCAGAGACATGCCAGCTGAAGAAAAAAGTTCTGACAGGTAGTGTACCCAGCAACGTGAGCATATACAGTTTGGGCTGTGTCGTTTCATCAGCATTAATAAAGTTTGATATTTCTGAGTTTGCGACGCTTAGCGTATAGCCTGACAGTTCTGCTTGCTCCGTCATGCCATTATCTATCTTTGTTCTACACTCGGCTCCTGCTCTGCTGTTGGGTCTCCAAGTCCTTCAGTCAGCTCCCTACTGGTGGCTCGCTAGTCCTGAAGATAAGTTCATCCAGGGTTACCTACTTGCTGTTATAACACTTCAGGAAACACTGACGAGGCTCCCAAGCACATTTTTACTCAACTTTAAACGGGCACTTCCCCTTTAAATAAACACTTTGCCTTTAAATGAACACTTCCCTTTTAAACAAACACTTCCCCTTTAAATGAACACATCCCTTTTAAATGAACACTCACCCTTTAAAAGAACACTTCCCCTTTAAATAAACACATATCTTTTAATGAACACTCACCCTTTAAATGAACACTTCCCCTTTAAATAAACACATCCTCTTTAAATTAACACTTCCCCTTTAAATAAACACATATCTTTTTAAATGAGCACTCACCCTTTAAACGAACACTTCCCCTTCCACTGGAAAAGCCTGGTACACTTCATGAGGCAGCTGTGCAATTTGTCTGTTTTTAATTTTTTCCCCCACTTGCTACAAGTCACAACTTCCTTTTAGTGTGTGTGGTAGAAAGAGGGAGGATGCATTAAGGCACAGATTGTGTGCAAGTTCAGTGGGAGGCCATTACTGCACCAGCACTCTGTGGTGCATTAAGACCCATTTCCTGTTATCTGCTCTGGGAATTGTGTTTAAATGATTCAGCTGGGCTTCTGCCGGCTCTTCGATTCGGACTATGGTTTCATGAGACTGTAAAGGCCTCCATGTTTTCGGTGTCTTTTATTCTCTTCGCCTGCCAATCACAGAGTATTTTTCACAAATGTGACGCCGCCGTGACAAAGCAAGCCCGTGCAGACACGCCCCGTCCAACTCTGCACTCACAAATGCAATCAAGCTTAATGATATACATCTAGACAGGCCCATTGTCTCCCATAACACTCAGGTTCCATTTGTGTTAGCTTTCCACTTAGCGTCATCCTTGTGGTGGAGGCGGAGCTTGTTTTGATCGTACCAGATCACCTCTGAATTAGCTACGAACTAATACTATAAAATACTCTGGGGGTCTGCTGGTCACTACCGACTCAATGATTTAGACGGAGCAGCTGACTTTCCGTATCTTTCCTTCTTAGAGCAGTGAAAACACATTTTAATCTTGCGGCTTCTTTCTCTGCTGAACATTTCAGTGAGATAATTCTTGGTTACCGACAGTTTTCCTCACAGCTCGACTATTACCATAGCTAACAGTGGACAATGTACCGCTAATTATTGAATTTTGTTAGGCCGTCTGACCTTAGCAGCACAAACAAAGCACATAAGAGTGTACTTGGCTAACCCTCAAATATGCAAATTATAGCTTCATAAAATGTATTTAGCTGCCTTTTTTCCTAAAAGATCCCAATCTTTCATTTTGCATGAAAGGAATTTTCCTTGCATTAAAAAAATCCACAGATACATCTTCAGTACAGATTATATACTATTTTTTCTATATTAACTATTGTTTTTCTAACAAAAAGCTAAGTTATGTTCTGTTTTATAAGGAAACTTTGATGTGAATCATATATTTTCTAGAGAAGGGTATATAATTCTTTCCTATGACAGCACATTAACATCTAAATATAGAAATGGCCACAGTTACTATATAGGTCAATGATGGTTCCTATTTCAAGCAGCAGGAACTGTAGTAATTCAGAACTTGTAACTGGCAGCTGTATATATGATTGAATATGGGAGTTATGTATAAGAATATAGGCGCTACGACATAGGAGATCATCTTTTTGACTGTAGATAAGAGGCAAGAGGGGTGGCATGGTGGTACAGTGATTAGCACTGTTGCCTCATACTTCTGGGACGTGGGTTTGACACTCTGCCATGGCTCTGTGTGTGGACTTTACATGTTCTCCCTATGCTGTTGTCGGCTTTTCTCCGGGTACTCCGGTTTCCCCCTCGTGGTCCAAAACCATGCTGAGATTAACTGGAGTTACCGAATGGCACAGGCATGAATGGTGAGTGCCCTGCGATGGGTCGGCAACCTCATTATCCTGCTTTGTGCCCATAGCCACTAGAATAGGCACTGGGCCCCTGCCACCCTGAATAGGACAAGTGGGTGTAGAAAATGGATTAATGGGACAAGATGCAGGTTAAATAAGGATTCAGCTCAGAAAACATAATGTGTCCAGTGCTCCTCTGTGAAGTAATAAAACATTCAAGTGTAATGGGCTCGTTAGCTGCATGGTGCTCAGTTTGCGTCGTTTATGTTGCATGGGGTGCTTTACAGTGGGAGGTCCCTTAGCTTATGGGGGTCTAGCTGACAGACAATGCCAGCTTTTACAAGCAATACAGGAAGCTTTCGCCTCATTTCAGATCTCCCCCGGACAAATCCTAAACCGGAGCCTCTTTCTGCTTGTTACTGTGGTAGCCACCCCAGAATACTCTCTCTGAGAGGCGTACCTGAACCTTGGCCTTTGCAGACGAACAGAGCCTAAATGAAGAGGCCTGGCCGGGTTTCACCACAAGCACTGACGTCGCTGTCACATGCACCTCTTCCGAGCTCTTCTGGTGTGTCTTGTTCGAGTCGCACCCTGGAACCATTATCACATGGCCACGCCTCATGTTGACGCCATCCGGGCCTACATCAGATCCTCGCAGCTTGATCTCCACAGTGCATATTTACAATAACTGTTGGGCGTGGTGGGAACCTGAAGGCTTGAGTCTTTCATCAGCCACTAGGATTCTTTAATAGTAAAGGACTCCCAGGGGAACAAGATGCTCCTCTCGATACAGACAGATTAAAGCTTAATTTTTTTTTCATATGCTCCAGGCCTAGTAGCCATAGAGTGGTGATTTACTTACCGCAGCGTCGTCTTCAACTGCAAATTCAGTTGTCAGGTTCAGGTCATTTTCTTGAGTTTCTATACGCTGGCAGTTGAACTGTGCAGCTCAGTGGAGTTTAATTCTAAGAATCATAGTTAGGAGAAATAACTGTTGGAAAATATATATGTCGCCTTTCTCCGCTGTGCCTTGTTTGATGCTCACAAATATAATCATTTAAGTCTTTAAATATGCATGTTGCTGTTACCAGTACGTACTTAAGGTGTTATGGCTGTATTTACTTTTTAATTACCCTGCTGTTAGTGGTGTTGTGCTTCGGAAAATGGGACCTTGTCACCCATCTTAGGTATATATTTTAGGCTCAGAGATTAAATCAGGTTTACTCAGTATTTTCAATGAATTGACGGTCCTCTCAGTGGGGGTGTTAAGCGAAGATGGCTGCGACCTTTGTGCCGACATCAGAGGGATCCTGTCATTATGCGGTCCGCATGATCGGACCTGAGTCACTCAACAGGACTCACACTAATTGAGGTCATGTGACAATCTCTCCTAAGGGCTTTTAAAAACCCATCCATCTTTCTCTTTAATGTTCAGAAGTGGAGGAGCTCTCCTGGGGAGGTGACAGAAATGAGACAGCCTACCTTTTCTGGGTCATTAGTCCTCACTGGACATGCGGGGGACTCCACCCCCGGTCCAACACGAACACTGTGGCCTGGACTTTTCCTCCACCCAGGGGCGATTCTACGATTTTGTAAGGTGGGGGGATAAAATTCATGCAGAGGAGCCAACCTTACTAGTAACCAATGACATATTTTCATTTGGTGAGTGACAGGGGATGGGCCAATCAGTTTTCAGCTGGGACTGACAACCCTGTAGCCCCACCCATGACCCATGTGTACAGTCCTACCTCCACCAGCACCAGAACTGAGCAGCTTCTACCTTCCGGGTTTTGGTCAATGCAACCTTCAACGCCAATGAAACCAGTCTCAGAATTCCAGTTAATTCATCTTTGGTCATGTGACTGCTGTAAACTGGCTTGTAAAATATCTCACAGCATACAGATGCATTTTAGCTATAAATATAGAATATAAAACTCTAATACAGCACCCTGATACAAAAACAAGAGCAGAGAAGATAATGAGAAAACAACTTAAGCAGTACAGTAACTGCAAAGGGAGCAGGCAAATAAAAGGTTGATTGGTCAGGGGACTAGCCTGCATTGTTAAATTAAACAGTCACAATCCCAGTGCTTGACCTGGGAAAAGACGGTTAAATAAAACCACCCAATAAGCAGCTAGCTAATAACACCAGGGGAGTGTTTCCTCTGGAGCTGTGGTCGATCAACTTTTCCAGCGAATGCCTCATTTAGTGCCTGGCAAAGGACAGTTAATTGTCCTTGACTTTATTTGTCTGCAGGAGTCGAACGCTCAAACTGCTGTCATGTGGTGCGACTGGTGTTTGGAGAGCCAGGAGGCCGCCGGCTCTGAAAACACTGCCTGAGGACGGCGTGATAATGGCATCGATTTCAGCCCCTCCCCCTCAGAAAGAGCAGAGTCGATGTTTGCTTTGCGATGAGCAGGGAGTCTGGCTTGTGTAGTGGCATGTTGATCAAACAATATTTTGCAGACACTGGCAAAGCATTTACATAGTATTTCAGGAGCAGCCAGTGATGTTCAGGGCTTGGGCCAGGAGTTGATAGTTCTAAACCCAGTAGTTTGTTGGTTTGAGTCTCACAAGGGCCCATTTCTGATAGTATGCTGCCTGTAAGACCTGTAAAACTCTTAAGCATAGTTGTTCAAAAGCATCAGCTGAGCAACTCAAATAAGACGTTACTAACCAATGCCTTTGATATCTGGAAGATGAGTAACTAACAGCTATGGGTGACCCTACTGGGGGCAATATGAGCCATTTCTGATGTGCATACTGCAGTCATGGCCAAATTTATTGGCACCCCTGCATTTATGTCAGAAAATGCACGACTTCTCCCAGGAAACTGTTGCAATTACAAATGCCTTGGTATTCGCATGTTTATTTCGTTTGTTGGCACTGGAAGAACGCAAAAAAGCAGAGGAAAAAAAATCAAAGCTGAGACATTCTACACAAAACGTCAAAAATGGCCTGGACAAAATTATTGGCACCTTATCAGAACTGTAAGAAATTATTGTATTTTAAGCATCTGATGCTCCTTTCAACTCACCTGTAGCAATTACCAGGTGCTGGCAATAAGGAAATTCCCACTTCCAACCAGTTAAAATGGAGAAATATTGACTGAGTCTTGTTTTTGAGTGTCTGTGTGCATCACACTGAGCATGGAGAAGAGAAAGAAGAGCAAAGAATTTTCTGAGGATTTGAGAACCAAAATTATAGAAAAGCATGGAAAACCCCAAGGCTACAAGTCCATCACCAGAGATCTTAATGTTGCTGTGTCCACTGTGCGCAACACTGTAAACTTTACGGCACGTGGCACTGTAGCTAATCTCTCTGGACGAGGAAGAAAGAGAAAGATTGATGATATGTTACAACGAAGAATTGTTCGAATGGTGGCTAAAGAACCTCGATCAACTTCCAAACAAATACAAGCTGACCTGCAGGCATAGGGTAAAATAGTGCCACTTGGCACCATCCGTCACCATCTGAATGAAAAGGGATGCTATGGCAGGAGACCCAAGAGGACCCCGCTGCTGAGACAGAAACATAAAAAAGCCAGATTGGAGTTTGCTAAAACCTACCTGTGGAAGCCACAATCCTTCTCGGAGAATGTCCTCTAGACAGATGAGACAAAAATAGAGCTTTTCAGTAAAGCACATCATTCTACTGTTTATCGAAAACAAAAAAACGCCTTCAAAGAAAAAGAACACAGTCCCTACAGTCAAACATGGAGGAGGTTCACTGATGTTCTGGGGTTGCTTTGCTGCTTCAGGCACTGGTAGCCTGGACTGTTTGCATGGTATTATGAAATCTGAAGACTACCAAAGAATTCTGGTGCACAATGTAGCGCCCAGTGTCAAAAAGATGGGTCTCAGCTGGAGATCATGGGTCTTACAGCAGGACAATGACCCAAAGCAAACTTCAAAAAGCACCCAGAAATGGTTTAAGACAAAGAGCTGGAGAGTTCTGAAGTGGCCAGCAATGAGTCCAGATCTAAATCCCATAGAGCACCTGTGGAGAGATCTAAGAACAGCAGTTGGGAGAAGGAACCCTTCACATCTGAGAGACCTGGAGCAGCTGGTCCAAAGAGTGGTCCAAAATTATAATAAAATGATGTTCTATTATAAAGACTCAATGATATTGTTACAGAAAGTGATTAAATTCAGTTATTTCTTCCAAAAGGTGTGCTACCAAGTATTAAGTTGAGGGTGCCAATAATTCTGTCCAGGCCATTCTTGACATGTTGTGTGGAATGTCTCAGATTTGTTTTTTTTTTTTTTTGTGTTCTTCCAGTGCCAACAAGAGAAATAAATATGACAGCACCAAAGCATTTGTAATTGCAATGATTTTCTGGGAGAAGTGGTACGTTTTCCGACATAAATGCAGGGGTGCCAATATTTTTGGCCATGACTGTATGTAGGTCTGTTGGGCAAAAGCGGGAAAGGGAGTTTCATAAAAGGCTTTCAAAAGCAGAGCTACAAAAGACAAAAATACATCTCTGTATAATGTCAAAATCAACCTTGCTTTCAATTGGCTGCTGACAGCCTGCGATTCAGTGGAATTAATTAGTATCCCTTAATTAAAAACATGAATCCAGGAAAAGAATATAAAGTGAAGCAGAGAAACAATTAAAATTTTAGATATGAAACACAGGGATGTGCTATTCAAACAAAGAGCTTTTTAATTAAGGTGACAGGTGATTTAAATAGGACGTTACAGCTGGCCTTATTCGCACACAATAGGGCTCATTCTGCATATGAATAGAAAAAACTTGTGGGGGAATCTCTCACAGCTGTCTTATAAATGTTAGGAGGAAAATGAGGCTGGAACGAGGAGCAGGCGATTAATCTGCAGAGAGTGACCTCGTAGAAAGAGCACTTAAGCCCTGAACTCTGCATCAGCTGCAGGTGCGAGCTGTACAGACCCGGCTGCTTCTGGGTGACGAGTCGTCATAGCTGATGGGTTTAAATCTCCCATCTGAATCGGGCCCTCCGGTGTTTAAAAGCATAACGCTCCCACCCTATTAGTAGCATATTTTTATACACGAGATTTCTTGTCTTGAAGTGGGGAACCTCCTTTTTTCTATTTGCATGTCTTTGGTGTACTTGTCCTTACTCCACTCAGTGCAAACTATTAGAAGCTGTGTTTTGGAATAATAAGACTTTTTAATAGCAAAGTGCATCCTGTTTACAGCCTGACCTACATTTTAGAATAGCATGAAATACTTGGAAATCTCATTGCGTTATGAAGTTAGCAATCCAAGTGCCGCTGTTATTTTTTATGCAATTGTGAGACCCAAATGATTGTCTGTGCCACTGTGCACCGCACCCAAACGATGGATTATTTCATAAACCCCGCAAACACACCCGCTGCGGGCCAGTCCCAGCATGACCCAAAGTCTCTGGTACAGAAACGCAAATGACAGACACATATATGAAATCACTTTATTTCTGTTGTGCTGTGATTCCATTTTGGAGGGAACGTTACACTCCAACGAAACACCCGATTTGGTAGCATGCAGCGAGAGCTATCAGGCAGAGTGGAAACACAGAATTCACACGCTAGTCTCATAGTAACCTTGCTACCACTGCAGACCGAATGCATGCACACTAGTGCAAACGCACAAGAGAGGAGGGGAAGAGGTCAACGGGCAGCACAATACGCAAAAAACGCACCGAATACAGCAACTCCCAAACACAGGCACTGGAGGACAGAAACAGGAACATCTACAGACAGGAAGTACCTCAGAATCAACACCACCGTAACACAGAAAAAACGAACAATGCAGCAAAACATTTAACAGTCACATTCAGGTTACACCAAAAAGGAACATTTTTCAAAGTGTCAGGCAGTCGATCTACTGACAGTGCTGAAAGCCTAAAAATCAGGCAGACACTTCTGGCTTGCTGAAGCATTAGAATGACTAACAGTTGTGTGTAATGCTGCTGCATGGACCATGTGACAAATATATACAGTAACATTAGCCAAGTAGCAAATTAATTTTGTATCGTACAGTTTAATAACTATTACCATTAATAAAAATAATAGTAATATCAATAACATGGAATGCAGGGAATATTATTTACACAAAAACCTTATTTAACTATGTTTAATGGCAGCTCTATTGTACAAAAGGCAGTAATTATATTTGAATGTGTATATATATATAATTTTTTTGTAACAAAGTCAGTTGTCAGGAGCTATGGATGTGGAAAAAGGTTATTGACAAGCGGCCATATGGTACAAGTTGGGCTGGAACGGGACCATGCTGCGGATCAGCAGGTCGGTGTTACTGAGCTGACACTGGCCATGTCCTGGGGCTAATAAATGATTCCATAATAATTTCCATGAAACACATAATAACACCGCTCCTTTAAATAATAATGATGATGATGATGATGGTGATGACGATGAAATATAGCTAAAACAACCCCTTTCTTTGGTTTAATTGAAACGTACATAGGAGCATCTAACTAAACACAAGAGATAAAAGATTACTTCAGTAAATCAGTGAGGCAAGTTCTGCAATGTACGCTAGCTCCCACCCCGCCCCCCACACAAACACACATCTGCCTTGCTAATTTATGCACAGGACATGCAGAAAAGCCACATAATCCAGGATAATCTTCCCCCAGACCCAAATGGCTGAACTCAAACACAGATGAAGAGCAGACACACCAAGGACAGATGATTTGCTCCCTATGACTGTACTGCTTACAGTGATCATTCCCTTTGCGATCATGTCTTTCTCTGTGTTCACATACATAACGTCTATTATCACATAAAAAAGTCTATTATCCTGGACATGATTAGCATAACATGTTTAACCAAGGCTGCAGGTGATGTCACCAATAGTTCTGGGTGCACTGGGAAGCGTCTGTAATTTATGTCTAATGAATTTTGAACAAAGAAATGTCTGCAATTCTAAGCATATGCCCAAGATGAGATGTCAGTTTTAAACAACTTATAACACTTAATTTCATCACACAGGAGTGTGTAGTCAGCCATCTGAAAGATATGTATGACTGATAACTTAATGTAGGACCATATAGACGGGAACAAGTAACATTGGCCGGCTAGGTAACACAATTGTCACTGGCTACTATTCTCTCAACATTCAAAGCATTTCTGAAATGATGTTTGTTTGGTGGAATGAGACCATGAATGAAGTACCAGTGCTATAGTGCAGTTCTGAGGAGTCTTTCCCAACATGTTTGTGCCCATTAGAAAATTGGAGCCCTTCCAAGCTCCAGACAGAGAAGTCACACGTGATTGGCTGGAACAGACAACAAGCTGACTCAGAAGTTTCTCCGATTTGCTGAAATCAGTAGTTCTTAACCAGCGCAAACCAGCTGGAATGTTTCCGAATATCTGGAATGTTTTGGAATGCTCACTAAGGGCAAGTCATCCTAACAGGCAGTTCACATGGTGGTAGTTTGGTGTTTGGTGCAGGAACTGTACAAAACATTCAAGGAATTTACATTTCACATATTAGAAAAGCAGGTAGCAGTCAATTAAGGAGCAAAGTAACAAACAGGAGAAGCACACAGCACAAAAAAACAACAACAGCTTCTCGAATGGCATGATTCTGCACATTTAGGTCAAATAATTCATTAGAGTTACTTATAGATGTTTAAAAGGCTATGTTAATGGTGACGTCACAATTACACATGTTTTCTTCACATCGTACTACCTTGAAATATCTATATAGTCACATGGTTTCAAAATGCAAAAATAGAAATAAGAAGTCATTCGGTAATGAAAACGGAGGGGACTACATTCTCTGATGTTACATCATTCTTAGATTTTTACATTTATAATCTCATGATGAATTTATACTGTAATGTTGTACCACTTTTTAAAATTTTCATTTATTACTTATTATTATCATTATTATTGTTATTTAATTTTTTTCGTCCTTTTCCCATTTCTTTTGGTGACCCTGTACATCACTTTGGTCAACAAATGTCGATTTTAATTTTGCTTTATAAATAAATTTGACTTTGGTGTTGACTTATCCATACGAGAAGAAGAAGAAAACTCCTTTCTGTTTCACAAAATAAAAGTATAGAACCATTCCTACAGAACCAGATTGGTTATGGTTTTTTTTCACTCCTTTTATAAATGTAACATCAGAGTCAGATCCATTATAAAAATGAATAAATAGAGCATTTCGAAAAAACTGACTATTGTCAAAAGGAATAGCTAAGCTTTTAAAGGTTCCGTTAACTGTATTCCACTGTAATTTAATTTCTACGTGTCCTCTGACACTCTAACCCAACTCTACAATAAAGACTATGCACGTGGAAGACAACATCATATCTGAGCGCAGACTCTACTTATTAAGCAGCACGAACAGCAATGAAGATTGTCTGTTATTGCTGATGTGGGATCACATTCCCATTAATTAACCAACGGACACAGGACAACTTCATTAAGGACAATATTGCACCATGGTCATTGTCTGTTTTATAAAGTATACACACAGCATCCCTTTTTAAACTAATACGCTACAGAACACTAAACAGCTCTGTATTTACATTTATGAAAAACAAAATATATATAGCCCTCTAGATCCAATTATGTAGTAGCTTGATACTATTCTTTCGAGAATCCTGATAGCATCGCTTGCATTGAACGAATGGCACATATAGTCTTTTGACATTGAAACGAGCATTGAGACGAGCAGGCTTGTCTACACCAAGCCTTTTTGTCCTAGCTATTTAAACGACTCACTCCTCCGTGCACAGTGGATGAGCATTCAAACGAATGTTTATTATTATGCACAACGACTGTGGCATGTGTCTGTGAGGGAGCAACTGAAAACCAGAATTATTGCCTTAATTCTTTACATGGCAAAGAAAAATTCAAATTATACAAATGTAATCACAACACCACCGGCATGCTTGAGAAACATAATTTTGATAAAGCTTTCTTCAGTATTTTAAGCTGTCACATTTATGATTATGGAATGGATGGACACATTTGTTTATGCACACAGGAGAGGTTCATAAACACATATATTTATATATTCACACTGCATGTATATATGAATAATATAAACAACAAAACTAATGACTCGACTATATGATTTTGAGAATTTATTAAAGATAAAAGTATGGCTTATACTCTTAGTTAATTTTCTTTTAGCAACTTTATATATGTATTTATATTATTTTAGTTGTTATTTCAAACTAGAAGCTATTTACATACTAAAAGTGGGAATATGGATACTGCTGTACTATATTCTGTCTGTAGGGGCAGTGTGGAGCAGTGGGGACGTTATATAAATCAAAGACTGGCACTTTAACAGTGCTAACTGTGTTACTTTTTATTGAATATGTCCTGCAGGGGCCCAGGAAGGTATTTCATGACGGTATCCATGATGCCCTCCTCCTCCTCTTCGGTGTCGCCACAGCCAGTAGGTACAGCTTTTTTTGGGCGGGTCAAGCTGCCCTCAGAGGCCTGCTCCATGGCGGCCTGGGCCTCCGCCTCCTTCTCTTCCTTCTTCTTGAGGCCGTACTGGAGGGAAGAGCAATAAGATCAGATGTTTATGGGCCAGACATCAGATTTCCCAGAAGTTATCAGTATCTGCTTTACTAAATGGGAAGATGGTAGCATTGTGGTCAAGTGTAGCAGTCAAGTTCGATGGCCTCTTGACCAGATGGGTGCCAATTCAAGTGTCAGGAGGAGCTCTAGAGGGAAACCCATGGGCAAGACACTAAACGTGAAGGCTTCCAATAAAAGAAATTTGGTTTGTGTAAATGAATAAACACTTACAAAGAAATGCACGTCTAAAGAGTAAAGCAGAGTCAACAAGCAGGACTGTGAACCAGAAGACGGATTACAGTCTAAAAGCTACTGGTTCAGAGCTGCTTAGCTGCTGTGCCTCTGAAATTGACCTGAATTCCTTAAGTAAAACATACTGCTTTAAAGATAAAGTATAAGCTGGATAGAGAAGTTTGCTAATTAGCTGTATGCATTTAATAAGTGACCTATGGATATCTGTGCAATGCTAATAAACAGAGGTGGAAAGTTCAGGTCCAGAAAGTACAAATCCAGACCAGGATTTAGTTTCAACCAACCAGTTGAGTACTCT
>JAODLC010000015.1:7852634-7882199 GCA_026781145.1 Hippopotamyrus pictus
GTATTGTAATATTAAATAATATATATAATATATATATATATTATTTAATATTAAAAGTCTTGGCCTGAGTATGCTGCACATCATCTCAGAAACGAGCCTCACTCATGTATCTGCCTTTGTTACCGTGGAATCTCGCATTTCTCACAATGACTTTTAAACTTTTCAGTGCTGTTGATTTTGCATTTAAATTTCCAAGACAAGATACTAATTTTGTCCATACTGGGGCAAAATTCAGATGGTTTGTATATTATATAAAAAGGACTTGATAGGAAATGACATAGTAATTTGACACCAAAAGTGTACACTACTGTTTGTTTAGAAATTGGTAATTGGTATCATTCAAGCTAGCAGACTGTTATGGGTAGAGGTTAAGGGGACCCAAGTATTATTCACGAATTGTCACATTCGCTGCCCCCAACCCTCGCAACTGTGAAGGGGTTACTGTACTCTAACACAGGAACTGTGCACATGAATGCATGAATGCATGAACCTTTGTGCATTCTAATCAGCCTGGATGACTTCAGGAAAATCCTCACTTTGGATAAAATATAAAATAAATATTTTCATTTTAATTTCAACCATATCACATGAACTCTTTGGTTTGGGCAACATATCAATACTTTTTTTATTATTATTTATTATTAATAAGTCTTTATTACATATTTATGAGATATTAGCATGAATAGAGAGGGGCTGTTGCCTCTCTATTATACTGTATATGAGCAATTCCACCTCAATGTGACATATAAGGGCATATAACTGTACAAATCAATTAGCGTCGACCAAAAGTTCCAAGAAGAAGGGCTTTGTGTATCCTGACAGGGCTGATCAGACTGACTACATGAAACCTGCTGGCTGCATTCTGGCAATGCTAGCTATGACCGCTGGTATCATGCATTGTAATAAAAATGGGGCTACCTTGTCCATCAAGCAGCCTTTAGATATTCTACGAGACAAATTTGGCACCAGGTTATCATTTAATACAGGCTAATGAAAGTGTTTATAACGGATGTGTAGCAACACTGAAGCTAACACATATACAGGTATGTTTAGTTTAATTATTAATATGGAAACAGTATCAGCAACTGCATATCATCACACGGTACAAGAGGAAGGCAGGCATTTTGGCGAATGAATGGGGTTTATCGAACTAAACAGCAGCAGGGAAACAAATGAGACTGCAAGGGGTCAAAACAAGAAGCCGAGAACGGGGAAGGACAAGGGCAGATAGGAGCGCCGTCAATGACCGGACCGGGGCTGATGAGACAATCAGGTACTTAAATGCAAAGACTAGTGAGGGGCAATAAGCAACAGGTGTGGCTCATCAGGGCCACGTGAGGAAGGAGACAGGAGGGTCAGGCGGACATGACGGGAAAGACATTACACACATATAACTCAGACTTCTGCTAGGAAATTCGTAAAGAAGTAAACATTAAACCCCGACTCGGAATGTTTCATGAGAGCAGCTAAAACTCTAAAAATAGCCTGAGTTTTCCTCTGAGTCTTAAATGTCACTGTTTGGTTTTTTTTTTATTATTTCTGAAGCATTTTACAGCGTTGGTGCCAGCAGGCTGGTGTCACCCGAGCTCAGAGCAGTGAGTGCCATCGCTCTTCACCTCACAACTCCCGCAATCAGACGCATGTCAAAGCGTTCTCTCTTCATGCCCCAAAAAGGTACCCACAGGACTTTTTCCCGCTCCCTGTCAATCTCTGAGTGGGTTCCTGTAGGTTCCCCTTCCCCAAGGTGAGCTTTAAAAAGATTATTTTTTCATAAACTTCAGTGAACTGCTTTCAGAACACACTGGCATTTGATGTAGTGATGCTGCTTCTCTTCACAGGTGGGTAGCTCCAATCCAGAAAGTCGAAGTCCAGACCAAGATTTTGTTACTACCAATCAGTTGAGTACTCTGTTACTATGACTCTTTATACTCAAGTGGTTGGTTGAAACAAAATTTTGGTCTGGATTTTTTTATTCTCTTGAACTAAATTACCCACCACTGCTTCTCTTAAATGAACCTCCAGAGGAACTTTAAAGAAACAGATACCGTCACTCTTTCACCAATGCCATCTTCTGGAATATATTTACTTCTCTTTGACCAACTTTAATAAATTCAACGGAGAAAATGAAACTTCACTTAGAGTCTTGGCTCAGAAATTCTTTAAGTGAGTCTGGCTCCTCCTACGAGGGGCCAAAGAGAGAGGAGGTGTTGTAAGTGGGGGTGTATGTGCTCTGCCGTGTAATACAAAACCGAAGGGGAAAAAACTGCACCATAAATCTTCCCTCCTACATGACCAGAAGGGTGATCAATTTAATACACAGAGGTCCGGTTCCAGTCCTTTCTCCAAGTCAGTAAACTCAACACCAACATGGTGTGTGAATGTATAACACAGTATGGCGTAGGCGCGCTCTGGCTTGTAGATCGGGCTAATGCTGTATGTTCTTCTCTCTGCGGAGTAGAAATCCCTCTAGCAGAATAGATGTTATTCTGTGCTATCAACCCACGTACAGACCCTCACAACATCTTCATCTTTTTTGTTTTTTTTTTATTTTTTATTTTTTTACAGCGCACTAATATTAAGTTGGACTTTCTTCTCACTGAATTACTCTTATCTTTAGAATTAGAATCCGAGTGACTCATGCATTAATTGAAATGTGTGAGTTTCCTGTTTGGCTGTCGTCAAATCGGTGAACTGCTCTGCGGTACGGATGCGACGCTGCCATTAGGGGTCAGTGCCAAGAAACTGGAAGCAAAACAAGATTTCAAAAGAAACCGGCGCATAACTAATCGCTTCAGACACCGCCGGCCCTCGGAATCAGCCAGGGTAATTGCATTCATTATGGCTTATTTGAAACATGCTATGTATGTTCAATAATATGCTGTCAAGCAAAGCTCAGCTGAAAAGAATTGGGGATCTATTAAGCAGGTACAGTTGAAAAAGGGGTAATGTTTTTTAATGACAGAAATGGGGGATTGTCTTTGCAATCTATCTCAGAGCTCTCTATCATCAGTCAGTGCATTATTGCGGTGTGTTCATCGATGAGTACATCACCCTCCCCTTACCTTATCTCTGATTCCCTGTCGGATCGACTCCCTCTCTGCCTCCATCCTCGCATACTTGGCCTTCCTCTCCTCCTCCTGCTGCCTCAGGGCCTCCTGTCGCTCTTCCTCCTTCTTCTCAGCATCTGGGTCCTTCTCCTCTTCACCGCCCAGCATCTTGCCCATGTCCTTGGTGGCCCCTTCAGGAGAGGAGCAGAGCAAAGTAGCTGTTAGTGAGAGACATCCCCGGGGAAGAGGTGATGCTCATCACGGCAGGGCGATGTTTTTATGAAGGCAGGCCCTAGGGAGGGTGCTCCTTTATGGAACTGGCGCCAAAGTTGAAGGACAAGGAGAGCTGGCCATTATCTATCTATTTTCTGTACTCGCTTGTCCTGTTCAGGGTTGCTGGGGTCTAAAGCTCATCCCAGGGAATAAACCAGGATGGGGCACCAACCCATGACAGGCCACGCTTACACATCATCCACTCATGCATCATTCACACCTATGGGAAATTTGCTAACTTCCGTTAGCTTCAGCATGTTTTTTGGATTGTGGTTGGTGACCGATTACTCGGAGGAAACCCCATGATGAAGGCGAGAAGCAACAGTGCTGAACATAAAGGAAGCAAATATCCTTGCGTGCCAGAAGAATACAAATATAAAAGTCTGGTCTGATCAGAAACACGAGGAGAGCTACAGCAACTTAACCTGCAAAATGTGGACCAAAGAAACTAAGTTAAAAATGGCTCTGATCGGTCCTGGGTGAAATAGCCATGCTAAGATGGCTAACAAGGTGAGATTAAGCATAATTATAAATGACATGGTACTGAAATCCCATCCAGGGTGTCCCCTTTGCCTACTGCCTCCAGGCTCTCCACGACCCCCTACTAGGTAAGTGGATGGAAGATGGGCAGCTGTGTGCATGGTATCACTTGTATACTGAGGTAGCAAAGCATTGCTTATTGCCAAGAGAGTAACATTTTCCTGAATGATTATACTCATCGTCAGGTGAAGCAAATCAACCTAAGTGCACGTCTGTGGTTCAGTCCCTGCATCCTCAGCTCCTGACAGCCAGCTGCTCTCTGGGGGTGTCTCACCAAATGCTGAGAGACTCATCCGAGAGCCTAACGAGCAGAAACAACCCCCGCCCCTCAGAAACGTCAAGCCAGCCGGCAAACAGCTCCCAGTCTACAGTGGAGACGAACATGGCTACCCTGTGTCATTATGTTCTGGCATTTTGCCTCATTTCATACTCCATAAAAGTGTCGCTTGAGGGCAGCTTGAAACGCCGCCACCAAAAATTGGCTCATGATTGTAAGAAACCAAACCCTGCTTTTGACGACAAAGATAGATCAGTCTTTATAAATGCCCCGCTTCTGTGCCAAGCTTTTTCAAAATAATAAACTCGATTTTCTTAAGCTTTTGCTGTAGCTCATTAATAAACGTATGATTACCTTTCAGCCCAAAAAAAAAAGATAATTGTTTTAAAATATCGTTAAAAAAGGAGTTCGGTGATTAATTGGATTAGTGGCTTCATTGTTTCCATGTGAAATTCTACCTTTGGCTGAAGCATTATCTTAGACTAAAACAAATGGAAGTCAGTTGCAGCTTGAGAAAAAAAAATGGGATTTATTGCCCTTAGCAGAGGATGGGCTCCACCGTCTCCTGCCCTTTGTGGCCCTGACCTCCTCCAGCCTGCCAAGTCCCTCTGGAGATCATTTGGACCACACGATATTCCAGCACTATGTCATGCCAACAAACCCCCGTGTCGTCACAGAAATTAGCCTGCGGCCTACGAGGATCCCTGGAATGAAGATGCGTCGATACCTAAATCGGATACAGAGCAATAAAGAAAGGCAGAGATTGTCACGCAATATCCTATAATAAGGATTTAAACTTAAATTTCGCTCTCTGGCTTATTATTTAGTCCATGAAGCAGAGGATAAACCATTACATCTGAAGGACCTTGTGTGGCCTAACAGCACAGAGAAGTTATACAACTACAAGTAGCCAACAGCAAGACTCACAAACCCAATGGGACTGAAATAAAGCCAAAGGCCTTGACTATATTAGTTAAATCATTATAGGAACATCTAAATCCCAGCGAAGAAATTTCATTGGGAGTAGAAATGCACTTTAAGCTATTTAAATAATGTGTGGAGAAGATCTGTAGCTGTTCTTGCTATCTTTGGGCATCAATGACAATGATGTGGCAGATAGTCAGGAAGAGCACGCCGCATTGCACACGTGAAGGCCATCAGGGTAATTAAACTAAGGCGTGTCCAATTACTAATTACGAAGGAGGTTCGTGGTAGAAAATGGGGTAGATGTTTGGAATGTCAATGAAAACCAAAAACGGTGTACCTGGACCAGAAATAGAGTGTTTGTGATTTCGAGGTCTGCAGCACAAAGCAATGGGACGGAGTCGGGCATTTGCCGGAGTGTGCAAACACAACGGGCGACGACAGGAAATGGATGAAGGACAAAAATATGGTAGTGTCTTCGTCACCGGTGCTGTCTTCGCGTTCCTGTTTGCACCTGAGTGCTCCGTCATACCCAAGGGCGTCGCTCTAATAAACAGAAGCAAGTGCTGGATTCGTTCCATATGTGAGTAATGCAATATCAGAATACTGCTTTGCACTTACACTTCCTACAGACCGCCGAGGGAGGGTGATGCTGGAATCGGAATGTAAATATCGAGCGTCTGCAACATTAAGATGGATCGCCGCATCCACCTCAGTCCCCTCATCGTGAGGCACACCGGCTCCTAGCAGAAATGACTGGAGCAGCTGTGAATGTCACAGCAATTTGCCACGGTGATTTATACATGCCGCGAGGCAGTCCAAGGTGTGCGGCGCCGTGGCGGGCCCTGGGCCGGCCACCTCTTCGGTTTAACGCTTGGGACTTTCATCTCCCCATCACCTCCTGCTCCCCTGAGGTCTGTGTGGTATTCTGTGAATTGGAAACACGTCACCGGGATGGACCTGTGATGTCTGTTATTAAGACTCTCCAGCCACAAGTGACGACGAGGTCTGGAGACGGAGAAGATGAGAGATGGGATTCATAAGCCTCAGATGAAAAAGTCACACGTGAGTTCAATCATGCAGCGGTGATCAGGCTGCTTTTTCATACATCCTAATCCTGTTCTCAGGCACGTTTGTTCTGTTTCTGTGCTGTTCTTTCCGATTGGGTGCCCACTACCATTTTAAACTGAGCCATTGTGTCTGCAAACCTTCTTTCCGTGATTCTGAATTCAAATTGAACGAATGTCAGTCACGTGCCATCAGGTCTTGGCATTTCCTTGCCAAGGTTTATTTTGGGGGAGGCATCAGCCTCTTACTACGTACGTAAAAAATATGAAACAAGCGAAAGAGAAAAGAAAAGAATCTGGCATAGGTCAGAAGAGAAGTCATACTTGTTTAAGCACTCATTTACCATGCAGAAAATCCCTAGAAGTTTTAAGAGCTATTCCCTGCTTGAGGTCCTGGGGCATGCAACCTTAAACAGTACGCCATCTGCTGGTTTCCCCAAAGAACTGACATTTATAGATTCACACCCTAATGCCCCCCCTGTCCACAAGAGGTGTCATTTACTGAGGTTTCTGTAAATAGCTGATCAGTAACGAATATTTTCTCTGCAAACGGCCTGGTCCTTCCCAGCATTGTATCCCATGGGCTGGATCACGCAGAGAATACAGTGAAAGGATCTGTGGCACACATAGCTAAGATATCCTTTATGAATTATCCTTTTTTCCCAATTAAGTGATTTTTATACTGCCGCAGCTCTGTTGTAGTTATACCCATGGGTAATTAACTCATCTGTTACAACAAAGTCACATTGTCAGCTTCGGTTGGGCTCTGGGATGGATTTTATTGCGAGTCAAAAAAGTACCATTACATTCCGCATAACGCCATTCATTCTCCCAGCAGACCATTTGACGACTTGCATTTATAACACGCTATACTGATTTACAGAATGTTCTGAATACAGGCCATGTCTAGATTTGACCTTGAGCTGCTCTGGATAGATGACCGACTGTCGTTTTCAGTGCCGTGGTCCGTGGTTGTGTGCTTCTGTACGGGGAAATGTCGTCTCAAGAGCGATTTTGATTAATGAAATTCCCCAACGGGTCACGAGTGCAGAAACCGTGCTGATCGCACTCTGCGCCCCTCCCTGTGTCAAATCTGACTGCCATGTGATGGATATTGAAGGACAGCTGAGTCACCACTGAGCTGATGCGCCTGAAAACGGTGTTCAGGCTTAGAGTAGAGAGAGTGAGAGGGAGACACCTTTTCCTGGACCATGAATGCATGTGTGTGTGTGTGATCAAATGTAGAGGTTAATGTTGTCATTGTTGGGATTAGGGTTCTTCCCATTGACATGAATGGATGGTCCTCAAAGATGTGTGTGTGTGTGTGTGTGTGTGTGTGTGTGTGTGTATGTATGCATGCTTCCAGCTGTTCCCCTCTATTATGCTCTCAAGGTCGGTAATTAAATTTGATTCAGCTTAGCCAGGTAGAAAAAAAAAACGTTTTCCCAACCTTCAACTCCCCCTTCTACGTTACAAACCACTGGGCCAGCGTTAAGTGGGGTAGCTGTGCGTCTCATTTAGGGATTTCTGAGAGAGCCCCCACCCTCACCTATTTTACCACCCAGATAGACCAAGTCATCACCCACCCCCACCCCCGATAGCGTTTGGTTCAAACACAGAATTAGAGAACAGCGAGATGTGCAGGACAGAAAGTCTTGGCCCGCTTTCAGAGATCCGGCGAGACAGACCGGAGCGTGTGTGTTAAGGGGCGTAGCGTTTGCATCAGTCGTCAAGCCGAGGAGAGCCGTCCACAGGGACTCTGCAGGCTCTTCTGAGGGATCCATTCTGTGCTACTATCTCAGTGCTCCACGCCGGGACTGTGAGATGAGATAACAGGCAGGCTGAAAACCTATCAGCCCCCTTCCAGGTGCACCAGCCCTCGCCATTCATGGTGAAACCCCTGGAAATATCATGTCGGGAGGTGTGCCGGAAGGCAGCGGCGTGAATGGCTATAGCGGCGCCCTCCAGGAACGAGCGAGGCCATCTGCTCTGCCGAAGTTCCCCCTGAGGTCCTATGAGCCTCTGTCCTCTCCACCAGAGCGCCAACTGGGTGGAGGCGGGCCAGCGTGGGTCACCGGGCCGGCCGCCAGAGCTTGTGGCAGGTCATCACGGGCGTCGGAAAGCGATCTCCTGCCTCATCGGGCTCGTCGACATAACGGCGTGCCGCGGCCTACTAATTAGCCTAAGGGAGGGCAGGTTGTCATCCTCAGTGAAAAACGTTGATGCGAGAACCTTGTCAATCCGCCTCTGATCAGACTGCACTCCGACTTGAAAAAGCCTCACAAATGCTCACAAAGGAGAAATCAGCTTTAACGATTCGACAGACAGTGGAAGTGCGCTTCTCTAAATTGCCCTCGGTGTGTTATGCTGCGTATGAGTGCGTGCCCTTCAATGGACTGGCATCCCAGCCAGGATATTCCCTTACTTGTGATTTCTGCTGCCTGGGATGGATTCCAGGCCCACCAAGACCCTGTACTGGACAAGCTGTTGAGATACATGGGTGGACGAACAGAAATGTCCTTGCAGTCACGGGTTATTGAGCCTTGCAAATATGACTGCATGTCTGTTTATCTTGATGCTATTTTTCGCCATACTTCCATCTGCAAGTTCAAGCTGCCTTGTTGACAAAACTGCTTACTGGTCGCACTTTCTGAGTGTGTTTCCACGCATTAAGGCTGAAGCCCAGAGAAGTGTCATACAGCTTAAGGAGATGGAGTTGCATAGCTTCAACTTCTGCCCTTGCTTTGTCCCACAAAGAAAATCCACAACACAGACACGGGCCTGCTCTGTGATTTTGGCACATGCCCATAAAAGTTACGGGTGTCTGTAATATTTGGCACATCCTTTTAAAAATGGCTCTTCAAATCTGGACCTTGATCCTAAATCGAGGCCTTGTTTTTAGTTCTCCCAGGTAGTTTAATAATTATTGATTCTATTTGGGCACAGAGGCTTCACACCTGGCTCACAGGTACAGGAATGCTGATCAGCAGGACTCGGGCCTTGTGGGACATGGTTTGAATCGCCCTGCTTTAAAAGTTAATGCTGTTGCCAATATTCTGATGGCTACAGTACAATTTGTGACATTTTGTTTATGACTATGCATTTGCATAAATATTATGGTAGCGTACCAGGATACAATAGCGATGCAGATGTACTAATCATTCCTGGGGGAAAATGGTGGTACAAAATCACATAAAATGTCTAAAAAGTGTTGCTTTCTGAGCCAAGGTTATGTTAGGGTATTGAGCTTAGGCCCTAATTGTGTCAGTACTGCATTTAGAACCCAGGTCTAAAAATACTGCGCCATTGTGCCAGGCTTGTGATGGGATTCATTAAAAGCAGCTTCGAAGGGCAGAAGTTTGTATAAAAAATAACAACTGATATGAATGAAAAATCTAAATTTTGCATTAAGGAAACGTCACATAAAAAGGAATCCGACAAAACAGTGGTTAGGGTCCATGTTACTACAGGTGCTCAACCTCAGCCCTGTTCTTTGGTATCTCACCCCTCGATACTGTGAGAGAAAAATCCAAATGTAATACAAAAGTTGTGAATGTTATGTATATGTATAATCGCCTAGCAATAGAGGAATGCACTAGGCCAGTAGGAACCGTGTGTTCAAGGTCGAATGATAGCATCAGGCCCTATTCAAGAAATAGCGAGCACTGAAATACCGGAACAAACCATATATGGAAACACACAGTAGAACGCAGGGATAAAAAGAATTGTAAGAAGAGGCTAGGGGGAGAACTCCTGAGGTATCTCCCCGGGGCCCGTGCTGTAAGACACCACAATAAACTGAAGGCTGAAAAGACTTTACGCTGTCCTGAGTCCTACATCGTGATTATTATTATTATGCCACTTATGCATTTTTCAAGGTGGGAAAATAATGATTTATGCTTCTGTTAGTGCTGCTGTCTATGGCATGAAGTTGGGACCAATCCGAGCCCCTGAGAGTGACCTTCTGGGAGATGCCCCATTCAGACATAGCCTGCGGCTACGCTAAGGACATTTGAGCCTCTGCATTTTCAGCCCCCACTCAAGTCTTTTTTATTGGCTTATATTATGCCTAAGTATTCTACGTAAAAGGGGATTCCTGTTTGTTTATTTGTTTTAAAATTAGAAAAACACCAGAAGCTGTCTCTCCACTACCCAGCATCTGCCTGCTTTAAATAGAAGTTAATTCGCAGGCAATTCAACGCAGAATTTGAATAAGGTCCCTATAACCAGACTATCGGCATGCATTCGGTGTACATCATGAACGAATCAGCGACACCACGACTGGCAGCATAGTCCTGTATCCTATCCCCCATTGTTTGTGGAATATTATTAGGTCTGTGACTTGTCTAACTTGGAAGTTAGCTGTGTGTACAGACACTGGAAATGTTGAAAGGCACCGTGCAGATAGACGAGGAGAGAGCTTCAAAGAGACGGATAGAAAAAATGGGGATAAGCATTAAAGAATCTTTCGCATGAGAACTCATATCCAGTCTGGGCAACTCCCCTCCCCCCACCCCAGAGCATGCTGGGAAAAAAAGCTGTGCGTCAGAAGCACCCGATGGGACGGTAATTCAAAGTGCTTGAAACGGCAGTGCTGCTTCACCTGCAGAGAGCCCCGCGTTCGGGTTCTGAGTACCGCAGTCAATTAGTGAGCTTGTTCTGCCTGGGTCTTTGTGATGCGGGTACCTATTAACACCAACTCCAAGTCATTTATTCTGTGAATATAACTTACAAGCTCCCCTAACCAACCGACAAATTACCCAGTGCCTAATGCGTCCGTCTCTGTATGGGCCTTTTATGCTCTTATTCTCTTAAGAAGAAAACTTCTTGTACATCATTTTGTGGCTTTCAGGAAGAGAAGTTCATTTCTGGTCAGGTTGACGTCTCTGAACTAGAAGTATGTTTTATGGTACCAGTGAATATGGACCACTGTTGATCACATTCTGAATTTCAGATGATTAGTAATGGATTACCAGGTGTTACAGTCAGGTTCATGACTTATGAAAGCCCTTCTCTAAATTTAATTCAATCAGTAAGTCAGTGAGTCTCAGTCAAATGTTAACATCAAGGTTTAAAGGGACTTCTAGAATGATAATATCAATGTAAAGTGAAAGCTAACTATTAAATGTTCTTAATTCCACCTTTTTTACAGTTATTAACGTTTTACATAAAAACAAAACATTTAAGTTTAATTGACTTAAGGAATAAAAAGTAGGTGACAAGATATTTTAAGGCTTACATTTCATTCAAACGTTAATTAAACATGAGCAACTGGCTGACAGTACGAGTCTGTGCTTGCAGCCTTGCCTGCAGGCTCCATTTTGCTTTGAATTGAATTTCCAGGCTAAAATAATCGATCAGACTCTCATATCACTTTGAAACAGACTTGGTTGCTACTTCACAACAGTAAACCTACTTTCCAAACAATGCCAGCGATGCCAAAAATTTCATGCCTTTTGGGCCCCTTGGCACACTCATTAATCAATGAATCGACCCAGTTTAAGAGTAAGCACCGCTGGTGTTTAAAATAACATTATTTTATCATTGTTTGAATATTTTTATATCCTCAAACCTATCTGTTCCATTTAGGGTCTAACTGATTTAATAGTATGTAGTGCACGGATGTTATGCAGCCAGTGACACCCCTGAAAGTAGACCATCCTCTGACCAACCTTACGTCAAGCTTGGCATGCAAACATGTTAATACCGACCGGGTAGAGCATCATGTGTCACCGCGAGCAGCTTGATGGCCCCTGACTGCGTAGAGTGCTTACGTAGCCTGCGATGATATTGTCAAGCTTCAGTCCCACGGCCGAGTGGCCTCTCTGATGTTCTGGCGCTGTGGGACCTCTGGACGCAGTCAGCGTACAACAACGTGGGACTTCAGTGTATAGGCGGCGGGTGACTTAATTCAGACTTCTGAGCTCGGAGACCCTGGCAGGAGTTTTCTTTAAAGTTTGACGGCGCGCTCGGAGCTAGGCCTGCTCTCCTGGCGTACAGTACACGACATTAACACCTTAGAAGGCTCTTCGGAACGTCAGTAGGGAGCGTTGCCTCAGACACCGCAGGACACTCTGCACCATTCATCAGCGTGCCGGAGTGAGGGGTCATCAGAAGGAGGTGGACCCCATCCCCTGGACCTGATCTGCAGCTCCGCAATCATTTCAACAAATTTCACACCTTCTGAAGTATCGACTGCAGCGCTCCATTGTGAGACGAAACTCATAATAATGAAAGAAGCACAAGTCCCGGTGCAATGAAAGACAGCTTTTCCATGAATAAATGCTGCCTCTTGATTACTTTCATTCCCGCTGATGTTGTGGGGGTCCTTGCACAATCATTAACCCACAGCAGTGAATTAAAAATCCTATTTCTGAATATTAGTTTGGCTGATGTGACATGTACACGAACAAATATTGACTGGCTACTTAAAAACTGGAAAATATATTCATTCCGTTTTGCTTTCTTATTTATTTCTTTTCACAAAAGATTCCTAACATTCTATGCAAGGTCCATCCAAAAGTGCACCAAAACATAAAGAATTTTTTTTTCCAGATTTACATGAAAGGATGAAAGAGAGAGATCAGCTGAGCAGAGAGCAGGCGTATGGTATCGGAGTGCAGATGCTGCGTTACTCTGTGCAATGCTCTACTGGAACAAAACAGATATAAATACAGACCAGGAAGCCTTTCGCTGACTCATTGCAGCCCCGTCTAGGTCAGAAACAGCAGTATTGTTTCTGAACGCTAAGCATTCTTGCGCTGCACGCTCAGAAAAGGTGACAAGAATGTAGGTCTTGTTGAGCCTCGGTCACGGTTATAAATCTGTGCTGTATGGAAATCCTGGTATCGCCTACGTAGCGAGAGTTTAACCCTAAAGCTATCCTCAGGGCAAGAATTGCATCAAGTTCATTAGTTGAGCTTGGAATTCATTAGTACGAATAATACCAAAGAGTGACCTTGGCCGAAGTCACATTTGTCTTGCTGTGACACACACAACTGACCCAAACTGTGAATAATCAGAGTACTTTCATCTTTTTAGCGACACGTTTTAAAGACGCTGATTCAAGCTGGTGTCAAAATGGAAAATGTATAAACTGGTAGAATAAAAGGGTACTTCCTTCATCTTACATCTGTCATCCAAGTCACTCCCGGCCCAGAATTATCGGGCACAAAAACCCCCCCTTTGTTCGGTGATGGGCCCTTTAATCAAGTCTTGGGTGTCCGTCGCCAGACAAACACACTTCTTTGACGTCTCCCCCTTTTTTTTTCCCTAGCGAAGCGACAATCTGAGGTTATGCCGCGATTTGATAAGTTTGCTTGGAGGCGTCTCCATTCTAAATGCTGAGAAATCTCCGGGGGGGAGCTAAGGGTCCTTGGGAGGGAATGAGGAGATGACAGAAACATATTCAGGATAGGATGAGAGCGAGGCCCCGGAGATGAGGCCCTTGCTGCTGACTCACAGCTGGCCACGCCCCTCCAGGCGCCGCAGAATCGCGCCCTCTATCCCGCCGCACCCTTCCCGGCGCCGCAGAATCGCGCCCTCTATCCCGCCGCATCCCTCCTGACGCTGCAGAATCGCGCCCTCTATCCCGCCGCGCCCCTCCCGACGCCGCAGAATCGCGCCCTCTATCCCGCCACGCCCTGCCCTCATGAAGCCGCTGCTCTGTTCCGCCGATTTTGGCAGCTTGCGGGTTCCACGCTGTTTCTTTTTTTTTTTTTGAATCTCTGCTTTTCACGTATGACAATCTTATTTCAGGAACTTTTAGCCAACTTCTCTTATTGAATTATTTAATTCAATGGTTAAATTCTATAATTGAAGACACAAAGGGCCTTTCTTGAGGAAGTTGGCAAAAAAAAAAAAATGTGATTTATAAAAGATTACAGATGACAAATGCAGGGAGATTTTAGCATTCAATGTAAAAGGACTACAGTCAAGCTGGTGATGCTGGTGAGCACTACAGGTTCATCCCAATTTACCAGAGTCTCAAGACATGTGTGCATCATCCCTTGCACTTGAAAGTAGCCTTCACTGACTGTGAGTGTTTGTGGTTGGGGCATCACCGTGACAACAGTCCATTCAATCCCTGTTTGCTTGGAATATTTAGTAACTATTATGCCCATTACTGGAAGATGTTAATAACAGTGACTACACAGATGTTACTAAAAGGAAAGATGGAGTACTCAGAGCAGTACTCAATATCCTGATTCTATTGCAAAAATTATGGCAGTGATGGGTAACACCAGTGGTCAAAAAATATCAGTCTTTTGTATAAACTCTGAGAAAATACGTGAGTATGTAGGGAGCAGCAACACAGCAGCAGATATGGATCCCTGCGAGGCCATTAGCCGGGCCCTCCGCTGTCCCCTGGGGGCCCACACACTCCCAGGAAGCCCCCACGGGTCCTCCTGAAATCTACTTCACTCAGGGCCAGAGCTCAAGCTCGGGGCGAGCCCAGGCGTGTCAGCAAGCAGAGGACCACCCCTGTCTCTCTGGCTTAATGGATTTGGTGGTGGGGTTTATGTCCCCCCTCGAACATAAATTGGTCAATGCTTCAGCCCCGCTGACAGGAGTCACTCGCTCAGAAAATGAGCCTTTGAGCCATCTTCGGATCTCGTTTCTGCTGCCCCGTGGAGAAGACAACACCCTCGACTCCATCGAAAGGGGCCAGGTTTGGATGTTTTGCCGAAGCACTGTGCTTCACAGTGAAGCTGACACTGCGCCCTGCCTCCGAAAGCGGGGCTCCCTCTACCCCCAGACAGATACGCGTCGCCCTCTCTCTGTCGTTTACGCCCGACGGAAGCCGTTTCCCGTTAATAGCTTAGAGCGCAGATGACACAGCATTTCCAATGAGTACATTCACACCCTAAACGGCCATGCTATCATTTCTACCTCTCCCTCATTAGCAGATCGCAGCAAGATGCCAACACATGAGGATCTGGACTCAGCTTGACTGCTTCTCATGTGAGCAGGCCAGCTGTCACATGACCCCCCCCCCCAAAAAAAAAGAATTAAAATAGTAATACACTAGTGGCCAAAATTGTAGAAACACTTCCAAGTTTTAGAGATTGCAGAACTTTATTCAACTGTTGCTCCAGTTACTTATTTAATCATCCCAGGTATGATATTTGTAACATTCTTTGTTAATAAACATTACTGCCAATATTCATGCAGTAATACTTAAAACATGATGCTAGGTGTTTCCGCAATTTTGGTCACTAGTGTATGTCGTAATTTTCACATGCCCCTTGCATTGTCTTTACCATGAACAATTTCTGCATGCACTTTTGAAGTCACAAACCTGTAAACAAACATGGTTTTAAAATAATTACTTGTGTCTTGTTGGGGAAAATCAGAAGCTGTGCTTTTCTACCATGTCCTTTAAATACTGACCATGTGGACTGTACAGCCTGTTGCTTTCGCTTGTTTTATGGAATACAACGGAGTTTCATTTCTATAAAGGATATTTTACTGACAGAGAATATGATGTCCAATAAAAGAGTATATTTTTTAACTCTTTAGTTTAACATTCTCATTACTTTTGTCTTTCCTAATTCATATTGTTATATTTGAGTTTCAAGACATTCCATTATTAATATTTCTCCGGGTATTATTCAAAGAGAGTCCTAAATATTGAATTTTGCTTCATTCTGCTGGCCAGATGAACCTTCTATGTTATGGTGACAGATCCAGTATCGGCGCCATTCTGTAAAGCGTTTGAGCTCAGTAATGGTAAAGTTGTAAAATGCAACAAAAAAATCCTTATCTATTAAGGTAAATAAAATCCAGTTTACGGTATCATAAAATAAAATGGATTCAAAATCTCTATTAGCACGGTCAAAAAACTCTTTTACTCCACACTTCTGAAACCGTTCCTCCATCCCACTTCTTCTAACAAAACTACACGTGACTATGTGACGTGATGTGTCTTTGTTATGCACAAATGGGTCATACCAAAATTATCACCATGGGAGTCTAGATTTGCAAATCATGCTAACTGAAATAGATACTACTATAACTTTAATAAAAAATTTGATATTAAGTATACAAAAATAAGACATATATAAAAATTTTGAATATTGCATATAAATGACATATGAAATGAAATTATCATCGATGGCTCTAACGTTCTACATTACAGACTGTGACTGGATTGGGTACATCTTATCTGACTGGTGCCAATGAATGGACTAGTTTAGTTGACACCCTTATCTGAGACGTTAAACAGTGTTCCTGTCATTCAACCTTAATCACGTGAAGCTTTCATTTAATGTCTGCTCACACATCCACTGTGAAATGTTCCTAAGCTGCAATGTGACATTCTAGTGTGTGGGATACAAAGATCCTTTCTGGCCTATAGTACCAGCCAAAGGTGTATACCATAGAAAGGTGTATTTGTACTATTCGCTACATTTTAGAATAATTATAGACATCAAAATAAATAAATAACATATATGGAATTATGCACTGATCAAAATCATATAAAACAACAAATTATTTGCTGCCGTGTGGGGGTGGGGGTATATGGATTGGGACTCAGTAGGTTGCTGGTTCTAATCCTGTGATAATCAGAGTGATGCCACCATTGGGCTCTAGAGCAAGGCCCTTAACCCCAACTCCTTCAGTTACTGGCTGACCCTACTTTCTCCTCTATGCCAGTTCCATGAGGTGGCCTCCTGGGATACTTTTCCAGCTGTCCTGAAGGAGGCCCCACATATGCCAAGCATTCATTGGATTTGGGTTAGGTGACCAGGTCATGTGACATGACACTCTATCGCTCGTTGTAGGCGGCTTGGCATGTCCAAAGTTTTGACTGGTCACAGCATGCTGAACCAAAGCTCCGTGTGGCACAGATCAGTATCTTAGGCTGTGTGGTTCACATCAAAGCACCCAAACTGCAAGCCTGTCTGTCAATGAAGCTGCAACACTCCATCGAACAGCTGATGTGGGCAAATGATGCTTTAGGAAGAAGTGATTCTTTGAAAGTTAACCCACTATGGCATAGCCTCAGTTGGCAGTGAGGCTTAAGCCATCATAAGGCTTCAGTCTGCATAAGACAAGCTGTCCCATGTTTGGACACAAAAGGACGATCCTCTTTGTTTGGGACATCTCTCACCTACACCAATATTGACCTTCCTGCAATCCCGCTGCAAAAAAAAAAAAGTCTTCTATTGTGAAAAATGTTCTTCAGGGATTCCATCTGTTTTCTCTTTGGAGTCGGTACAGCCCACTGGTCTTTTATGCTCTTCAGCCCCTATCAGCTCCTGCCAATTGCTGTTGTATTGATCCTTTGTTCACTCAATCATTGTTTCCCATTTGACTGCCATCAGAAAGGGGCCAGTGAATGCATACTGCCCGCACTGACCCCGATGCATCTGACCGCGTGCCACCAGCCATGGCAAAAGATCAACGAAAACCCGCCTGGCGTAAAATGGGCTAATTTAATTTGCCTTGAGTGCTGAAACTTCAATTGCACCAGATTGCACCTCAGCCAATAAAAAAACATCTAATGAGATTCTTTCATGTAATACAATGTTTACCTGACAGCTATGAGAAGGAATCCAAGCTAGATTATCATCCTGCCCAGAAGACTGATTCATTCTGCTGCTTTAATCTGAAATAATATCCCTGTTCGTAATAACATCAAAGAATGTATTCCAATGTATTCCAAGGACCTGAAAATGTACTCTGGCACTTTTGGAACAGTATCTCTTCCGTGACTTTTTAACGTGTTGAGCTAAAAGGCAACCAAGGCAGCAGCTCTGAATTTCAAATTGCTTCTTTCGTGCCTTGATCTTTTAGAGCTAGCTAGCTAGAATGCCCGCCGTGTGTCTGATGATGAGACCTAGGGAAAGACGTGGCAGTGATCATGTGACTTTGATTAAATGCAGCCCGAGTGCCAAGTGCATATGAAAGGGACAACATGTAAATCCATCATGGCCAACCCTTGCATTGTCTCCTTTCAGGTCTGGCATTCTGCTGAGGTGTGGATTCCTGAGATACTCAAGTGTTGTTGTTCACCATAACTCTCCATCGATAGCATTTGACCTTCCAGACATTGGATCATTGCTGGGATCCAAATAGCACAGAGCTTTCTATGCTGGGGTTTTATGTGCTACACAATAGATGGGGAATCTCCATAATTCCTTAAAGTGGGATGCATATCCATCCCACACATTCCAAGAGAACAGCATTGACACTGAAATGTCTGTTAATATCAAGTGCAGAACAGACCTCATCAAGTGGAATAGATATAAGGACTTGAGACATAAAAAAATCCCAAGAGAACCTACAAGACGTCCAAGTCTTCTACGCTTTGAAAACACCAATGTGTTTCCAACATTGTTCCCAGCAGAGCAACAAGGACACTTCACAAAGATCTGTGATGAATTGCGGAAGGCATCGCTCTTTGATTCGATTTCTGAAAGGTATTTCTTCTTCTTGTGTTTGCACATTTCTACTTTATCCCTTTTATTACTCTGAAGCATGAGTAGGTCCACTTGCATGTGTAACAATGATGTGGTTTCACTCGTTATCACTGCTGTGAACACCACCATCATAGTCAACAATGTAAGACATCCCCTTCTTTAGTACATAGAGTGGGATTTCCTCAACAGCACTCAAAAGGAAGACTGACCCCAATAATGTATTCAAATATATAGTGTCCACACACCAAACAGCCTAATACCAATTCAAATTTGCTATTAATAAATTGATTTGTTCAGTTTTAGGGATTCCTTTGGTTATATGCATCAATAGTTAAGCCAAGTTTCAAGTTTTATTGCCACATGTTCCAAAGAACACAGTGAAAAGTCATGCTACAGCTGCAGAGTCGTGTTTTGGGCAATAGGACAAAAAGCAGTGCAATACAGAACAAGAGAGTGTAAGACAAACAGTGCAATATAAGAAAGAGTAAGTAAATAGGTGCAAAGGGACCACAGCCAAAAGCACCATAGTATAGAAAAATAAAGATAAAATGCAGAATTTAAATCGGGAATGAAAGATTTGCTACAACATTTTCCCTAATGTTCAGCAGAGTATGGTGGTCATACGCAATACAACAGCAAGTTGCACATGTAAAGACATTAAAAAACAACGAAAATGCGCAAAGTAGGGAGAGAGAGCAGCTTATTGCCTTTCGCCATGGGAGGGCGCCATCTGGGAATCAGTCACTTATTCCTTATTGTTAGTCACATATTTAACATATCATTATCGCTGAAATAGGCATTTTAATAAGCTGCTCGTGTCGGAAGCACCATTGTTCTTCACTCAGAAGAACTGTAGAAAAAATGCCTTTTTGAAAATAAATTGAGGTTAAAATCCATTTGTTCTTCACAATGTAAGTTCATAGCTTTGTTTCTGCGCTAAGATTAAAAAGGATTATTCCTCAAAGTGGTGAAACAACACTCAGCACCTCCACACTCCAAGATATCCATCTTAGTGCACATACTGCAAAGACTCTCCTGCTCACCAAACCTCCAGGGTGAGAAAATGAAGAACAGGCAAGGCAGAAAGAATTATTGTCACCATCAAAAGCGTAAGCTGCAGAATGGACCGGCGTGAGTTTTGACCCTCTTAGCCCACTGTAGCATCCCATACCATGTGACCACAGCTGAAAGTACACAATTGTAGGCAGACATGTATTGAGGAATCCTTTATTCTAGAATGGATCATTAGGACACCCCTCTGCAAGTAAGCCCAACCCCCTCTCTGAATGCCTCAATCAAATTGTAAAAAAGTCAAAGATCTTAAACTTGCTTCAGAGCCTTGATCATCAATTTTCGAGTTAAGCGATTTCTTAAATAATGGAGTCCAAGGCTGAATGCTAATCCACACCTGTACGGCGCATTTATCTTGGGGATTAGATGCTCTGAGCCAACTCAACACATATGCTCATTAACTCAGAACACCTCCTTATGCTCAACACAGAATATTCATTCATTTTGAAACATTGTAGCACAGTATTGAAATAAGACTTAAGGAGGACTTTCTCTTTTAAGGTCACTTAAAAATACTAATTTTCTGTTTCACATTTTAAAAACTTATAAAGGTGAACCTTAGAAGCACAGTGACTTTGTGGGATGTACTGTAACCTCATGTCTCTAACATTACAGCTTCAATTCCCCCAGCTCTGAGTGTGAAGTTTTGTTCCTGTGTTCCTCAAGGATTCCTCCTCTGATTCCTTCCCACATCCCAAAAAAAAAATGTGGTCAGATGAACTGGTGCGTGCCCTGTGATGAACTGACATCCCATGCAGTGTGTCCTATAATCTGTGTATCTTGCATTACTGGTCCTAGTCCAAGCCCCACCCTAGGTGAGCATCACCACTGGCGCCCCCTGTCTGAGGAAAAGTGAAATTGGCTGGCAAGTTGGCACCACCTCAGATGTTGGTGCCCTAGGTAGCTGCCTATGTGCCCTGGAGGATTGACTGGGCCTGGTTGTAGGCTCACTGCCACACTGTGTATAGATGGCTATGCAAACCTCAAAAGGAATTTGCAATGGCAAGGTTCATAACTCTATACTGTATTTCTGGGGAAGGTATCACACTTTTAATAAGTGGACCTGACAGGAGTACCATATGAACAGGGGCAGGTAAATTGACGGTTGCTGGTTCAAGTCCCAGGAATGCAGTACAGGAGAAAGGCACTTAACCTAAATACTGTATATCTAAATATATCAAGTATCCAGCTGTGTAAATGGATGAAATCGTTGGCTGCTTTGAGTAAAAGTGTCATTTGCGTGACTAATTTATGATTTTACCATAAATAACTGGCTTTGTTTTGGACATCTCTGAGCACTTCCCATTGTAGAATGCTGTCCAGCATAATTGATCCGTTTTTTTGAACCCCATCAGAAACATACAGCCTTGTCTCTCAAATGAACAACACCAGGAGTTTCAAATTTTCCTGTTAAATGGCTAAACTTCAACATCTGTCGTGGTGTCGTTCATGCAGTTTCCACAGAAGCAATGATGTAGCATTTTTCACCAGTTATTAATATCAGAACTGCCGCTGCCCAACATCAAAGTACATTCAAAGACACAAGACCTAATTTTTCTGGTGTCCTTGTATCACGTACGGCCATTTATAGAAGCTGCAAGATGAGGTAACCTTCCCCCTGCTGTGAGAGATGGTCTCTATTAGACCTTTGTCATCTCACCTAGAGGTGAGTTTTCTACACCACAGTGTACAGTAATAGCCCTACTCCACCTGTCCGAAATGTGAACCGTATTATGAAAAGGATAATATATCTGTCCATAGCACTGAGGGTAAAGAAGTGACCACTCACTTTTTAAAGCGATGGCTGATGGGAAAGGTACAGCAGGAGACCTGTAGATATCTCCTCAGCCATAAAAAAGCCATACAACGAGATTCTCCAAAGACCAACTGCCAAACTAAGGGGTGCATGTGTCTGGATTTATAGTGGAAGTGGGGTGACTATAGGGCAGGTGCGAATGAACCTAAATCCAAGGTAGTGGTATCCATCCATCCAGAAGCAGTTCTTGTTTTTCTGTCTGTGAATTATGCACCACACCAATCTATGTTATTGGACTGACTTTCCATTTTCTAATTGCCTGTGTCCAAAGTTAGATTATCACGCTACCTGCTGGAGGTCGGAGGTTTCTGTCTCCATGCTGTTCTGGCCCGAAACTGTTTATTTTTGTTCCAGTTGCTTGTCACTAACTCTACACCTGCCGGCTGCGATGGAGTTCCCTGCTCCACCACTCTGCCTCTTTCTGTGAGCCCGTTTTGGGGTTATTGATGAGTATCGGTTGTCTTTGAGTTTATACCCCCATTTGGATCCTTATGGACTGGGCAAGGCACTTGGAATTGTCCGGTGGCACCTCCTTGCACTGTTCCCTCTATCTCGCCTGCCAGGTCAGTTATACACAAGCCTCTTTCATCACCGTCTGACTTAAGCTCCCTGAGATATTTGATCGAAGACACAGGCTACAGTAACCAAGAAAGATGCAGTATTACTCTGCAATCCTGATTTATACTATTGCTCATGGACGAAGCTACTTGGCTCAGTGTCTTAATTATCGACAAAAGACTCAACATGCGTCTGCTTACTAAAACATGACAAATACCCAATGACACAGCGGGTGACCTGACTACTGTTTGCCATGATAAACTTAAAAACTATTGTCACTGAATTGCATGATTTTACCTTCTAAATCCTTGGCCGTTGCGGGACCAACCAATCAGACATCTTGGTCCCGCCTCTTCTAGTTGCTTGGACCCACCTCCCCTACAATCTGACTGGGTCTCTCTGAACCAATTATTTTTCGTTCTGCCCCCAGAACATTTTTGTGTAAGTAAAACTCCCACCAGCTTGGCATTTGCCAGTCATTGGCCAGTTTTCACTGCTTGTTTTATTAATCTACTGGCTTCCAAGGCTTAATGATTTTTAATCTGAGCTTAATGAATTAGTCACTCTTACCTGTGCCATGTCACCTGCTGTTATGTTGCTTGGTGATTTTAATATGCATGTTGATAGTCACTATGCAACCCCTGATGAATTTGTGTCTATACCTGCATGTCTTAATTTTGAACAGCATTTTCAGCCCACTCTGATGGTCATACTTGATCTTATTTGCTGTAGTGCTATTCCAAATCTCTTTCAGGTGAGTATTTCTGACTACAAGCTCCTTGAATTTAGTTTTAGTTGTCTGCTCCCCTAATCTAAAAAACCAAAACTGAAATGTTAAATCGATTGATCTTTTTCTGCTTCTATTCATCCCCCCTGGTTCTATGGTCTTGTAAAACTTTCCTGTCCTGTTATATACTTATATAAGTATATATTACCTAATAACCTTATGTTATTTCTCAAGTCCTAGATGAACACACACTCATTAAAACTAGAATTGTACCTTCCTCTCTCTCCTCACCATGTTAGACTTCTTATCTTCAAACCAGGAACATAACTGGGTGATACTTTGAGTGACTATAAGAAAGTCTTAATGTTGACACTTGGGTCTATACATAGTACTACCCTTAATGCTGGCCACTCAACCCATAATTCCTTCCTAGTCTGCTATAAATGAGCTATATGATTCATTTATCCATTTCCTTCAAAACAAAGTACACACAGTACTTTGCCATTCTCCCACCTATTATTTCTGCACCTCCTGTTTACGCTTTCTCTTGATTTAATTCTATAATTCTTTCTCTATTGTGAAATCTTACTCATCTTCTTGCCAATTAGACCCAGCCTTCACCACACTTCTTGAAACTTTTTAATCTGATTTTTCAGTCCGCTGTTTCGCACTTAGTTAACCAAAGCCTTGTTCCGTCAGATTGAAAAATGGCTTCAGTCACCCTCATTTTTAATAAACTTGAAAGTTTAAATTTGAAGTTTATTTGGTTACAGACATATTCAGAGTCCCAATATTTTAGCTAAAAATTTTTAAAACTTCAGGCCCATTTAGTTTCCTGTAACCGTCATCAGACTTTCAAATTCCCTCTCTTCGTAGCTTGAGACAGCTCTTCTTAGGTTTGCTAATGATCTTCTCTTTGCTGCTGATTTTGAAGCCCTCCTTCATCTTAGCTCTGCGTTTGATACAGCACCACCTTTCAGCTATGAGTATTACTGGCACAGCTCTCTCCTGGCTTACCTCTTACCTCACTATTAGACTGTATTTTATCTCGCTTCAGAAAAACAAATCTAGAGGTTTTTCTCATATATGGTGTCCCCCATGGCCCAGTTTTGGGCCCTCTCTTATTATATAATTTACTGGATTATAATTTGAAGTACTAAAATGCTCTGTTTATTCGTCATCTTTTGAAGGGACACTGATTTGGGAAATTGGCAGAGGGAAGGGGGGACACTGGCAGCGAAGATTGCCTGGGACGGCACAGGGGATTTGACTGGCACTGACTACAGTATGTTCAAAACGCTGCAGGTCGGGTTCACACACAAAATAAATGCTCTGCTCATATCTTTCATAATGTGCACTAGTTTCCGGCTTTGTTCCACCTTCAATCAAATTGCTCTTCACAATCTTCAAAGCTCTTCATGGTCAATCCGCTCCATTGGCCATGCATGTGAGGGCCACCACAAAGCAGCACTGTTTTACATTTCATTCATTGCTTTTATCCAAAGCAATTTGCAGAGGGAAAGGTTACAATGTTTTATGTGGCCTCCCAGGAATTTGAACCTCCAACCTTTGCATTGTTAGCACACCACTCTGCTTGTCGAGCAACAGAAGCCCAATACTGGCCCTTCATCACCTGACACACCCAGTTCACAGGCAGCTTCTTTCCATCAGGTTGCTAAACCGGTGACCAGTATCTTTCACCTCCATCCCCATTGCATTATATTGTCATTTTTAATATCCCACTTCTGCTTTTCGTATTTTATTTTTATAATTGTTTTCTATACTATTGCCATTTTGTATTGGGATCCCCTAACAAATATTTATTTGTTTCTCATTTTTATACAGACACTCCTCACTTAAGGACCTACCTGTTTAATGGCTGCCTGGACTTAGGACAAGCTATCAGACCAGTTGGTATTGTGTATTGCGGCTGATTTCCTCTATTCTGTTCATTACAGTATACAGTACACTACTGTATAAACATTTATAAACATATAAAAAATGTTATAAATTGTGCAAAGGTGACATTAAAACAATATCTAAAATGGTTGACACAAACCTACTACCAGTACAGTATGCTTGAAAAATCTGTAAGGGCCGGCTTCTCGCTTATTGACCATTCCGCTTAACAACCTAGTCATGGGAACGGAACCCAGTCATTAAGTGAGGAGTGTCTGTATTACACTGTCTTGTCTTGCACTCTCTTGTCTTGCACTGTCTTGTCTTGTATTGCATTGCTGTTTGTCATATCCCGTAAGTGTAGCTTTAGAATTTCATTGTGTTTCTTGAAACACATGACAATAGAATTTGAAACTTGAGCCCTCTCACTCCAGCCTGTAGACTCAGGTTATCTGGGTCTATAAGTCTCATGGCCCCCATGTTTATACCCTCCTCCATGGACAGCAGGGTCATTCAATGTGATGACACCTAAGATTTGGAGTTACTGGGAGACCTTTCAAGTTGAAAAATAAAGTCGGAACTTCTCTGTGTTACATTTTTCTGTCTCTTGCTGTTCATTTCACATTATGCTGATGCTTCGCATTCCCCAATAACTATCTGTGTGTTTTTGAACTGCAGGTGGAAATCAGAGACCTGCAAGAATCCCATACAACGTGTAGAGAACATGCAAATTCTGCCCACAAGGTGCAGGGTGAGATTCTAAAACCACTATCCTGGAGATGTGACATGAAAGTACCACCTTCTAATCCAATCCTCAGGGACCCACAGTTAGTCCATGTTTTTGCTCCCTCAGAGCTCCTTGCCAGAGAGCCCACATTTTTGCTCCTTCCCAGCTCCAAGGAGGGAGCAAAAACATGGACTGTCTGTAGGTCCTCGAGGACCGGATTGGAAATCACTGCTTTAAGCCGCCAAGCCACCCCTATCTGTGAACCATAAAAATATAAAGTCATAAGAAAAGGATCTCCCAGGTCAAGGGATAATTCCTGAACGAGAGGCTGATTTCCATTTTTGAGTAACTAACCAAGTTACTGACTCCTTGGCCAAATATCAACGTTTGTGTAAATGTCCATTGTAATAACAAAAAAAGCATTCCGTGTCTGTGAGGGTACCATGAGAAAGAAAAAAGTGTGACTCTTAACGTTTGGCCTTGATGGAGAAGGAGACAGCAGGGGGGACAGGACAGGGCAGGGTAGGGCCACCTGAGTGGGGGTGTGCAAGGGGGGCGGGGGGGTCAGCTTAAATTGGCACCGACTGAGAGTGCAAGAAGCCATGCCAGCGGATGACACATGTCCCCTCCTGGACGACGCCTCGGCTTCGACCCAGCGGTAGGGGTCACCTAATGAAGCTTGTCGCCATGCCGACCTTGCACGGCTTTGACTCCTCCCACCTGCGCCTGCCGCAACACAAAAACTACACAATCATGTGTAGTTTCTCCTTTTTGTGGCTGATTCTGGTGTCCAAACGCAATTACAGGTGCATGTCTCTGTGGTTTTGAGACAGTAGAGTCATGTAGTGGTTAATTAGTTATGTGTAATTAGTGCAACTAACCATAATGCAAGGCTGCAGCTGATCAGGCGAAACCATGCATTCCTCCTCTTCGTATTCTCATAAAGAATGCAGTACTGACCTATATGGTAGGAGTGGCTACCATATAAAATGATATATATGGTATTATACAATGCCTGGTCAAGAAAAGTCACTGCTTGAATTTAAATCAGCGTGTACTTAAAAGTCAATGATTGGATCATTATTACACCTCAGCAATGTTATGCAGCAATAAAGTGAAGTCAGCTGAGTACCTGAATCTACTGAATGGCCAGGTTTTCCCATCAATGGATTTTTTCTCTTCTAACAGCATGGGCATATTCCAGGACGATAATGCCAAGATTCATCGGGTTCACATTGTGAAAGAGTGGCTCAGGGAGCACGAGGAATCATTTTCACACATGAACTGGCCACCACAGAGTCTTGACCTTAACCCCATTGAAAGTCTTTTGAGACGTGCTGAAGAGGACTTTATGGAGTGGTTCAACTCACCCATCATCAATACAAGATCTTGACGGGAAATGAATGCAAATTTAGATGAAAGAAATGCTGAGATGTTTCATAAGCACATGGAAGCAATGCACTGATGAATATGTACTATAATCAAAGTTAAAGGCGGTCCAACGAAATATTAAAGTGTTTGGCTATTTTTTGGCCAGGCGGTGTATGAAATATATAATTCATCAGTATGTCATGATCAGCATGCCCTTGCATTACACACCAGTCAAAGATTTTCCCACATATTTTGTAAACACATTCAGTGCCTCAATTTGTTGTTTATTTATAAACACCAGTCATTGTTTGATTTAGAAGAAATATGAACAATGTGGCAAAATATACTCTCAGATCAGGAAATGTGCACAATACATTCCTATTTCTCCATTATTATCATATTTTTAATTGAGTACCCTTCGTTTCCCCTTACAGCTTCCAATTCATGGCGTCTAGATCCTATTCTGAACCCAACACACATGCTGTAATTTGTCTCCAGGACAGCACCCAACTGAATGCACTAGGAGTACATCATATGACTCATATAGGTGTTTTCCGTTTACCAGAATCTTTTATTATTATTTTTTAAAATCACCCAGTCAATGTGCACGACAGAGACAGCTTAGCAGAAAAGGTGTTACTCTCCAAAGGCAAACCCGGCAAGTAACAATTTTATCTTCCTGAACTGTGTTTGTTACAGGAAAAAAAAAAACGATTTGCTTTCCATGAGGTGCGTAGGAGGATTTATTCTCAAACGACGGCTGAACGGAGGAGGATGTGCACACAGGAGAAGAAGCGTGGACCCTCCGATTGATGTATGGCTAACCTTTAGCCTAGCTGGTCCCGCTGCAGACTTATAATCATAATTAAAGCCCAGCTCTGACATCCCCATCGCCAATTCACCAACATCCCCCCCATCCATCACTTCCTCTCTATTCCGACTTATTTCCTGAAGTGCTACTTGCAGTTGGGTTTTAGTGGTAATGCGACGCGGCCGTAGATGATAATCATGCTAATCTAATGAAATGTCAAGCACATTAAAATTAGCGAAAAATTGTCTAAAGACAAGCACAACAGACTCTCAAGCCCAGACAGGGTACCATCTGGTTACTGTTAGGTGTCGAGTGCTCTGTGATTCGGATGGGCTTTTAAACTGCTGTGAAATCGGCGAGCCTGGTGGGTGAACGTTCCCTTTAAGCCAACTGGCCTGGCTGCAAAGATCTTCACCTGTACCTGAAAGTTCACCAACCGTCATCCTAGTTGTAGCTGCTTTATGACCAATGCCAGCTTCTGGGCCATGAGAATATCAGATTTGCTCCTGCCCTTCAAACCTGAGTCTGCAGAACCATGCTTGGCATTTGTACTGAAGGTCAGATACTGGTACAAAGCTGCTCAAAGTGTCACATGGGTGGAACACTGCCTTCTGGGATACATGACGACTGTCAGGCATCTGCTTCTGTGGGTCTTTTGATGTTCTCTTCTGCTATTGGCTCATGGGGAGTAAGGATAAAATGAAGCTGGCATTCCTGCCCAGAGACAACGAGTAGAAAACCAGCAGCCATCACCCGCCAAGTCAGCCCAGTGACCTCAATATAGCCTCCCAGTGATGTCAATACCATTGCACCTTGGCCCACGCTCAAGGGTGTAACTTTGGTTTGAACACTAAGAAGGATTGAGGTCTCCGCCCATATATGTATTAACTGGTTTTGATTATTGGGGGGGTTACAACCCACCTCCCCCCTCCCCATAATCTACACCTATGCCCATGCTCCTGATTTAAAACATGTCGATGGTGTTTCTGTGACAGTCAGAATCTCCTTCCACCTCTCATTCTTCCAGCCTCGTTCCAACCTTTGACCCCTTGAAAACCGAATTAGTGACTACAGGAGTGTGATTGACTCACTCTCGACTTCTGCTCAGACTAATATTTCAAGGGGGGGGGAGTGTTTTCTGAGCCTTAAATGAGAAGTCGCTCATGTCATACAGCATAGCCTTTTCTGGCATGTGTGGTGTGAACTGGCCTAATGAACAAAAATGTCCCAGAGAAAGAATTAATCCTCTTGAAAACCCTGAAGTCCACAATCCACTGGAAACTGACACTATGCCAAAAACCTTGTTGGTGACGTTCATTTGGGATGGAATTAAAAGTCATAATTTTAAGATTTTAATGCACATTTCAAAATCGAGACCGCCTGTGCATTTTTGCACAACATGCGGCTGATTGATAAGCACCGGCCTGTATGTGTGGTGCAGATTCAGGACAAGCGTGAAGGTTTCGCCGCAGAGAGCCAGCGCGGTTTGCTTTCCTCTCATGCTTTGTGGGTGTCTGATGTCAGATTGCAGTTTTGAAGGAAACGGCTCGCATGAGGCCCCTGTGGCTGCACAAAAAATCCCCGTTAGCTCTCTCTCGAGCAGAGAGAACGCTGGGCTGTGCGCTAGCCTAGCGGAGAGCGTGGGTATGAACACCCAGGCTCTGCCAGTGACTCACTGCTTCACAGCACCAATCTGGGGCTGAAGTTCTACACAATTACCTAATGTGTGATAAGAGCCCGTGTGTGAGAGTGTGTGCGCGCCCTGGAAGTCTTTGCATGGGCATTAGCATTTTCCAATATGGGAGGAAACCCTATGATGCCGTCCACGGCTCGCCCTTACATGGGAACAGGACTCAAAGACCCAATCAGCCAGGTGGATACTCAACCTCCACCTGGACGGGCTACAGCTTCTGCCTGCAGCTTCCTGGTGTCTGCTCTTCATGCACAGAGGTCTCATCACATGTCTTTGTGTGAGTGTGTGTGTGTGTGTGTGAGAGAGAGAGAGAGAGAGAGAGAAAGAGAGAGAGAG
>JAODLC010000015.1:7882739-7901586 GCA_026781145.1 Hippopotamyrus pictus
CTCAGCCCCCCCCACCCCATCCCACACACATGCACCATCTTATGGCATCATATTGATTTCTGCACTCTAATTCTCATGCTCTCCCCGTTCCTCGCACATCATGCCACCTCAGCAGAAGCTTTTTAGCCGTTTCTAGGTCAGCGCTCAAATCGATAAGCATGAGTCCAGAACTGCTGGAGTCACAGGTAGACCCCGGGTCCTTGCCGTTAGCATGGCATGCTGGGAAAATCATCATACGGTGCTGCATCATCTCGGCGAGATGGTGGAAAGGCAAACCGGGCAATCAATGGGTGAGCAAAGAGTCCTTCTGGCCTGGTGAGACTTCCACACTGGAGGAAACGTTTCTCTGGAGGAAGGAATCGAAGCAGGGTGGACTTGGAGTGCTTTGGGTGCAGAAATAAATCTGTCACACCGACAGAACTGTGGTAACACCTTTAGCTGAGTGAATGATGAGTGCCCTTTTGTTCAGAGTGCCTGGCATCAACATAGCTAGGGACGTTTATGCTGGCAGGGGGATTTGCTAGACTGTTTGTAGATGGAGGGTGAGGGAGAAGCTTTTGAAGCTCGACATCGAGCAGGAGCTCCAAAGATGAAAACGGGTCACCACCGTGAGGGAGATTTTTTTGTCATCTATCTGTATCCCATACGCCGTCTTTGATCAGTTGTCATTTAGGCTGTTTGGGGTTCGGTAATCTGAAAAAAGTCCCCAGGGTGACGCAGTGACTCTGAGACTGAATAATTGCAGACTAAAATCCAGGAAGGAGAATCAGAAGTGTTTAACTTGAAAGCCCAGAAGTACACAGGGATGAAAGAAGAATGCTGTGTACATGTATCTTTAATGATGTTTTGATACGCCTGTTACGCTGTGAGGTAACGTGGCAGCCCTTTTGCTCAGTGAGACCACCTCCTGGGCTGGCGCTTATGTGATTGGCTACTGACAAGGCATGCAGGACCCTGCAAAAACGTAGCGGAGACCCCATTGACTTCACAGCCTGCTCACCAGCACACAATTCTCCCAGATGACCCTTTCAATGTAAGAAAGAAAAACGGTCAGGGCAGCCATGAATGAAGAGTTCAGGGTCACTCAGTTCCCATGACGGTGAAATCCCTCCTGTGCAGACTTTGGTGGACTTTAATTATTTTCTTTATCCATGGCAGACCAGAGACCCCAACCAGCTTCTTCATTTAACCAAACACAACCAGCTCTTTGCTGGGTATTTTTTTTAGCAATACCCTGCTTGGGTATCCATCTTGTCACAAGGCTCGGCTGTCAGCTTCAATTAAGATGGAGCGGCAGATTCTGAGTGCTGACGCTGATGGGCCGGTCATTACAGAGCCGAGGCAGAGGAAGGCTGTGCGTCTACAGCGGGGACGGCAGCCTCTACGCAGAGCTGGGGCGTGATTTCCCAGTGCGTGCCGCTGACCTTTCAGACGCACTCTTTTGTGCGTCCTTCAGGTGGAAATAATGTCATTGTGGTGCGATAGTGTGACAGGCAAATAGCTGAGGGTGAGCTCAGCTTGTGAGACAAGCATCGATTCACTCTTCTGAAGTGCTTGTGGATAAAAACACCACGGTATAACACAGCTATTGGCAGGCAGACACCCAGTGACCTCAATAATCTAAGTTATAAGATAAAAGGTCAACGGTATGTTTAGTTAACTAAGGGGTGGCCTGGAGGGTTAGCATACCTAAATAACAGTGATGCATATTTTTAAGCAAGCAATTCCAGGCGCATGAACTGAACACCTTATTTCTTAAACTGCTCCACCAAGAACTTCTTGTTCTGCGAGGTGCGCAGTCACTCTGCAAGCTCCACGCCTTGCTGAACTGAATACGGTACGTAGACCGAACTTGGGTTACACACCTACAGACATCGTTGTACTTAAGCAAATTATTGTTTTGCAGATTAATACGTATTTAAAAGCTGGTGTTTATGTTTAATATATAAAGCTGTCTATTTCCAGAAATTCACCCTAACTAACAAATAACCGGAACGCAAACCTAGACACAGAGAACAAGTTTATAAAATCCCGCTAAACCTTGAAATTCCAGCAACAATCATATCTGATTAAATTCAATTCGGAGTGTAATCGCCCGGTAAGAAAATGTTAGTTACTGAATGCGTATTTCAATGGCGAAAATAATATTGTGCTTTTATTTCACACAACATGAATGTTCATGCGAAACGACCGGAGGTATCAAGGACGGACAAGTGCCGCAAGTGGAGAACAGGTAAAATCCTATTTACGTACATGATTCAGGGTGGCTCATGCATGTAAAACATTTTATGTTGAGCTAAACTATGCAGGGGAAATCCGTTTAGCATAAGGTTTATCCACTTTCAGACGTCCATATTATTCATCTTCGATCCTGACGTTTCCGATTATACAAGGACGGTTCCGTGACTTACCTCCCAACGCTTGCTTCATAACAAATTCCATGGCGATGGCTTTGAATTCCTGCCTTCACTTGCTTTCTTATTTTACATTCAGGTGGAACAGAAGAAACAGCCCGTGGATGCCAGACCTAAAAAACACATTAAATATAAACAGGCATCGAACACAGAGAACCTATTGCAGTCTGATATAAACTTGTAATCATACCCCTACTCCTCATTGACATTCGTCGATGGAAGGAGCAATGACCATTATTAAATCGTAAAATAAATTTCGGCATCTTAGAATCATTTTGACACCAATAATCTGCCATGTCATAATGTGATTTTGGCGTCAGTGTTATCCCAAGGTCAGCGTCTCAGATATTTTTAAAAAGTCGAATAGAATGTACTGTACAATACCTTAGGACTTATTTTGCAATGTATTAGTTGACTGCGCGGTTGCATTTCAATTAGTTTATATTTTCAGCGTTCACTGTCGATCCATTTGGACAGGACGGTGGTGTTAAAAAGTAAGGTGTTAGTGGAAGTAGATTTTGTCTATCGTGATACCGGTTCTTGAGAGCACTTAAAACTGACGCTTAAAACGTCCCACCTCGTCACTTATAATATAACTGCGTTTAAATCCAATTTGTAATTGATTACACCTGATCGGAGGTGTCTTTTTGCTTGCCAAAAGATCTCAAGTTTTCCTAGAGTTTAACACTACGGGGGAAAAACGCAGTAATCGACTTCCGGAGCTTTATAATTCTCTTCCAATGTGAAACATTTCCACTATCCAATTAAAAGAAACGTGATTTCCCGTGCTTACTGAGGTTTCAGGCGCATATTTGTAAGACGTGGATTATTTTAACAGTGCAACAGTGCGTTAGTATTAAAACTGTTATTCCTCATTACTTTCCCGGTACCTCTCCCTTTAGCAGAAACCTGTCTGTAATGTACCTGCACATTAAGTGCGGAATCAGCCCCTATCTGTACGCTGTCACATTTCAGCCCCATCTAATGGACAGCTCCCCCATTTCGTCCCACAATCAAAAGCAAAGACAAAACGCGATTCCCCACATAGCAGAGGAAATGGTTACCTGTCGTGGCGTCCTGTGTATGTACTGAGACGTTTTGCCCTCCAAAATGAAGTTCAGTAGCTATTTCAGCACCTCACTCGGCGCATCCCTGTTTTTTTCCCCCAGCCTAGAGGTCGTCCGCCTCCTTCCCCTCGCAGTGGCCGTGTGAGTGTTTAGGAAAGAAGCTGTAGCTGCCGACAAACGAACTCACTGAATCACATGGAGTTATACCTTCCGAAACGTCCCACGTCCTGACACAAAACAGAACAATCTATTATTCATGCCCTAACTCCCTCCCATTCCCTGCAACGGAATTTCCCTTTCAAACACACCCAAGCAAACAACAACGACGTGCTCGTAATTAATCTGTGTTCAAGATGGTCTTTGTTTATGCATTTTTTCCTGTTCTGCTCTGAACCTATTCTTTCCGGAAGAAATCGCTGCTGAGTTGTGCTTGGGAAGGGGCGAAAGCTTCTTTATAGGTTATGCAGTACTATGGAGTCATTACGCTTTGCTTATGGGAGCGGATCACTTGTATGTCGCAACTCTTTCGGGGCAACGTATATGTGTTAGGGTTTTGGCGAGTTGGGTTTAAATAGCAGCCGTTCAAGAAGCATGAGATCCGCTCCGGCAGCACACGCTCACCTCGCTTCGTCCTTGGGCATTTAAAGCGACGCTGCCCCTCCGCACGTTGACCTGCCTCCCTGATCACTTATACGCGGACGGAAACATACCGATGCGCAAAAACCTCAATAACTCGAGGATCGCTGCTGTTCGTTGACTGTCGACTAAACATGTGTGACATATTCGTTCGGACCTACTCGAAACGAACATGGGCACCCCTTGCTTCATACATCGAGAAGGTATATGGAGATGACACCAGTACAGTAGCGCAATATATAGGATATTCAATGAGGAGCTGCGTACTATATGGTGGAGACCAAACGCAGAAGATCCACCCTATTGGTTAGGTGTATGTGTACGTAGAAAATACCGTTCAGAACCAAAATGATCGTGCTCGGTGTCTCCGCTTCGTTTGTAGGCTATTTCGGTGACTTAGCCTAAATAATGACATTCATTGTGAGTGTAGATATTGTTGTTTTCATCTTTGTTTTCATTCATTACGGTCCAAACGCTGCCCTGTATCTTAAATATTTGGAATATTACTGATAGGAATAATGAAAAATGAAGGTTACATTTTGTAAACGTCATATGCATAAACCCCACAAGTAAGCTATAGAGGTGCATTATAAAATCATATTGAATATTCAACATCGGCACCGATTAAAGTTTCATGGTTTTATTATTATTGTTGTCCTGTGGACAAGTTGAAATTCATACCTATGTGTTTCCTGCAGGCTGTAGCACCAAGCCGGCAAAGATTCACCTATTTTTTTGATCATTTTAAGCTTAATGAGGTTCCACACGGGACCTGTAACCTCTCGCTCCAGGGTAATAAAAACACACAATCTGCTTAACATAAAAGATAATCAAATGTAAAGGACCTGTGCAGATAAATAAAAGTCCTTTATTACTATTAAATAATATCGCCATATACAGGCAAAATGGCTCTTTATATTACGCATTAGATCCTACATTATTTAACGCCATTAAATAGTAATGCTCTGTTTTCCCAAACTGTCGGTCCTAGATTAAAGTTCTCCACCACTCTATGCAATAACTGCTGCCTTACACACAGGTGGAAAACACGCCTTCAGACCATCAGGTAACTGTTAAATCAATGAACATGATTCAAATACATTCTTTAAATATTTTTCAATATATCCTGCAGTCTAAGAAAAATAAATGCAATCTGAGTTCCCCTGTTTTATTAGGCCAATTTTGTGTTTCGTGGTGTTTCTATACAATATTGGTCTCCGGTTCTTTACACCGAGTCCAAGTTACCCTAAAATTTTTACAGAGCTTAGCCCACTGGGGACAGAGCGTCGAGAGAAAGGCGTCAGGGATTCAAGCATAGAAATCACGCCGAAACAGAACAGAACACACAGTGACTCCAGTCACTACCTCATAGTGGGTGGCTATGCTGCAGGATATCATTTACCATGACGATTTCTGATTAATGAGCATTTCTATGATTTTATTCAATAGCAACACAATAGAATGCTTTGTTTCATAACCATAAATATAATGAAGCATAGCCACCAGTTGAAGATTTGCCAAAAACTAACGCTTAAAATGATTTTTGTGTTATACTTGCATGGATGTGTTCCTTAATTTTATAATATGAAGAACTGGAGTCTCTGTTCCTACGATCGAGTTTAATGAGCTTTATGCATTAACATAAACAGGGCCGTGCTTTTTTTTTTTTTTTTTTGATTAATCTATTACGGAATCCATTCTAATTTTCACAATTTCTAGGTCTGAGCCCCCCTCCCCTGTGCAGGTCCTTGATACCCACCCTCGTTCTCTTGCTATAAAAAGCATGTTTGAAGTCCTGGCCCAGCAGCACCTAGAGAATAAGGAAGCACAAAATGTCAAAACTTCTGTGTAAAAAGCCCATGTGATTGGCAGAAACGGGGTGGGAGGAGTACAAAACTCTCCACAGTGTCAGAAGACAGCTTGGTAAGGCTTTGATTACCTGTTTCAGGCCAATGATCATCAGTGTCTGGATAGTGCCACTAAAAACGAAGTTTACTGGAAATAGATTAAAACAGGGAGGATGTATAGCAAATGATCAGTCGCTGTAATTATACGGTTTTCTGAATAATGTCATTCTTTTTGTTTATATCACCCTCCACATATACATTGTGCGTGTGTGTGTTTGTGTGTGTGTGTGTGAGAGAGAGAGAGAGAGAGAGAGAGAGCGAGAGTGGGTATACCTATCCTTATGGGGACACAATGTCCACCATAACGTAATAAATATCCATTTTTTCCCTTATGGGGACCAGTTTCCTGGCCCCCATAAGGGAAAACTCGATTGTATAAAAATCGGTGAATGCTATGAAAAAACTAAAAATGCAAAAACTCTTGTATTTTGTTTGGATACTTATGGTTATGGTTAGGGCTGGGTAGGGGTTAAGGTTGTCACAGTTAGTGTTAGCATTTTTCCCATAGAAGTGAATGAGCGGTCCCCATAAGGACAGGTATACCCGACGTGTGTGTGTGTGTGTGTGTGTGTGTGTGTGTGTAGAGGCTGATTCAGGTAATAACACAGATTAATCATATATTTGCCATTTTAGGATACTTGCCCACTTCAAGCTCCCCAAACAGCAACCCAGATGAGTTTCTTCCCCTTCTCTTTATTTGAATAGTCACAGTAGATTTGGAACACAACATAAAACATTAAACCATACAGCTCTTGTGCAAACAAACTCCATCATTGTTCTCTGCTGGCTAATAGATGTATTGTGTTACGCATGCGACTTACCCCCCCACCCACGTACACCCACACGCAAAAACATAGCAACTCAGATCTCAGAGATTTAGTGTATTGGAGCAATGAGGGTGTATTTAGCTAAGACCTGGGAATCCTCCATATTTGCATAAAATAAAAATGAAATCCCTTTTAAAACTCTAGAAAAAAACTGTATTTTGTTGGACAAATTCTTTCCATTTGTGACCCACAGCCTGGCATGAACAGGAGTGCGCCTGTCAAAGACAAATTCCTCTTTTCATCCCGATCCCTCTTTCTTTTTGGTAAATAAAGAGAGTGTTGAAATAGCCTCGGCTCACGGGAAACATCCCTGCCGACGTGCTCGCCTCTGCAGACAATAAACCGACCGTCTGCCGTTTGAAGCTGGGCGCTTTGGTCCAGCCGAGGCTGCAGACACATTTAGCGCGCGATCACAGCGCGCGCGCCAGAGCGAGCGAGACAAGGGCACTAATGGAGTTCAGGTGTTACACTACCGCGGCCGCCGCTTATTTATTTTAGCTCGACAGGCTCTGTTCGCGCTATCGGAACATTATTCACCCAAATGAATCCCAGTAAAGAGATTTCAAACGTTTTAAATGTCGCCTACGTCCACCCTCTATACATTTTCATTTCCGCTTACTGAATTTGAATGTGCTTCTGTCGGAAACCCTGGCTGTTTCTCGGGAGCTGAGGAAGCCTCGTCTGTTAGCGTACGGCATTCGCCATTTCTCTAAGAAGAGTAATTAATCAGAAATTCATCAGGTAGGGCGACTTTTTCTTGGCGAAATTAAAACGCAGTCTGCGTACAACGAAATGATCCCGCCAAAGGTCCTCAGATGAGGTCCGCTCACTGTAATATGGAGTCACTCAGAATTACTGCCAAGCACTAAACCAGAGTTGACACGATGTCTCCTCCTGTCACAGAGGAAAACCTTTGAATAGGACCAGAAGAATAGCTGAACAAACATGCCTACAACTGAGCTCATAATTATTCAAAAATTTGAATGATAAATAGTATGCAGCCATTTATAGAAAGGTTCACATTGTCTGTTAAGTATAATTTGCCTTTCTGTGTACCCGTATTTAGTAACTACGGGGAAAACTATGATATTATATATACCTATAATTCTTTGTATTAAGTGTGAATTTTTATGCTGTATGTCAGGTGTCCCCCAATCGCCCCCAATGGTCAGATTTTATCAGCAACATAAAGCTAAAGTCCATTAAAAAATTGCATGCCGAATGGGGTGGGGGGGGTGTTTATCAATCGTGCCATTCGGTCCAGATGTGGGCTGCAGTCCACTAGTTGGGGAACCCTGTTCATGTGGAGTCTATTGAATTTTATTGGGAGCAGAACTGATTTAAGAACGGTTAAGAAAACACTTTATACATTATAATATAGTGTGACAGTGGCAGTTAAATCATGAGATGATTGGTATAATGTCTAAGTAGGGCTGTTGTGATCTGGAACCAGTCTTAGGGAAGCACAGGCTGTAAAATGAGGTCAAACCAAGATGAGCCATAAACTTAGAACACAAAACACTTGTGCTTGCAGTATTACTGAACTGTTTACTTTAGTAAATATATACCAGTAAACGTATTAAGATATTAATGCCAAGCTATGGATTACGTGCACATGTATACTTTATATGCCCATGTGTTGAGAATATTTTACATTTATTGATGAAAATGTTTCCAGGTGTGTTTCCAACCTCCCCTTTTATTGACGCGAGCAGTCTAACAGGTCCCATGTTCTGCTTCACATCAAGGATCCTGGATGGGAACCCAAGCTGTGTCTGCAGTTGCACTAAATGCCCAAATTAGTCGGGTCCTCTGCTTGTAGATAAGCGGTACTGGCTGCTTGCTCCCCCTTGCCTCCCCCCTCAGCTTGAGGTGCATTCAGCCTGCGAGGCAGCCATGACAGTGAACCAGGGTGTCGCTGTAACCAGAGGAGTGGGGGTGTGATGCACATAGGCTAATGCTAGGCTGCAACCGAAGCATGACTATCAGCCCCAGATGCCTGACAAGCATGGCTACTCCCTTGACCTAAATAGACTGTCCTGGGGGAGGGGGTTTACCTTTATACTGGTTAAAGAAAAACCTTTCCTGACTGGACACAGCAACAAAGCTTGACAATCAAAGGTGTCAACGAGCTCATGGGAGTTTTACTTACACAAAAATGTTCTGGGAACAAAACGAAAAATGATTGGTTCAGAGAGATAACCAATCAGATTGTAGAGGAGGTGGGTCCTAGTGACCAGACATGTAGAATGTTTTCTTTTCACAAGGGCTTTAAATAGGTAACAATTTTACCAGTTAGTATTTATTATATTACGTTGCAGTAATACATAAATGCAAAATAAATTCATAACTGAATGGTTTCTTTTGCTATAATACCATAATGAAGCTACTAATATCAACAACTAGAAAAGGGCTAGAACAGGGAGCAGAATTAGCTCAGCAGGGATTTGTGCCCATGTCTAGAAGCTTACAGTATGGGTTCAATTCCTTTGGCTAGCTGTCATCATTTTAACCCTTAGGGTTGGGATACACTTGACATGATGAGACACATATGTGATGCGTATGCTAGACAAGCAGTGTACTAACTATATACTTCCACACTTAATTTACGTCTATCTGGAGGATTAAAGGACATGTCAACCAGGAGGCAGTGCGAGAAAACCATGTTGGTCAGTTACTTCGTTTCCAGTCTTGCTTGTTTGTATAAGGTTGTGACATGATCAAGTTGCTAATTCTGGAATACTGCTGTGGCATTCTTTATATTCTAACCACTGCTGCACATGGTATTGGTACCTCACTCTACCACATAAAACATATTACTGCTCCAGGGTGCTAGACGCTGGCTGACCCTGCTCTCTGACCCAAAAGTTTCCTCACTTATGTATTACTTTGGACAATAAATGTAAGTTGCATTTATGTTGAAAGTAGCTATGATATCGCCTTTAAAATCTCCCGTCCTGGATGTTTTCCGGCCTTGTACCCTATGCTGCATGGAATGGGGTCCAGGTTCCCAGAAACCCTATACTGGATAAAAATATACATTAAGAGATGAATGGATGGATGGGTGATGGATCAAAAAACAGCTGTGTGCAGTTTTTGAATTTCTGCCATAACTACAATTTTTTTCTTTCAGAAGAGTTATCCCAGTTGCTTTTTCTTCCTTATACATCAAAATCAGAGAGCTCTAAACACAGCTAAAATGAAAAAAAAAAAACACACTTTACATTAAGGACATGTCCAGTGCAGGATCGACACAATGCATAAAAAGTGGAAGAACTTGCTTTGGCAGGTTAGAATAAAGAAGAAAAACCAAACCTGGCCATGTGGATCAGGGACAGGAAGAAGCCAAGATGGGCGCTTTGATGCCGTAGATCTAAGGACTGGCATGCAGACATCGGTCTGGGTAGAGGATTCAAAACAAAGCAAAACATGCCAAGTTATAATAACCCTGGGAATGAGAGCTGATGGATTGAGCTGAGGCCTGTTTCCAAGGTGAATGATGCATCTACATGGAGAACCATCCAGAAGCATTTGGTCACAGCTGTGTCTTCTAACTTTGTACAAAGATTCAGCTCATTCTCACTGTGTTTGGCTGAATTATCCTCTGCCTTGCTGACCCTGCACATTGTCATTTCAAAGCTAGGTTAATATGACAGCGCTGCATTCCTGTCAAGCAGGCCTGGCTCTGGGTTTGACCTTTGACAGCAGTGACAGTCACAGACGGCCTGATTATTTCCCAGAGCATGCTGGATTCAGTCCACGGTGCTCTGCCTTCCTGCACAGTGGCACAATGTCATTGGGTCAGCCATCTACTGGACACTGTTTGGTCTCTGCTATGTTTTTTTATTTTTTCATTAAGTAATAAAGCATTAAAGCAGTAACTTCAGCAGAGGCAGCTGTAAGGAGGCCAAGGTTTCCCATTTTTTTGTGTACTCTCTAGGGTTGCAAAGGGATAGTATATTTCTGGAAACTTTCCAGAAGCTTTCCATTCCTTGGGAAGTTAAGCTGTGGAATTTTAAACTTTCCTTGGGAATTACTGGGAATATATGAAAAATAACAGAAAGTTCCCAGAATTTTGCAACCTTAGTGGTCTCGTGGTTCAACCCCAGGTCCCCTGTTAGCTGAAATGTAAAGAAAATGGCATCCTCAGAGAGAAATCCCCCTATATATCAGGGCTGTTTACTTTGCCTACTGCTGTCCTCTGATGAACCAAGTCTGTCCATTTTACACATATGTAAAGAAAGCACGCCCTGTGATTTGTTATTGTCTGTGTTTTTGTTTTTACTGACAGCAGTTTCCTGCTGCATTGTGACTCTGAACAGGATAGACTGTTAGAAGTTGGATGGATACTGGCCTGATTCCATTTTTAAGATAAAATTCCCAAGAAAAGAAGCCTGACCAGATCATCAGGCAGCTATCTCATGGTTGCAGTCAGAAAACCGCTAAGGTTATAGGGTTATGATGTTATCCTTTATGGTTAGAGTTATGCTATGGTATCCTTTATGTTTTCTCTAATATAGCCAATTGGGTCATGGGTAGTATGTTAACTTTAAGGTTAGGGTTAAGCCATCTGCTGTTGATGTCTGATGTCCAGCTCACACTCCATCCCCTCCACTGACCAGGCCCCAAAACCCACCTTTCCAAGCCATCCTTTCTCTTCCCCACCTCCCCTCCCCCGTCACACCACTCATGCAGCAGAAGAGGGATTTCCAGACCCAGTAACTTCTGTGTGCAGTGGGTGCATGATGAGGAGTAAGATGACACACTTTCCTGCCTCCTGTCCATTATATCTCGCCATGCACCTTTTCCAGATCCAGCAGATTATTGTAGATTATTAAGACAGCGGAGACGAGTGCCCTCGGTGACACGCCTGGTATTTGGAGCAGCTAATGAAGTGACATCTAGGACTCTGGGTAGAACCACTCCACGGTCACTGGCAGGAAGCCCATTTTCATTTTTAACATTCTTTGAAGTCTTGTGTTTTTTTTGCCCTTGCAACGTGCATGTCTATGCTAATGACAAATCAGCCTCTCTGCAACGTCTTTCATATCACAGAGGAAATGCTTTTTTATTCTTTGAAAGCTTTTATATGCTTGTGCTTTGATCTATGAATCTGAGGGCATAGACCAACGGAGATCCTGTGTTTGACTCATTCATTAGATGGCGAAAATGTTCACCTGTTTCCAGGTCGACTTGTTTTCCAGTGCTATACTAATAAAGGCATTAATTATTGATCATTTTAAACAACCAGTACAATGTTATTAACCATTATCATTGTGGACTACACCACTGTGGCAAAACCTGGCAGCTTCGGTAATAATGCATTCTTAATATGTATATCAGTGTTTCCCAACCCAATCCTTGGGGACCCCCAGATAGTCCACATTTTTACTCCTTCCCACCTCTTAGCCTGTCAAGAACACTGAGTACTGGATATGGATGCGTTGGGAGCTGGGAGAGAACAAAAGTATGGACTGTCTGGGGGTCCCCAAGGACTGGGTTGAGAAACACTAATGCATAGGACTAGGGTACTTTAGGTACATGCACATGTTCATCTGTTACAGGCAGCCTTAACTGCAGAAGAATGTCTTGGAATGATTTGCAGATATGCACACTCCTGCAGGGAGACACTATATCGATACTGCAGTGAGGCTTGTCTTGGGGCTGGCTTGTATGCATATTGTCATGCACCATTGCTCTTTGGCCATTACCACCACCATCTTTAGCCCCCCCCCCCAGCTCAGCGAGCAGCCTCATCTATTTTTAGACTCACTCTGCACCAAAAAAAGACAGGCCTCCAACTGGGGTGTAGACCTCAGCCTCAGTCTACCAAGCATGCTGCCCCATGCCAAGACCGTCTCCAAAAACCAGCATCTTATTTCGGCCTGCTGTCGGGAGGGATAGTTATTCAACAGGATTATCACTCAGAGGGAAACACTGTCACGTGCCAGGATCTGTTGACTCATCATGCCTCGTTTAAGCTGTTTTGTTAATGCGATGATTCATGGGAATCGCGGGAACATCTTGAGCACCGTGAAATTGCATGGGGCCGCGGCAGACCCCTTGGCTGACATGGACAGGCCAAGGAGATGCGACAGTGGAGCAACTACAAGGGCGTGGGGTCGGGTGTGCGGCAGGGGCGAAACGGGAGCAAACAGTGGGAGGATGCCAAGTCTTTCCGAGGCAAGGATCTCAGCAGGTCAAAATGAGGCTGGGCCACAAGACCATAAACAGAGAAACACTTTTTTAAGGGATATAATCGTCATACCTCATGCCCTTCGAAACTCTGCACTGAAAGCTGTCAGTTTTCTCTAACGAGATACATAACCATTGAAATCCAGTCATAGATCAGCTTCTTTCTTTTCTATGCTTCTTGTGAATGGCTAAGAAAGCACAGAACAGCTTTAATTACCATGGTAGTATCTGTGGTTTACTTGATCGCTTTCCTCAGCCTCAGGCTATGGAAGCAGCAGTGTTGCTAACCATGGCCGGTTGCAGTAATGGAGGTGGAGCTCAGCTCCCATCTCTTGTGACGAGACTGAACAGTCTGCACCTGGTGCCATTGCACCAAAGTTCATCCCCAGTGCAGATATCAATCACCAGCCCTGCATATCCTCTCACTCGTTGCAGTAACTGATTAATGCAATTAATTTGTCCCCCTAACGAGTATTAATGTCTATTGTCTGAATGATCTTTTTTTTTTAATCAGGTAACACAATCTGGCTCAATAGTTGCCCAAAGGAATCTATATATAAAACAACAACTAACAAAAATTGTTTGCTGTTAAGGCCACTTGTGTCCTTGGGGGTATTCATGTACTATGACTGATTCATTGGCATCTCTCTATGAGAGTATAAATAAAATCTCATTGGCTGCTGGAGGGTGAATTGACCTCAAGGGTCCAGATGGAATGGCCAGGTATATACCACAGGAGTGAACACCAGTTAAGGCATCAGCAAAAGGTTCATCATATCTTTCCAGGCTGTCTTTAATAATGAGGCGCCGGCAAAGGTCAAGCCCTGCTTCCCTGAATGCGTCCCATCAGGTGAAGAGGACGTGTCCACATTTAAATTGTTGCTGTCCAACGAAAAACACATATCTCCAAAAATCCATTATTTCAGGAGCATGCAAAATAAACCTAAATTAATATAATGAGATACCCTTAGCACACAAATAGAAATCTAACTTTACATAGCCATTAGTGAACAGTTAAATGTTTTAAATGGACTTTCGTGGATTATTGTCAGTGAGGCAAATTTGTGTCAACAAAATACACACTAATCCCGCTTTATATTCGAAGTTAATTATGTTAGCTAGCTGTTAAAATTAACAATATAAGGTAATTCATACAAACATTCAATCATGAATTCAAATGTTAACCAGTACAAACATGAATACTAGTGAAATAAATGACTTCATGAAACATTCATTGGTCAATTAGATGTCAAGCGCTACCAGTAGACAGGAGGAAGGGTGTTTTCCATCTATAAGAAAAAGTCGCAATCATAAAAAAATGTGAACATACATTGGACAGCAACGATATCCTGCTCTGTACGGTATCTTCTGACAGAAACTTTCTGCTTCTCCACAGGGATGAATCTCCCCAGGGCTCTAAACGAACAGAAGTTAGACAGAGCAGCCCACTCACTATCCAAGGCTTGACAGTCAGGGGTAACAAGCAGAAGCAAGTTCAAAGAGGACCAGCAAGGGAAACGCCAAGAAACGTCAAAGGACATTAACGACCGGAGAATTACACGCATGCACGCTAACGGTGTAGCAGCAGACTGTCAGTTTGATCGGCCTGACGAATGGAGAAGAGGTTACAGGGAGGAAGCCTCTGAGGTCATGGGCGAGGAATTTCAGAATAACAGTGCAGCCGACTGTCATGCCAAACAAACAGAGAGAGGCAGACTCAAAAAATACCTTGACGAACGGCAAGGAAACAAAACCATGCTGCCCAGAATTATAGTAACAGAAAGAATAATACTAGATTACAGGCAAGCTTTTAGGAGCCCTCAGTCAAAACAGCCTTTTCATGTATTCCAAGAGATGCCAGGCAAAGCACTGAAAGCCTTTAACTGCAGATAATCAAAGCTGATTGTCCTCAGTAGGGGCTGGCCAGCTGCCCTGCTGCATTCATAACAAAGGGGTCCCAGGTAATATTTTTAAAGCTACCTCCGTTATCTCGTCTGCGACAGACCATTCCTTCAGCATTGGGATTCTGCGCAATCATGTACCATCTGCAGGTGAGGCCACTCTGAAAAGGGGGTCGTAAATCTGATCTGAAATAGAGAGGGGCTGCCTGTAACATGGTGGCCTGGTAAAAGCTGGATAGAGAGAATGCCACTGGCCATCTCAGAGCAAAAAGACTGTCGACTTCTCTTAATGCAAACAGAGCCACACTAATGAGACAAAACTGTTTTTTTCGGTAAAACAAAAAAATTTGTAAGATCAAAGCAAATTATATAGACCTCTAAACAAAGGAGCATGGAAATAGGATGAAATGTTCATTAAAAACCTTTTTTTTATCATAATTTGTACCTCACAAAGACTGCAAGTGACCATGTTTCATTAAATTATACTGCCTGAGAATGAACAGATCACCGAATATCAGATTCTAGCTAATGAAACACTGCATTTAACTCCTGTGACGCGGAAAGCCAGGAGGAACCACAGCAGCGTTTACTGTCTGCAGCAACCACAATGTCCTAATGGTCGGCCTGGAAACCAGCTACAGGGAACGCAAACAGTACGCGGATGGTGGGCACTAACTGCCCCAGTTGGGGGGTGGGATTCTCTTCCCCCAAGCAGCTTAAAGCCCCCGCTGGGAGAAAGGACAGGGTGGAAGCACCAGGGTAAGCAAAGAGCTAATGCATTCTGTCTCCCCACTTGGTTAGACTGCCCAGAGGATGCCCTCCCTGAAGAGTCCGACGCAACAGCCCCTAGAAGCCACCTTCTTTGGGAGAAGAACCGCTTTCCCCTGCTTTTTCAAGTCCGTTCGTCTCCTGTGCCTTTATAACCCAGGTATTACCCAGGTAAATCAACCTTGCCCCAACAGGGGTATTTTTTGCACGCATGACTCTCTGGTGCCGCCTTGGCCACCACACAGCTTTGTTTATTAGTACCGTCCAGACAGACAATGACCCTAAGAACAGAATGAAGCAAATCCTGTCAAGTTAGTAAACTGCTGCAGCGAAACTTTTAAAATGATCGCTTGCCTCGTCTTCTCCCGCACGCAGCAAGGCAGGTGGCTGCGGGGCTATTCTCTACCCCAGTGGTCTGTTACTGTCCGCTTCCTACCAAGGTGTGTGCTCGGCTCACGCCGGTCTGTGTAAAGCAGAGCTACTTTCCCCTGACCCACATGACCCGTGAGGGTCTGGAGGAATGGTCTGCGTTTGCCGTGACGCAACTGATGGAACAACACTCATCTTTAATTTCGGGATTGGCCAGAAAACCCAAAATGATTGAAGAAATAATGGCTTTGTGATTCTGGACAGATGGTTCTGTCACTCTCCCAGTAGCTAGCTTATCTAAAGCTGACCATTACTCCTCTTTATAGCACTGCATATATACTGTCATATTCATTTTATGCTTTAACACACCTTTGAAGTGTTTAATTGCTACTTATTTTAAAAAATTTCTAGACAAATCCTTATGTAAATAATGTTTTAAAAACCATTTAGATTCGACCACAGGCACAGCCAGTGGTGGGCATTTTACACAGGAACAAGGAGAAGCAATTGACCATGTACAGTGGGGCAAAAAGTATTTATATCAGCCACCAATTGTGCAAGTTCTCCCACTTAAAAAGATGAGAGAGGCCTGTAATTTTCATCATAGGTATAGCTCAACTATGAGAGACAAAATGAGAAAAAAATCCAGAAAATCATATTGTCTGATTTTTAAAGAATTTATTTGCAAATTATGGTGGAAAATAAGTATTTGGTCAATAACAAAAGTTCACCTCAGTACTTTGTTATAAACCCTTTGCTGGCAATGACAGAGGTCAAACGTTTTCTGTAAGTCTTCACAAGGTTTTCACACACTGTTGCTGGTATTTTGGCCCATTCCTCCATGCAGATCTCCTCTAGAGCAGTGATGTTTTGGGGCTGTCGCTGGGCAACACGGACTTTCAACTCCCTCCAAAGATTTTCTATGGGGTTGAGATCTGGAGACTGGCTAGGCCACTCCAGGACCTTGAAATGCTTCTTAGGAAGCCACTCCTTCGTTACCCGGGTGGTGTGTTTGGGATCATTGTCATGCTGAAAGACCCAGCCACGTTTCATCTTCAATGCCCTTGCTGATGGAAGCAGGTTTTCACTCAAAATCTGATGATATATGGCCCCATTCATTCTTTCCTTTACACGGATCAGTCGTCCTGGACCCTTTGCAGAAAAACAGCCCCAAAGCATGATGTTTCCACCCCCATGCTTTACAGTAGGTATGGTGTTCTTTGGATGCAACTCAGCATTCTTTCTCCTCCAAACACGAAGAGAAGAGTTTTTACCAAAAAGTTTTATTTTGACATTCTCTTTTTCATATGACATTCTCCCAATCCTATTCTGGATCATCCAAATGTTCTCTAGCAAACTTCAGACGGGCCTGCACATGTAATGGCTTAAGCAGGGGGACACGTCTGGCACTGCAGGATTTGAGTCCCTGGCAGCGTAGGGTGTTACTGATGGTAGCCTTTGTTACTTTGGTCCAAGCTCTCTGTAGGTCATTCACTAGGTCCCCCCGTGTGGTTCTGGGATTTTTGCTCACCGTTCTTGTGGTCATTTTGACCCCACGGGGTGAGATCTTGCGTGGAGCCCCAGATCGAGGAAGATTATCAGTTGTCTTGTATGTCTTCCATTTTCTAATAATTGCTCCCACAGTTGATTTCTTCACACCAAGCTGCTTACCTATTGCAGATTCAGTCTTCCCAGCCTGGTGCAGGTCTACAATTTTGTTTCTGGTGTCCTTTGACAGCTCTTTGGTCTTGGCCATAGTGGAGTTTGGAGTGTGACTGTTTGAGGTTGTGGACAGATGAGCCTCTTACAGAAGAAGTTACAGGTCTGTGAGAGCCAGAAATCTTGCTTGTTTGTAGGTGATCAAATATTTATTTTCCACCATAATTTAAATAAATTCTTTAAAAATCAGACAATATGATTTTCTGGATTTTCTTTTTTTTCTCATTTTGTCTCTCATAGTTGAGGTATACCTATGATGGAAATTACAGGCCTCTCTCATTTTTTAAGTGGGAGAACTTGCACAATTGGTGGCTGACTAAATACTTTTTTGCCCCACTGAATTTATTTGTACTGCATTGATGAAGACATCTCCTATAGTCAACAGGAAAAACTAAACTTGGCTGTAAGGCACTTCCTACGATTATCTCACGATTAATGACTCTGGAATTCTTAGTAATCTCGTTCTTATGAATCATTTGAATGTCTTTGAGTGTCAGTTTTCTTATAGCTTGCCAATCGTCAGGATTAAGCAAGTTGGTTTTTGAATGTTTCATTTCAAGCGATATACTTTATTAAAGACTGCAGCCTGTCAGCTGGTGAAAGGGGCTTCAGTGGAGGTGTGTCATGAGATTATAGGATTATAATGGCTTATACTGACCAGTATAATGCATTATGAAAGTATCTATATTATACATGAGAGCTTCATAGAGCATTCATAATACAAAATAAAGATGACTATAATGTGTTATGCCTTTATAAATAGGTATAACCGTATGTGTAATGCTTTATGAATGCATTATAATGCATTATGAAGGTATATATAATGCTTTATATATCAGTGCTGTAAGTAAAGTGCTACCAAGAGAACTTTCGGTAAAATACACCTGACAAATAGTAAATAAGAGTAATGACACTTTCTTAATACGCATGGGAAAGTTCGGTAACACTTTACTTAAGGTACGTGTGTGTAACACATTATAGATACCTTCATAATGCATTATAATGCATTCATAAAGTATTATAAACATGGCTATAACTATTCAT
>JAODLC010000015.1:7903714-7950793 GCA_026781145.1 Hippopotamyrus pictus
TGATCTTTACAGCCATCCATCTATCTTTCTGCTACTTATTTTTATCACAGTCACAGTGGGGCCAGCAACCTGTCTCAGGAGGGCTGGTGTACACCATGGACAGGATGCAAGTCCATTAAAGGACATACAGGCATTTCATATTAACCTTTATTCCTTGCACCTTTTACAATAAATAGGAAATACCAAAATGTCCTCCTGTAGCAGAGCGTAAGGTTCAGAAGTAAACTTATCAATGAACTAATACATGCCATGTACTTTTAATGTCATACGAGGAAAGGTTAGTTGAGCTAAATCTGTTCAGCCTCAAGCAAAGTCTCACTTCCACATTAAATACAATGATGCAAAAAATGCAGAAGAAATTCATTGTTTATTAATGTATAATCCCACACAAAATTAAGTTTTGAAAATTAACTCTTTGCCAGAGTTGCCTTCATTGGAATGGGAAACATCCATGGGTGCAAGGAAGAGAGACTTTATTTGGGAACGAGTCTTATAACCTGTTTAGGGATGCGGAAAGGGTGTCAGGTCTGGGGGAGGGCAAAATGGTCAGGGGAGAGAAACTTTTACAGCCAGAATTTCTGTGGGATTTTAAACTGGAACCAGTCAAAACAAAGGGAACTGGCAGGGAGTTTCCGTTAAAACAGAATCTGTATTGTCCTGACCTGGGATATTTATTCCACTCTTTTATTAGGCCTTACATTTCCCTCTGTTCCCGCTGAGTGGACGGGTCTCTCGCAAGTTGTGAATGTCCTCGGGCAATCTTGCATTTTCTTCCCAAACATTCAGTCATTTTTATGATTTCCTTGAGCTAGAGAGAGGAAAGCGAATTAAAAAATTTTATTTTCCAGCACAGTTCCTCATCAATGTACTCTGCTCATCCTTCTTCAGCCTAATTGCTGAATTTTTGCCCAGAATTTTATGGCATTTGGAGGAATATTGCATATTTCATATTCTTTGTTCATGGGCCCATCTTTTCCATGTGACCGATTGTTGCAGAGTTAATATCTCCCTTTCGGTTGCATAAAAAATTCATAGAAATCAGTTTCACAGGCATTGCGCATTATGAGTGAACCCGTCTAAGTAATATATAACATGGCTTTAAGGAATAAACCGAAGACGAATGTAACTGATGGACAGATTTTGGCTGCACAGGCCATTATGCACAGGGGGCACATAATTCATTACAAAAAGTAATGAATGAGGAATAAAAAGAATAAAAATGTGATAGATGACACTACTAAGTGTTATGTGCATCAGCAACACTGAATCATTTAGACCTAGAATTCCTGGTTAGATGCTTACCTGAGGGGCAGCAGAATTTTGTAAAAAAGATATTTATAGAATATAATTGTGTTGATCTCGGAAGCATGCTGGCTCAGTGGGCAACCCTGGTGACTCTGACGTCCAGCGTTGGGGGTCCCAATCCTGCCTCTGCTTTGTGCGTGTGGATTTTGCATGCTTACCCTATGTCATGTGGCTTTCCCCCCGCAGTCCAAAGATATACCGGCAGGCTAATTGGTGTCTGTTTGGTGCCCCTATTGTGTGAGTGAGTTTGTAGCCCAGTCATGTGCTTTGTGCAGCCTGGGACTGGCTCCAGGTCCCCTGTGACCCTGACTGTGATAAGTGCTTCAAAGACGGATGGATGGCATTATGCGGCTCTAGTAATGATGGAATGCTACGCCAACCCGCATTCTACCAATTTAATCCTTTTTTCCTCTGCTTTTATGTATATTTCTTTAATAAACAGAACTCCTGTGAGGCTCTCCATAAATTTCCACTAAGCTGAAGGGTGTTTCTGTCTCCAAAGGTTTGGTTTGCTCGCTCTGGTAGTTACTCATAAGCCACCTCCATTCTTACAGTGAAATTACCTCCCAGCACTGACATAATGCCAGAACTGGCAGGGTGGTGAAATAGATCAAATACCAGCTTCTTGAAAGTGCTTCGGTTTTTGAGTGTTTCAGAGTGGTTTTGGTCCTGTACTTTTTGGGGCATAGAGCTGTCAAACATCTTTGTGTTATGGGGGGAGTTGAGGCACTCACCTCTATGCATTGTAAGGTGTGTAACTACACAGTCACACCTCCAGTGCCCTTTTAGTGAAGCTACCATGACAATGACAGGTGCGCGTGGGGAGCATAAGCCTGCACATGAACTTTTACAGAAGCTACTCAGTATGGATGGACACATGGATGTTCGTAGACTAACATGAAGACAACAACAATGTTATTTGATCTATATTCAAGTTTTTCCCCTCAGTGCTTCAGCAATTTCTGACAACAGTAAGAGGTATGGCTAAAACTCTGTGGAGAAACCATACTGGTTAAAGCCATGGACTGGAAAGCTACTGGTTGAGACATTAAAGAGGATTACGTAGACTGGACTAACAAAACATTTAACTATAAATTTACAATTTGTTTCTTGCTTTGAATTAGGGAATCAGGTAAGCCAATTAATAGCTTTCTGGTTCCCACACAACACTAATTACTATCTGTCAGACATAATCTTTTCGAGTGTGAGGCCCATCTCACCAGTCCCAAGCAGCATCTAATCACATTCCATCAATAAAACAGTTTGCCACAAAAAGACCATCAAGGACTCCAGGTGCAGAAGTAAATGAAAATGTCAGTCTGTGACACGGTGCTGCTCTTTGTTCCCAAGAAAGGCAGCAAGCATCAGTCATCGCTGCCAGTGTCTTGCCCAGAGTCCATGACAAAGAACGGCCGCCTTTTTCACCACGGTAGCTGGCCCTGTCTTTCCGCCATTTGAGCCAGCGTGTTAAAGGGTGCCTTGTGAGCACGTCGAAGGAGGTTAGAGAACATGGTGCGGAGGTCCTGTTGAGCCTCTCACGGCACCAGCCAGCTTGTGGAGGCACGCTTGTTTATGGAGATGAATTATTCAACTCACGCTCGCACGGAATTCAGAATCTGGGCCCAACTGCTATCATATCAGTCGGTGCCAATATGGAAATCTCACTTTGAGTTAGTTTTAGTTAACTTTATGATAAATCCTTTATTTTGCCATTTGCACAAGTACAGGTACATTGGAATGCTTCTCTTCACCAACCCATCTTGCTCTCCATAGGTTGGAGGTCACAGCACAGGGGCAACCAATGTGCAGAACCCTGGCAGCTGGGGGTTAAGGGCCTTGCTCAACGGTCCACGGACATGTGACTGTTTTGGCGAAACCGGGGCTCAAATTAAAACTAGTGATTTTCTGATTATGGGCACAAAGTCTTAACCCACTGAGCCACTCAGTGCTTTATGGGTGATTGTAGTTAAAAGAGAATGCACTTTGAAATCTGGTGATATCTTTATTAGAGTCATTTTGATACTTGATACTTTAAGACTTTAAAAAGTGCTGAGGGCCAGAGTGGCTCGGTGGGTAACTCTGCAGCCTCACTCCTCCTGGATTCTGAGCTTGACTGCTGCCCAGGTTGTCTGCCAGCTTTCCTTGTGTCCACCTACATCTTCCAGGTTCCCACAATCTGAACGAATTAGGCTTCTTTAAAATGGTGTCAGCATAATATTCCTTGGTACAATAGGTGGAGCCCGGCCCCTTATGATGTCATCACCTTCTAAGCTCCATCTATTGCACCAATGAATATTTTTTGGTATCTCTAAACTATCTATAGTGTCTGCCCATACAAGCCCTGGTTGAGATTTTTCAAAATTGTCCAGAGGTCTGGCTTTTGTACCCCTTGAGGGACCACTAAAGTATCTCATCTGGGTGAAACATCAGACAAATCACAGTACTATCATATAATATTATGTGCTTAATAATACAATGAAATAATAACAGTGCGTCACAGACTAAAATGCAATCAATGTTTCTCACGCAGCCTCAGCAAGGCGAGTCCCTGCCGTCCGATGGCCGGTGAAGCATCAGCGAGCAGCTGAACGTGTCGATCGATTGTGGTGCAGCTTTGGTTATGAGGCGGAGACAGATAGGGGATGGTGCGATGTGCTTTCAAACCCACACAGCTGTGACCGCTTCTGCCCGCTGCCTCTTTTTCTCTCTGCATGTGTTTATTCCTTTTTTATGTAGAATTTTCCAGCTGAAGGCAGAGGAGTCGGAGTCAGAAATGATTGCTCTTACACAGCTGTGCCATTATTGGGTTTTAGAAAGTGGTGGTCATGGAGAAAACTCTCTGTATTGTCCCTTTTGCCACCCCCCCCTCCCTGACCATGTTTTTTTTTTTAGCTTATTACACTTAACAATATTTGGTAACGCTTTACATCAAGTGTACCTTCATAATGCATTAATTTTGCATTCATAGAACATTCATAAGCAGCATGCAAGTACACCTTAACATCCTAAAATCTCTTAACAACTTTAATATACATTAATAACAAATGTTACATGATTATACAATTATAATGTTTGTTGTTATTATATACTGTTTGTTATTAATGTATATTACACCTGTTAAGGAATGTTAGGATGTTAAGGTATACATACATGATGTTTATGAATGTTTTATGAATACTTACTTGAATACATTATGAAGGTGCACTGAACGTTTTATGAATGCAATATAAAAGCATTATGAAGATGCAGTTAATGTAAAGCGTCACCAAATATTTATTTTTCCTTCTTGGAAGTAGCTGATTATCATGAACGAATGGAAAGACACATAGTCGATTTTCCTGTTGTAGATCCTGTTTCGGTTTATTCCAGTGAAGCTGACTGCTCTGTTTGTTTCAGTGCGATCTTGAAGGATTCAAGGTCACACAGTTTGGTCCTATTCCCTGACACCTTAGAGATGCATGATACATGTGCTTATGGTAACATATGACATTTTGGGGAAGGTCTCGCACTGCCTTAGGTTAGGTACGTAGATCCAGAACAGTGTGCAGTGAATATATTTAGAAGTGCTTGAAGCAAATAGCAAACTGTATATATAAAATAATGCATAACACATATTTAAAAAAACAGGTAAAGTAACACAGTTTTATATGTGTCAGCTACTGAATGCAACTTTAACACATCATTTATCAGCAGAACTAATTGTTAAAATTATATTATCAGCATAAATCCATTTTAATTGTGGTCTTGCATTACTAAACGAATCCACCATGTAAATTAATAAACTGATCTCCATTTGCTGAGTGAATGATCCTTTTTTGCACTTTGCACTTCTTTGCATTTTTTTTAAAGAAAACTCTTCCTTCAGGAATAAATTCCATTTCCTTCTGCTTGATTTTCCCAAGTAGTCCTGCAGTTGAATGTACTGCTACATACTATATTTCAAGCACACACAGGAAGTTCACAACGACCGTATGTAGGCAGGCCTGCAAGCTAAACTCAACTTGTTAGTTTATATACTTTTAACATGTGGACCCCATAGCAATAACTCGACCATGTGATTAAATACATTTAGTCTCTGTTTTTGGCACCCTTGGGTTTCCCATTATTTGATTCACCATGTTGTCACAGAAAACACTCCGCTGTTTATCGCCGAGCAAGATGAAACACAAGGCTGGTTTTGTCTGCCACTGCATGTTTGTTTTTCTGATCTGCTCTGAAGCAGCAGTGTTCCGGCTGATCTGTTTCGTTTCTCTTCTCTCTGCAGAGGTCATTTGGTAGGCAACTGGCCCGTTTGATGGCTCTGAGCTCTGATGGAGTCTTTGCCTCACTGATTTCTAATGAACAGCAGAACCCCCTCACCCCTCCATCATCTCCAATCTGGCCTTGGGGAGTCTTTTACTATAGAATTCCCACCAGATTCCATGCTGTTTCATTGCTTAGCGTGTTATAGAACATGTGTGCAGGCAGGACTACATGATGCATGTACGTCACCTTCACAGACAATAAATAAGATGAAGGTCCATTTATCCATGTGGATTAGCATGGGGAAAATCCAGCAAGTAATGACTGCTGTTGTTGTGCCGTACATATAATTATGAACTTAGAGCTGACTGATTCATGACTCATGTTTTTCAGGATGAATGAACAAGGCCATCCAGTTCAAATGAAAACAAATGGTGTGATTTGCTTGTTTGTGTGTGACAGGGAAGCCATGAATTGCATGCAAGTAATTCACAAGTGAATTCCTATATATCGGCGACACTTCTGTAATAAACAGTCATGAAACGTATATATGACTGTAGGACATTTCCTGGTCCATCTTGTTTATAAATGCATCCTTTCATCTTTTAATTGGGTCCCTTTGTTATGAAGCTGCCTCGTGCCCGTTGCTTCCGGGATAGGCTCCGGACCCCCCACGACCCAGTAGGATAAGCGGCTTGGAAAATGGATGGATGGATGGATGTTATGAAGCTTAAGACAAAGTGAGCTTTTGTAAAGGTTATAAAAAGAATTTTCATCTGAAAGCGTGAAATTTATATTTTATCAGCTAACATGTCTCCCTTTGAACCTGCTGCCTGCTGGTCACAAGTTTTAATCCCTGCTTACTGTCAGTCTGTCCCGCTCTGCAACCCTTACTAGTTCAGACATGTTAATAAAGCACCATTCTGCATTCAAAGGAAACTTCCTTCTGAAACCTTACGAGAAGAGCATTATTCTGTCAGGGTGAATTAGCCGTTGCTGCTTCTGGGTTTGCCCACAAACCTCTGGGGGGCTGGATTGATGTGTTTTTCTGCTCAGAAAGAAATGGAATTGCGGTTTTCCCCTGATTACGTATGCCAAGACGTCGCAGTCAACAGCACGCAAATACAAACTTACAGTATCTGCCTGTCCTCTCTGTACGGCTTTTCTGCTTTCCTGAGACGCACCTCTGATTTCAGCATGACTGGGCTTCACTCCTGGAGTTTTTCCACAATCTGCCGCCTCCCCCGTCTCCGACCAGAAATCCAAACACCGGGTGTCAGAAGGATTTTATCCTGCCGACTCTACCTGAAAAGCCTTCGCCCCGGGGCAGAAAGAAACACTTTCTTCTGCTTCACCCTTGGATCCCTCGTCATGCAGGGAGACCAAATGCGTTCTGTGGTTTACTGATCCATCTGTGTGGAACCAGCTGGACTCAGTCCTGAGCCGAGGTACGCGACGCTTATCGGAGCACAGTAATGTACCTCGCTATCCACATTGTCTGCAGAGGGCTGCTGAGTTGAGACCTGTGAACTCCTGACATTCGAATCCTGTCCTCCATGATGTCTGATACTCAGTCAGTTGTGTTTCGTAACATGCATCCTTGAAGTTTCATTAATATACTGATGAGATTCCCAAATGAAAAATAAATAATATATTCTGATTAATTTGCCAAGAAATGCATTTTATGTCATCATGTAACCTATCTTGGATCAAGCGAAATATTTAATGATTCTGCCATTTTTGTGGAGCTCATTACTTAAAATGCCAGACTGCTTTGTGATAGACTGATTTGTAGGCTTGCAGTTATCCTGTGAATCAAATATTAACATAATTACTAAGCTCTGTTTCACATTGTGCTGTCAGAGAGCAGAGAGCACTGTCTGAGAGCAGTATCACACCATATGTATAAAGTTCTTGAGAAGAAATGGACAAAAACAATCAGCATTTTGCACTGGCGCGGGCTCTAACCAACAGATAAGGTGGGTGAGCAACAATTAGCAGGCCGAAATAACACCGGGCTGTCAGGTGTTACGTGGGGTGTTTCACGTTATCATTCCCATCGCATTGTTTCCATGACACCTCATGAAAAGCGCAGGCGTTTGAAAAAGAGCGTGCAATTTATTTTCAATATATTCAGGATAGGCTGCGCGGCAAAGAGAGAGGAGAGTCGCCACAATAACTGCAAGAATTATATTGAAATTTCAGACACACTGCTCAGCTGGGGTAAATATGGGAAGGTGGTTTAAGTCGGTTTATTTATGTAGTTTAACAGCTTTCAAATGTGAGTATTTAGACGAGAGAAAATTAATGATGCATAAGGCAACAAAAGGCATTCCGAGAGAAATGAATTTAAACCTTATGTCAACCTTATGCCACCCTTATGTCACCCTTATGTCACCCTGATGTAATTGTTGCTGGAATAGATGCTTCAGTTTCCTGGTGGGGGTGTTGGAATGGAGACTTCAGCTTAGTCTTAGCTTGGGGGGGTGGCTGTGCTCATTCAGGCTTTACCAGGCCAACCCCACCCACTATGAGGTTGTGATGGGGGCTTAAGCTCAGGCTGTATTGGGACATCTCTGCCCATGGCATCACCCTGTATTCCTGGAGGGTGTTGTTGGAACACTTTGTGCTCACTGCCTGCTCTCTCAGCCAGGGGGCAGCGGCGACAGCACACTTTCCCAGATCGACAGCCAGTAATTAGCTGGCTCGTTTGCATTGCCTGGAGCCGCCTCTCAGGTGTCAGAGGGCTTGTCGCGCGCGTCGTCCTGCGTCTTCCGTCTAATTATGAGCCTGGGAAAATTAGAGCGCCAGGGAAACTTTCGCAAAGTTACCGCCGGCGAGCAGAACACCGAGGCACAGATGGGTCCTGACCGCCACCGACGTCAGCCTCGCCTCGCCTCGCCACGGAGGCGAGTGGGTGACGTCCACAGCGCCTCGTAAACACCGCCCCCCTCCCTGCAAGCCGCGATGGCTGTGACGCCGCCTGAAGATGCTTGAATCAGTGTGAAGCTGCTTCTTCGCTAAGTGAAAGTTTTAAAAATAAAGCTGCGGAAATGTGCCGGAAAAAACTGCGCTTATGCTAACGGCGACAAATCAGGCGTGACTTTTACTGGCCCGTCTTCTGTGATTCACACACCTTCTTTCAACCCAGAAACACATGTGGGTCCCACGTAGTTCATATGTCAGGCAGGTCTTCAGGTAGTCAATGTTGCTGTCGCAATTTCAAGATAGTAAACAAGGAATGAGCTGTAAGGTTTAGGGTCATGCCCGGGGCGATATCTCGACTTCCTCTCCCAGATGCTCCTTTGAGGAATATTCACAATATCTGGAAGAGATTTTGAAACTATCCCGCCCCCTCGTTTCTTAGGCCATTACTAATAACTAACTCTAAGGGCAGTGGGGATAAATATGTTACTGCTTAATTTGTCTGTAAGTGGCATAAAATTACATCAAATTTACACCAAAGCATTATACAGTGCAGTGTTACTTGTCCCCAAGCTTCAACACCGAGTTGGGGACTGTTTTTATCTGCAGAAGATATGCACAACAGGCAAAACTGTTGGTATGTTCACAATATTTTCCTCTCTTAAAACTGCATTGCCTGGGTTTGTGCCCTATAGCTTTCAGGACAGGCTCCGGACCCCCATGACCCAGTACTGCACAAGCAGGTATAGAAAATGGATGGATGTGTGGATGAATGGATGGATGCATGGATGGATAGAAGGAAAACAGCATTGCCTTGTATACTATGGCTTCCAAAACCAGAATTTGTATCTATACAAGCAGTGCATCTCTGATTCGGCAGAATCCCACCAAATGAACCAAAGGCCGCAGCTAATTAAAGTGCATTGTTGTAAAGGTCATTTAATTTGAACTGCTATTACTCTTCTGCTGGCTTCTCCCTCCTCTGCAGGACATCTTGTTCAGCAGAAGAAGTCTAGTGGTCGCCTGTCAAAAAAAATGGGCTTAATTGGCTAAAATGATCTGAAGGTCTTGTTGTTTGACATTATGGGGATACTGTGCAAACAGAGTCAACTTAGATATCAATCAACCAACATGGTGTTATTACCATAGCAAGGAATCCTTATTAAGGTGAAATGTATATTTATCGTGTGCCCTGTGCCACCTGGGATAAGCTTCTGGCTTGTCATGACCCTGGAATGAATAAATGGTGGCATTTTTGAATATTATTATTTTAAAAAGTATTTTTTTCAGATTCTATACCACCTAAAAATGATGATTAAAGGGCACACTTCATCTTTAATCAAAATAATTCTCCTTATCTGTCCATTGTTGCAAGTACCCAACAAAAAAAGAGTCTTCAGCCCTTCATTACAAAGGATGTCGGCCTTTATCTCTTCCTCACACATAACAAACTGAACTGAGCGGCATTATGCACTTTTGAGGTCTTTAGATAAGCTTTGAAGTCTTCTGCTCAGCACTTCATCAAAAGTTGTCTCCCTGTCTGCAGGGTTTGCTGCTAAGTCTCTTTTCTGTTTTCCCCTAAGTAAGTTGTTTCCAATCCAGTCCTCAGGGGCCCAGAGACCATGTTTTTGCTCCCAGTAGGGAGCTAGGAGGGAGCAAAAATGGGGACTGTCTGGTAGGGAGGATGGAGGAAACAAAAACATTGACCGACTGTGGGTCGCCGAGGACTGGATTGTCAAGCACTATGCTATGTAAATGGTGATTCTTCCATATGACACCCACACTTCTACCGTACTCCTGCAGATCCTGTGCCCTAATGTCACCTGGCCCTCCTTGTCAATCTCACCTCACTCAGACAAGGTTTCACCATTTATCCTGATCGGGGTCAGGGTAAAAGGCATAGGAAATAGATTTCTCTTAGAGCATTCACATCTGTGGCAAACTAGCATCTACGAGAACAAACTCAAACGTTGAGCATAATGTGATTGGAGTGGGGGGGGGGAGACAACTGTGTTCGGGCGCAGTATAAGGCAATCGGGTCAAGTGTGAGGACACCCTTAATCTAAGGAGGCCACCAGTGGGTTCACCTTGCCTAATACCAGGTAGGACCCCCCCTTTTGTCTCTGAACTGTTCCAAGGATTAACAGGTTTTGCATTCTGAGATGCCTTTCTGCACACCACTGTTGTACTGAGCTGTTATTTTTGTACTTATACTCTCTACTGGCTTTAACGAGTCTGATCATTCTTCTCTGATTTCTTACATTAACAAGGCATTTGCCCATGAAACTGCCACTGCCTGATGTTTCTTTTTATCACACCTTTCTCTGTAAACTCTAGACAGTGTTTATGCACTGTCTAGAACCAACAATCTTACCATTTTGAAAATGTCTTAGATTCTTAGCCACACAGTAACTAAGCCTCTTGACCCTGTCCGCAAACTATATATGTTTCATTTCAGGTGCATCGTTTTTTGTTGGAGGTTATTTGCTAACAAGCCAATGTACCTGGTAGAATGGCCTCTGAATGTCAGTGTTTATCCATCTCCAGAACCCCGTAGCACATCAAAGGCTATGCAAGGCCCATAAACATTCTGCAAATATCTATGAATTCCAAGAGAGATATTATTCATCGTTTTGGGCATCACCTCCACCCCTCTCTGTTTGTTTGAGTCACAGAGCGCCAGCAGTGCGGCTGTTGCTGGGGGGGGGGGGTTACACCGTATATTGTAACGCACCTCTCTAGGGGATGGGTGTTTGTCAGGTTTTCTTCTGTTCGGAAAGTGCCAATAAATGTCTCCCCCCCCCCCCGCCATCATGGGTTCCTGGCTTCTGCTCGGAATTGTGGCCCAACTCCACCTCTAATTCACACCGCATCAGAGACGGAATGACGTGGCGACTTGTTCTGCCGATTGTCGATGAGCCGTGTTAACTTTGGCTGCTGCCAGAGGGATTCAGGCAGAAGCAGCTAGCTATGGCTCTTCATTTACTTTCTGCATGCTATTTTGATGATAGCCTGAAGATGGCGCCCACCTAACTGCTGGGTTATACCTAATTAATTAGCTTGTTTGGTGCAATACGAGTGCAACACTGCCTTAACTTATGACTTGCTTCTTTCTTGGACTTAATGATGAACCAAAGTTCTCCCCATTGTGTCTAAAATTATTTATCTTCATTACAGAAAATACACCCTTTACTCTGCATATGCGAGAGTGTGGTTTTCTGTAATACTTTACTTCAGGGGACACACAAACTTGGTAGTAATTCAGTTGCCACTGAAGCACAAATCATAAACCAATACAGTTGCTACTGAAGATGAAAGATGTGTCATGATTTATTAATGATGAACAAACATGAGATCAGTATTTTATGTGTTATTCATTAGTTGTCCCTACAGTAGTTCCTTCAGTAGTTCCTTCAGTGGTTCTTTCACTAAGATTTACAGAATTGACAGATATAGTAACAAACAGAGTAGCTGATTGGGATAAATGATGCATCACAATTCATTAATGATGAACACACATGAGATCAGTATTTTATGTGTTATTCATTATTTGTTCCTACAGTACTTCCTTCAGTAGTTCCTTCAGTAGTTCACAGAATTATATATAAGTATACTTCTTGCTTGAGATAAAAGATGTGACAATTCATTAATGATGACCAAACATGACATTGGATTGTAAGTACAGGTAACACTTAGTTTGTCGTTAATTAATACGTAAGTAACAGCATAATACTACATTTTTTGTGTTCCCTCACGTAAAGTGTTACCTGGTTTCCTGTGCTGGTTTTATATAAAATAAAGAAAAACTGTAAATGGTATAACATTTCACATCATTTAAACATGCCAGGCAAGAGAGAATTACAGTGTATTACAGCATGGTGTCAGCTGTGCACTGGTGCATTGTGGGTATGCATTTGGGCTTCCTCCTTTCCTGGGGGGAGAATCGATGGGTAAACTCTGTGAGTCGGGTTAAGCAAGGAGATAGGAGCCTCCAAACGAGGATCAATGAGCACTCTGGAGGCAGACAATTGGATTAAGATAGTTCTCAGATAGGGTGATGGTCGGTATGCTTTTGCGTATGGCCTGTGAAGTGTGTGAAATTAAAGATCCTCTGATAAACACTAAGCTATAAAGGAAACCATTACAGTAAATAGCTGAATTTGTGTTGAAGGTTAGGGTTCGCTAAATTGTTCACATAAGCCCGTTGATCACACACCTTTTTTTCGTTAATGTACTTTGGTACTTTGGTGTGTGTGTGTGTGTGTGTGTGTGTGTGCGCGCGCACGCGCCATTTAGATAGGAAGACCAACATGTGTGTGTGTGTGTGTGTGTGGGTGTATGTGGGTTTGCATAGATCACCAAGTGTGGTAAAACCTGAAACTTCGTTACTTTTGGCAAAAAGTCTTTTATGCCAAAAGTCTTGTATTTTGTTTGTTTACTTACCATTTAGAAATGTGTGTGTGTGTGTGTGTGTGTGTGTGTGTGTGAGAGAGAGAGAGAGAGAGAGAGAAAGAGAGAGAGAGAGAGAGAGAGAGAGCCCACCTCACTGGCTGTACCCTCAAAATGACGCATCACGTTCAATGGTGCATCTTTCTTTGGGTGTATTAAACAAGCAGCATCTGTCCGCTCGCCCCCCAGTCCCCCGGCACCCCAGCACACTTCCGTACGTATCCCAAAATGCCCTCTGCTGTTTCCTGCCTGGCTGCCCGTTTGTGCGCCTCTCTCAGGGCCTGCCGCGATGACGCAAGTTCCAGATCCCATAGAGCAGACGACATCTGTGCTCGCCACCAAAGGACACTCAGGTACAAACGGGCTTTTTGCATAAATTCTGCTCATTAGTCAAGGTCTGCCGGCGTTGAGCGATCTGCCCATCTTGGGTCCCCTGCTAAAGCGTACCGTGTTCAACACAGCAAATACTTGCTGAGTGATTGTTTTTGATGTTGAAATGTATGTCATTGATATATATATATATATGCTTGGTGATTTATTTATATGCTGTAATGGATAGCAAATCTGGGTGATTCTGCTGTTTGTGTGGGAGACCCGAGAGTGAATGTCCAGGGTGTTCCACGTACAGTTAAGTGAACAGTTTGCTTGTTTGTGCAAAGGCCAAAATCCCAACATCTAATCTACAGTGAGATGGTATCAATGGGCTTCCTGTAAGTCCAGAGTGGGGAACCTGATCCATGGAGGGCCGGTGTGGGTTTTTGGGATGGCCTCTCAATCAGCCAATAACAGAGGGTTCCCAGGACTGGAGATGAGAACCACTGCTTTATTATTGGCTGATTGTGAGGTCATCCCAAAAACCCACACCCACACCGGCCCTCAATGGAACTGGTTCCCCACCCCTGCTGTAAGTCATATCTGGCACATGGTGGCGTGCTTATCTGAGTGCAGGGGTGGTCGTGGTAGGCAGGTGGCCACCTCTGTTGTCACGCCACATCAAAATAATAAAAAAGGACATTTGCATTATTTTCTAAGCAGAACTATAGAAAAGACCAGGTGTGGCACTGGCACCCCCTTAAAAATAGCTGGTCCCTGATTGCCACCCCAATCAGAATTTTCTGCAGGTGTTACTGTCTGAGCTCAATTGTATTGAGCAGCCTGTGCTCGGCTTCTCTACACTATGCTGTCACGCCCTGGGTGGTCCCAGCAGACCGACTGGAATTCTGTTAAACGGACAATCCAAATAATCGGAACAGAGTGGGGTAAAAACTGCCCGCATTGACCAGCTGAGGTGCTTTGCATCCTTTGACTGGCCTCCTATGTGTTATTTAGTTCACCCATGAAACAAAAGGAACGTCCCCATTTTCTTTTTCCAGCCTATTCACCAGTACAAACAGAGGGCTAATTTCCCAGTTAGTTTCACTTTAATTGGTTAATCGATCTGCCTCAATTGTCTACGCCACTGATTCGAGCACGTCGCCTTATTTCATTTCCTCATACTGCTGTCACTGATTAAAAACAAACTGTACTGATTGTGGGAATCAGGGGCCGTAAGCTGAAGATGCCATGCACAGATCCCTTCCTTGTGGGAAGAAGTCCATAATTTCACCCCAGGCTCTGAAATTGCTTGTCAGCTTCCATAAATTTGTTCTGCGAAAGATCCAGCTCTAGTAGCCTGGCCACGAACAAACCTCTCACCTTGAATTATGCTTATTGTCATCCACTACAGCTTGTTTATACTCTAGAAAAGTTGCCAGATCAAACCTGAATGGAATTATTATGGAGTGCAGACCAAGCCGGGCTAAGTCTGTATAATTCATCAGACTCTCTATAGTCTCTTTTCCAACCCAGTCCTTGGGGACCCACATGCAGTCCACATTTTTGCTACCAGGAGCTGGAAGAGTGTAAAAACTTGGACTGTCTGGGTGTCCCCATGCAGCAGATTGGGAAACACTGCTCTATAGATGTCTCCTAGGCAGTAGAAAAGACCTGTTTTACTGCTTCTTTTTTGCATGATTTTTTTTGGTTTCTCCTTCATTCATTAAGTTCACAAAATAGCTAAACAAAAAGGTTGCAGATTTCTGGCTGTGAGAATGCCTGAAGCCTGTTACCAGCAGGGTTTATTCGCCTAATAAAGCAGCCGTAAATGAATTGGTAGCCTGGCCACCGTCTTTCATGGCCAATCAGAGATGCAGAGAAGCGGTAGGCTTGTCGTCGCTGACCTGATTGTGTTTTACATGGGCTCATTAAGCCCATCGTAGAGGCTGACCACAGAGTCCCTCATGGCAGGTGGCCGCCACACGCTCAGAGCGCGATGTCGATTCATCTCAGATGCCACCGACGCTTTCAGAGACATAAATGGAATTTGCTGTGCTTCTGCCATCCGTACTTCGAGTCTGCAGGCAGTTGGCGTAATACTTACTATCTAAGCTCTGATGAAAAAGGAAAGAGCTGTCAATAAGCAATGAACCAACTCTTAATGACACGGAGAACAGTTTTTAAATTTCCGTGTTGACCATCACAGAGTGAGCCACAGAATTCAAATCTGCCTGCCATTTATTTACTGTTATAGCCAATGAAGAGCTTCCGGTTAGTCTGCGCTGAGTTTAATCTGCCCAGTGAAATGGTGAGAGCTTTCCAGAAGCTCCACAAAGTCACCACTATAGCTACACTTGTGAAGGGTCCATCCTCCGTCAACGCAACCCTCTATTTGCTGTAGCCGCTTATCCAGCTATTCTAGGAGACAAAGGGTGTCATGGAGGAGACACCCAGCAGGAAGCAGCACATGCTTTCCCACATGCAAGCTTTTCGTGAGCCATACAGGGCATTTTCATGCCATTGCTACACCTGATTTGTTTGTCTTCAGATTATGAAAGAAAACTCTGGGGTCAACTTGACCCCGGTCAAACATCCTGTCATAGAGGAGACACCAAATTTAATGCATGTAGCTTTTTTTGTCCAGACCACCCAGCTCAATTTCTCCTTCTTTTAAAAAAAATATCCCTGGAGTGTATTGATTCTACATTATTAATTTCCTACATTGTCCATCTATCCATATTCTAACCTCTACTCCTAGTCTAGCGGGCCGAGCCTGTCCCAGGCAGCATGGGCCACAAGGCAGCAGTACAGCCTGAGCAGGGTGGTAGTTATTATACATTATATTGTACATTATTAAAATCAGTATTATCACTTCATGTTTTTACTGGACTATGGTAAATGTACATTACTCTGAAGGGCCAGCTGCCCTTGAAAGGCCAGAGAAGCTATGCAAAGCTTCTGCATCCTGATCGAGGGGGGGGCAACTGCAATTCAAAGACCACCACCATGTGGATCTGTGTCCTGGGTATTCCAGGTGGGTGCATGGATCCTTAGTACCCCCAGGAAGGGGGGGTGGCGCAATGCCACTGCAGAGCGGTGTGTGGGAGGGGGTGGGCTGGTGCAAGGCTGGTGTGGCTTAGCATCGGAACATCCCAGCGAGAGAGGGAGACAGAGATAGACAGATTTAAGGAAGAGAGAAGCTGGGGATGAAATGGGGGAGTGCACACTCAGAATTCCCAGTGGTGCACAAATTCAGCAGAGGGCTGTGCTGGTTCTCTGCTCTGGACCTGCAACACACTGCATTTTTAAGAAATATTGTATTTTTTCTATTCTGCAGAATATCAATGCTTTCCAAATCCAAAACGACATCAGTTGTTTCAGCTATTGACTGTTCTGTTGCATTTACGACAGCATCTGCCTTGGTGGAGAGATCTATTCCTACTGATTATTTTCCCAGGTCGACCCTATGAGTTAAGCATTTGCTTCATTGTAAAGGGCTACATCAATATTTCTGTTTTATCTCCAAGGTCCGTCTTGCATGTTTCAGCTAAGAGAGCAAAGCAGGAATTTCCTGCGCTTCAGTTTAGTCATTCTGAGCCAGCAAGAGCTGTTTGTGCTAATTTGATTGACATTTGATAGATGTCCTTAAAATAATCTATAATCTCTCGATATTTTCAGAGATGTTCAATACCTCTGTCATACAGTATCAGTTCTTAATAACCTGGTATGAAACATCACATTAAAATATTGATATTACTGCATCAAAACACATAACCTACAGATTATAAAATACTTATGACATTTATAATATTAGTGACAGTCGTCATAGCTAAAAAACACCATAACATTAATACCTGCTTGACTCCTTCAGGTGCAATGCAGATTCAGAAAAAAATACATCGGTATTTGTTCTTCGTAGCCTTGTAGGTGTTGCACTAAACATGATGTTCATTGACGTATTTTACACAGACCACCAAAGTCTTATTAAAACCATATTAATCGCCATCAAAATCCATGAGACAATATTTGAGGATTTGATAAGCACAGCTTTATATCTGGTCATGAGAATGACATACCTATTTTATATATCTATTTTAGTTTAGATTAAATTGTAAGTGGTCTAGCTGAATTTTTTATGTTGCTTAGCTGAAAGGGAAAATAATAATAAGATATTTTGCAGTGGGTGAGTCCAGCTCTATGATGTATCAAAGGGAATATTTAGGACAAGGAGAAGCAGCACTGAAGGGGACTAGGCCAATGCGAAGAGAGTCTCTAAGCATCCCGCAGCTTTGCCGAAGAGGAGCTGCACAGAGTGACCAAAAGCTTGGCTGAAGGGGTCCCTGGGAGATCCTCGGTGTGGTCAGTCCAGTACAGAAGTGTCCAGGTGCAAATACTGGTTAAGTTATGTTAGGATGAAACATCCGACGGAAGATTGAAGAAAAAGTTCAGGAGGGCTGGAAATGTAAAACAAAGACAGACCTGCAGCTACAGAGAAAAGAAAAAGAAAAGTGTGGAGCTGGAGCGGAGCAGCTTGGTGCCCTCATTACGGCTCCCCAGCCACCAGCTCGGCTGCTCCCAGGCCGTGACATTTGCGCTAATAGACTTTGAGGTGGGTGCAGTCCGGTGCAAACGTCACACTCGAGGGGGGGTCTGCGGCTCGCTGCTTGTTACCCTCACCCCCAGCTCCAGTCGGCGGGAGGCCCTGCTGACTCGACGTGACACGGACCCAATGCTGGCCCGTGGCAGGGAGCCCCGTCCCGTCAAAAGTCCCTGCCAGCCCTGCCAAGCTGGGAGGTGTGGAGGGCTCGTCTCTCAGAAATCGCTGACACCGGGACTGTCCTGCTCGCCAGCTAGGCCATCTAAGTGCTGAGCGCTCCGTCACCTTCAGAGTCCCTTTGAACCTTTAGTGTTCCCCAGCACTGCAATTTGAGTCGGACATGGTGAGTCAAATAAAGGCCTCTTCGCCAAATTGGGAAGCTTATCACGTAACACATTGTTAATCCTTGAGGGAAGATTAGAAAGGTAAAATAATATAAACGTAAATTTCTCCACATATTACTATTAAAACAAAAAGAATCCATAATTTGAACCACTTGATCTTTCCATAGTAACTTTGGGGGGTGTCCAAGAAGGTTCCGATTCCTATCATCCATATTTTATGTGATGGTTAAAAATCCCTTCAAATAATAACTGCAGTGTCTTAGCTTGTGGAAACAAAAAGCTCATTGTGTTGTGTGGAAGCTCGAGAGACAGCGGGAATGGCAGTAGAGAACATAACGCTGGAGATGCCCCTGGAGAGAGATCGTAAGTCAGACAGGATATCTCAGGCAGGCAGGCGGTGAGCCACTGAGGTAGCGGTTTATATGGTAGGATGTGCATACTTCCTGATAAAAGTCTACAGCAGGACTCACCAAATGGCGGACCGCATCTGGGCCAAGACAGAATTGAATCCGGACCACGCGTCTGACTCAGTGGACCTTGACTTTGTGTAGCTAATGGAATTTGTCCCAGGGGGAAAATGGTTGGGGACCCCTGGTCACAGACACCCTTTGTTCGCTTCCACACTGTATTTTATAGACTTTACTCATTTACACAGCTTTTTTTTTGTCATGTAGATTTTTGATTTTTTTTTTTTTTTTTTGGGATAAATTCTTCACACTACATAGGAGTTTCCTGTAGGAGGTCATCTACCTTGAAGATAGAAAGCTGTGACTTTAACTACTATGCCTTCAGCTGCCCTATAGGAGCACCCCCTAATGGTGAAACGAGGCATCATGCAGCATGTGCCAGATTATTACTATCCAGTCCATAATGAAGATCTGAATGGTGATTTACCGCTATAGTGCAGTGCGGTATTCTTGGTTTCTCGTTCGGTCATGGCTGGATGGTGGGTTAACAGGTTTGCCTGCAGTAGCAGGCAGGGGGCGCTGAAGACCCATACACTGGGGCTGGGGGTGTGCAGGAAGGATGGAGCGAATGAAAACTGAACTTGCCACAGAACCAGGAGAGTACAAGTATATGTGATTTACAATGTTCTGTAGAACATGAATAGGATCCAAATCTCCTTAATCTCTAAATATCCTGTACAGAACGTCCATGATCTTCATTTCTGTCCATACATTAATACGATAATTAGCGTTAATCTTACATTTGTGGGCTCCTTCTGTGCTGACTAAACCTCAAGCAGTCCAGAGCATGGGCTCATTAATTAGAGCAGAGCAGGTTGATTGCAGGTTTACTTTCAGCAGCTCGTGTCTGTACTGGTTTAGCCTCTGATGCATTAATGCTGCCTAATGTCTGCTAAGACAAATACATCTATCTGGCTCTGAATTTCTGTGCCTTCTGTCAATATAAGTATTTTTGCCCCCTTCTGTATTTACACCTACATTTTGCATGAAATAAAATTGCTTCTAAAACAGTGCTGTATGATTCATGACGTTTTTCTTCCACTGTGTGATTAAGGGGAGAGGAAGTCAAACTGCAGTTTAACTTCATTTACATTGCGTTTAATCCTCCATTTTCTCTCTGCTAAGATATCTTCATAAATGAACCGTGCAGGAAAAACTGTTTTTTTTTTAATCTCAGAAAAAGCCAAAAAGAAAAAAAAAATTATGCAGTTGGTTTACTGCCAAGTTGCAGTGAAATCTCCATAGTAACCAAAAAAAACAGCCTGGGTGTCTCTAAGGTTCAGTGAAAGCAGCTAATATTTTAATACTGGTGAGAAGAGGCTCAACTTTATATTTCAGTATTTTCACGATTGTTGTGCTTCTCCGGGGTCTGTGTCCTTGTCTTTGCCAAGTGCTTGTGTTTCATATGTCTTGGACCCAGCTCCGATTAGAGTCAGCTGACTCACTTTAGAGGATGTTGTCTGTCATGGTGGGTGGACCATCATCCAGTGTTCATAAAATTTCCTGGAGCCGTGGTGATTATCAGCAATCTAAAAGGCGGGCAATGGATATGATTTCGTTAAATGCCAGTACACTAACTGTATTTTAGTGAATGTTAGAATGACTGCAAATCTTAAATTCTAAAATAAGAAAAAAAAATTGTTAGGGAGACCAATCAACCAAAACATAAAAAGATATATATTATTCAAAATAGATTGATCTTAATCATACTTAATCAATATTAGAATGTAATATTTTTATTGTATTCAAATTACATATTAATAATGTGATGATAATATTTTTAAGAAATAAGAATTTGATTAAACTATTTTTAAAATTGTGATTACCTGGAAAAATCCACGTTACATAAGAGGAGTTTGAAAGGCGACCCTTAGATATGATCATAGATCACTTTGCCTCCACATCTTCATGCCAAACGCCATCCAGGAATCTGGCCACATTAAGTGACCTTCATGTTACCAGATGGATGTGAGATCTCGCTCCATCCATTTGTCTTCACTGCACGTCTGACAATCGAGACTAATTAAAAGCACATTTCTCCTTTTGAGCGTATACTGTCTTGCAGATGTGCAACGACACACAACAGAGCAAAGCATCCTGGGAATCCCGTACTCAGCCTCCTCCAGGATTCTCTCCTCGCACCTGAGCTCCACTTGTTTTGAGAACAATGTGTATGTGTGGGGGGGGGGGGCATATTATAATCTGACAGCAGGACTCTCCAAACCTCATACACATTTGCAGTGTGTCACTGACGAGGAGTGAGATTTGCAGTGTGTCCCTGACGGGGAGTGAGATTTGCAGTGTGTCATTGACGGGGAGTGATATTTGCAGTGTGTCCCTGACGGGGAGTGAGACTTGCAGTGCGTCTCTGACGGGGAGTGAGATTTGCAGTGTGTCCCTGACGGGGAGTGAGATTTGCAGTGTGTCACTGACGGGGAGTGAGATTTGCAGTGTGTCACTGACGGGGAGTGAGATTTGCAGTGTGTCACTGACGGGGAGTGAGATTTGCAGTGCGTCTCTGACAAGGCAATTATAAGTACCGAAAATGTCAAGTGTGTCAAGTGGGACTTCATGTTGTATTAAACCGCCCCCCCACCGCCATTACCAATTCAAAATAGGAATGGTGGTGGAATTACACTTCAAAAACAGTAAAGAAATTAATTTGGCATGATTATCGATGGTAACAAACTGTCCATTGTGATGCCTTAAAATGTTCCAAAGCTCCCCATTTTCAATGCTTCCATTTCCATTAAGGTTAACCTTATTTCACATGTCAAGCTCATTTATAGGCCTCAGATATTATTAGAACAAAAAGAACTGTGACAAGCAAATATACTGTACTTTGGTGTGCTATCTCACTGGGATCCTAATTTCCGTGTAATATTCATCCTAAGGCAGTTCTTGTGCTTTCACTTAAACCTACAGAGCTATAAATTAGCTCCTTCAGTTCTATATGGCTCCTGGTTGATTTGGAGGATTCTGGACATTCTGGAAAGTCTGACAGCTCGATGAGGTTAGAGCTGGAATGATTCACCACATCACTTTAAACCAAAGGGCTACTTCAGCTTTTGGTGATTTTCAAGGCCTCTTATGAGCTGCGGCTGATGACTGAGCCATCAAGGGATCTGAGTTCCTTTTGGCTTCTAGCTGAAAGGAGGAGGCTGCTGTGCATTTATGGGAAGTTCTGGACCACAATAGGAGCCTTTGATCATGTGCTGTGGAATGGCTCACTGAAAAGGACTAGGAGATTATTGACATACAGTATATATACTTAGACCTATGGCCACAAGTGTATGAAATCAAGCACCTAGCCATGCAATCAGGTGTACAATATTTGTGAAAGAATGGGTCATTCTCAAGAGCTCAGTGAATTCAAGCATGGTGCTGTCATAGGATGCCACCTTTGCAATAAGTTAATTCATGAAATCTCTTCCCTGCTAGATATTCTATGATCAACTGTAAGTGATATTATTGCAAAGTGGAAGTGTTTTTGAGCAATAGAAACTCAGCCATGATGTGGCAGTCCATGTAAAGTAACAGAGCGGAGTTGCTGAGTGCTGAGGTGCATAGTGCATAAAAGTCACCAACTCTCTGTTGACTACAGAGTTCCAGGCTTCCTCTGGCATTAACTCCAACAATAATAACTGTGCGCCAAGAGCTTCATGGAATGGGCTTCCATGGCTGGGCAGCTGCATGCAAGCCTCACATCACCAAGCACAATGCCAAGTCTTGGATGAGTAGGGTAAAGTACGCCACCTCTGGACACTGGAGCAGTGGAAATGTGTTCTGTGGAATGACAAATCATGCTTCTCTGTCTGGCAGTCTGATGGATGAGTGTGGGTTTGGCAGATGCCAGGAGAACGTTACCTGCCTGACTGCTTTGTGCCAACTGTAAAGTTAGGTGGAGAATGGATAATGGTATGGGGTTGTGTATCAGGGGTTGAGCTAGACCTCTTAGTTCCAGTGAAGGGTACTCTTAATGCTTCAACATGCCAAGACATTTTGGACAATTCTATGCCTCGAACTTTGTGGGAACAGTTTGTGGAAGGCCCTTTTCCGTTCCAGCATGACTGTGCCAAAGTGCACAAACCAAGGTCCATACAGACATGGTTGGGTGAGTTTGTTGTGGAAGAACTTGGATGAGTGAGCAAACTTCTGGAAAGCCTTCTCAAAAGAGTGGCGGCTGTTATAGTTGGAAAGGGGGGACCATCTCCATATTGATGCCTATGTATTTAGAATGGGATGTCATAAGTTCCTGTAGGTCCGTGGCGACTGCTCTAGGACTACAAGGGAAGCTTCGCCTCTTCTAAAATGTCATGAAAAAATTGTCAAATATGTATTTTCATTGCTGTTACAAAGAACGTGGTAGAACACGTTCACCTTCATGGCTAGTTTGTTCAGAATCAGCAATGATTTCTCGCAGGTTGATTTTTTTTTCTCATACATCACATTTCCATGGCAGCACAATCCAACAAAACTCATTGAAGGACTTCAATGGCACTTCTGTCTTCTGTTTTCGTTTATTTCAAACTAGGTCGTGGGGGGGTGGGGGAACTACCCAGCTTCCCCTTTTTGACAGACCACCAGCCGCCACTGCTGTAGGTGTGATGTCCAGGTGTCCCTACACTTTTGTCCATATATTGTATGTCCTCAGTCCTTCTACTGAGACACCTAAGTGACAGTTTCCTCTTTGCCTGTTTTACATTTAGCAAAACACCCATCCATCCATCCATCCATCCATCCATTTTCTGTATACATATAGATTTGTTTTTCAAATTTCAAGAAAACAGCCATTTCATTTTTTTTCTAATATACAGATTAAGAGGAATATTTGTCTCCAGTTACTTTTGTTTCATAGTCTGTATCCCATTAAATCAGGTTGGCACTTCAGGGAATATTCCTGCTGTATGTACTGGTCCACAAATGTAGTTAAGAATGTGATATGTTACTGGTTCGTAATTGATTACTATTACCCCCAGGGATCATGTATAAAATAATTTAAATTGAAATTTCCAACCTAATGAAATTTAAGGAAATGAATATAAGGATTGTAGTGTGGTCATTGCATGTAATTTTTACAGATAAATCAGAATCAAAAATCAAAAGCAAAAAGTTCCAAACTTTTCTAAATGTGTAAATTCTTGGTATGATATTATGGTGTTACTGTATATGCATGACGTAGTGCAGAAAAGGGACCTGCAAAGGATTTGGGAGCAGAATATTTCAGTAAATTAGGTTGCTGTGGACATTCATTCTTTACTGATTGATAGCGGAATTTCAGCATCACCTTCTCTGGACACATCTGACTCCTGATACTTGCCACCCCACCCAACCAGAACCTAAATCCCGGAATATATCTCCAAACTCAAGACAGATTTACTCGTCAGTCACACTCCTCTCCTGTGATGATCTGAGATCACCATAGCAACAAGGCTATTATTGTCATGGAGTGTGACATTAGTAAAGTAAACCGAGTTATTAGCAACATGTTATGTGAATGGTATAAGAGCAGAAATTGAACAGGGATGCATTTAAAACTTTTTTGGGGTGGGGTGGGGTGGGGGGGGAGGGGGCACTGAGCCTTAGAAGACAGATACGCAATGTACACAGATTAGCGGAATCATTAATCAATAATTACGAATTTACCTGAGCCTTAAAATATACGTCGTTATCGCCAAACCATTCATCCGGTATTGGGTCACAATGAACCTGGAGCTCATTCTGTATAAAAACATCAGGCCCAGGAGCTCCTGGATGCCAGTCCATTGTAGGGTACCCACACACTGACATCTATGGAAGGAAATCCATGGGCACACAGAGGCAACATGTCTACTCTACAGAAATAGAGCCAGGAGCAGGATTCAAACCCCTAACACTGCAGGTGAAATGCAGCGGTGGCAGCCAGCAAGCCAGCACACAAACACAGCATGCTGGGACATTCACTTTTTATTAGGTCACGAAGGAGCCATGAAGGAGATCAGGAATAGCATTCATTTCTTTGAGCAACAAAACACTATTTGATAAAGTTGGCCCCAGCAGACAGCAGAAAGGTTATTTCCAGCTGCAGATAGACTTCTACTCTCCCCATGTCGCTTCTGTGCCTCAGCACCCCTGGCTAATGGGCCCAGCCTCATTGATGTGGAAGAACAGACCCAATTCTGGGCCCGCTACCTTAAACATCCGAGGATGGACCCTGCAGAAAATTACGAAATTTACAAAAGCAGATGCAGCTGTGTGTCCGGTCCAGATGCTGCCAAAATACAGAATGGACTACTGTGACTGGGTCCCATTTGTTCGCAACCTAATCTCCAATATTTGTGAGAATCCAGAGAACATATCCCAGTTCACTGGGACGGCTAGGATTCATAATGCCACAGGAGCTTTGACACTGGTAATAATGGTATCGTGCATGAAACCTTGTTCCTGAGATCAGTTCCAGTGAAATACGTTTCCTTGTTTCGATTCAATGCCTTTCTATAATCCTCGTCCTCAATCTGCAAATGTGAGATGGGGGAAAATAAGCCACCTCCAGGTAGCGCCCTCTGGAGAGCATTATCCAGCTGGAATACCCAGCGTGTTTTTTTTAGTTGCTGTCAACCACATAGCGAGAAGACAAAAAGGGACCTCAGCAGAAAGAGAAAGCTGATATTGCTGCTTTTTGCAATAAAAGCCTATTAGGTGATCACCACATTTCACAGGGTTTTCTGGAACGGTTTTACAGAACTAAGGATTGAGTAGCTACTTAACAGAGTGCTACCTTTATATTAAAACACCACATCTTAGCTGCGAGCCCATACCTACACACTGGGTAATAAAGGGTTTGATAATTACCTGACTAGCAGAATCAGATGTGCAGGTGTTGGACAAAAATGTAGAAAAATTAGCTCTGGGGGGTATACTGCTGTAGCACCAATTCATCCCAGGGACCACGTATTTTGTGTCTCACTTCAATTCAGTTCAGTTCTATTTATTTTTTATATAGCGCCTTTCACAATAGAGTCGCCCCCAAGGTGCTTTACATGGGTGTGTTGTTATATATTCCTGCATCATTTATACACATTAATTCAAAAAAACTGGGAAAAGGGAAGACAAATCCCTGTTCAGCGTCCTTCAGGTTCGACATGCTTGAATGGAGTGTTTGGAATGTGGAGAACGGGGGCACCGCGAGCCCTCGTCCTTTTGTGGTGCGCATGAGTGGCTGTCTCTGCCCCCCCCCCACGATAAACACATTTAAGCTGAAGTGACAGGAATGCACTAAGAGTGAGAGGCGCGAGAGGGACAGCAATGTGGGGGAGGTTCCCATCATGCAAGTTGAAAGTGGCACCCACAGGTAGGCAGTGTTACATAAGCTGGGGGGTACGCTGGCACCACCCAAGTCTCGCGGGGCTTCCGCTGAATGCCAGGGGGTCGTCCCACATTGTTTATTTAAATAAAAGGGGGGGTGCAAGGGGCTGGGGGAGACCAGCTGTTTCAGGTGCTTTTCCCAGAAGGGGTGCCACAGCTTATGTCCAGATTCAATATCGAGAAACACCTTGAGCTACACGGAAACTTCCGCTGGCAGTTGGCTGAGGTGGTGAAACATTGCCTCTGTGCTTTTCGTATGGGAGCGAGGGTTCCATGCTGGCCAGCGAGCCTCGAGGTGGGAGTTAAATTATTATCCCCTGCTGGTTACACATCTCAGGCCTCCTCCCGCCGGCTGACGACATGTGGCCTGTGGCGTGAGTCGAGGAGGCGCACCTGGCCACTCGTGGGTGCAGTGCAGGCCAAAATAGGAAACGACTAATCCGGGAGAGATTTACCGCGTTGTTGCCCTGCATCACGTCTGCACCTCAACCCTGAAGCAGCAATTAAAGTGGATCATTAGCATTTTAAAAGCTGAGCGTGGTAGCTGTTAGCTAGCGGCTGCGGTGGCTCTGAAGGTTGCGGCTATTAATCTGGCCGTTCGGAAAGACACAGCCTGCGCGCCTCCCTCAGTCCACTCCTCCCAACGCTTCACTTGGCCCACGGTGTCACAGCTGGAGAGCTGAAGACGCAGCTGAAATCTGACCACACATTATGACCAGCAAATGCCTCCTTTATTCCTTTCTGTTCCATTTCTTCTTGTGCCTAAGATACTGAATTTACCGCACACGTTGCTTCCAAGATATTACATCTTTTCTTTGTCTAGAAGGCACTTCTAGCCCTATCAGCTTATCTGGATTTAAATTTCTATGCTTATACAGCTGGATATTCACCCACCGGCAAAGCCAACCAGCCTCCCTGTAAGTTCATATAGGCAATTCAACAGGCAAGTGACTCAAAATCAATAAGTAACATGGAGCAATTTTTTAAAATAAGAAAAATATGATGGAAAGTAGCAAAACAATTTCGCTCTGCATTACAACATCAGATGACAGTTTTGGCGCGCAGCCCCCTGATCGACTCCATTACCTTCTCGATTCCTTTACCCAGAGGCAGCAGACGCTTCTTGCTGTTGGTTTTCTTTCTTGATCTGCTGCTGGCGGTAAATCCATCTTGCAGTGAATGAACAGGAGCCCGAGAAACAGGAGCCCGAGAACTGCTCAGCTTTCCCTTCGCCTTTCCCCGCAGTATTACTGCCATTTACCCTGTACCGTTTACATTAACTACTATATGAAGACAACAGATCAAGTCCTGTTTGCACATTAATGTCTGTCATTTTGTAAACACCAGTCCCAAATAAGGCTGGTAACTGTTAGTTTAAACAAAGGAGAACCCCCATTGGTAAAATTTGATTCATTCATATATTATTATTATTATTAGGAGAGGCCCTATGCTTGTAATAATTAGAAATATGACCAGTAATTTAACCAGTAGCTATATTTAAACTCATATTCTTCTGCATCACATCATATCATGTCGAATCGCATTGTGTTGAATCAAATTGCGTTGAATCGCACTGCATTGCAATAGGGGTGAATCATATCGCATCGCATAAGTAGTTGCGTCATATGAATCTTTAATTTATCAGATTGTTGGCAATGCATCGAGATGTGCATTGCATCGGCCTCAGTGGAGATGCACGTCCCTCCTTTGTACTTTACCTGTTTGCCTGTTAATAACCGACATCTTTTTCCAATCAGCAGAGCACCTCTCTGCCACAAAATCTTAGAATTAGAATTTGGTGATCAGTGGTCATTGTTGACACACCACAGCACACAGTGCGCAACAACGAAATGTATCCTCTGCATTTAACCCATATGTGACTTTCGTGACATAGCAGGGGGCAGCTAATTCAGCACCCGGGGAGCAGTGCTTGGGGACGGTACCTTGCTCAAGGTACCTCAGTGGTGACTTGCTGGTGGGGGATTCGAAGTGCGCTTCCCTAACCATCAAGCCACCACTGCCACTGCCCTCAAGCTGAAGTGACAGGAATGCAGAAGTGTTCCTGGGCTGAGGATGCTAGCATGCGGCTAACACCTAGCCACACCGCTCTGCTACGGGGCAGCCCTGACCTCTTTGGGTCTGATGCTTTGCTCCCTAATGAAGTGCATTTTTCGGCAAGGGCATTGTTTAATGATTATTATGCTTCATGGGCAAGCGACATGCCCCAATGCCCAGCCAAAACAGGTTGTGTTGGAGGGACCTCCTCCAGACTTTCAAGCTCAGACATCTGGCCTGTGATGTCCAGGGGAACTGGGCCATGCAGGAGACTCGAGTGTGCCTTTATACCGGCTAGACAGCTCTTCCCTTAGTCCCCAGATGACAGACCTCATTAGCGGTGCTGAACTGTGGCCAGTTTGCCCCCTTTTCAGGTCTGCTGCTCTTTGCCGGGTACCAGAACCAGACTCAATACTCTCTGTTCCTCGTGTCTCTCCTTGAGTCAGACGGGATCTATTCTAGGACACGGGGATGGATGTTTGCAGCTCTTCCTTGGTGGGTGTGCTACAGCGCCACATGTCTGCAGAGGTTCCGCAGCGGAACAACAATTTATCCACGCGCTGTGATTTTGTGGACGTGCCAATTAAAGAGCCCCAAGGTCTGCTGAGGCATGCTCCGTGCCATGGATCGCTCCCTGGGAACAACTCAGGCTGCATCCTTAAAGAGGTATAAGCGCACTTCTACATACCCAAGTACCTTTTGACTACTTAATCCCTTAATTGATTCTTCACATTCAAATATTCCTGTATCTTATCACTGCCCTACATTGCATCCTGCCAACTGCAGATGGCAGTATCGAGTGATGAAGGGGACCCAACCTTCTTATTCACCCAAGGAATCAGGAGCCAATCCCCACAACAGGAATAAATATGAATTTATCTGGAATCAAGTTGTTGGTTGTGTGTGCAGGAAAGTTTTTATGTATTTGCCTCATTTTTCCAACATTTTTCTAGAAATTATTTTAAAGATCCCAATATAAAATGTGAACGCCCCCATTGCCACTTACCTACCCAGTAGTGACAGCTGTAACTGATTCTTCTAATTGACTTGGCTGCTTAACTGATCTAGCTGGTTATGCTGGTGCGAGGAATACCCATCTCAGTCTGACTGCGTGCCCCGATCCCGTCTCAGTCTGACTGCGTGCCCCGATCCCGTCTCGGTCTGACTGCGTGCCCCGATCCCCGTCTTGGTCTGACTGCATGCCCCGATCCCCGTCTTAGTCTGACTGCATGCCCCGATCCCCATCTCAGTCTGACTGCATGCCCCAATCCCCGTCTTGGTCTGACTGTGTGCCCCGATCCTCATCTTTGTGCAAGCATGAGTGCCAGCTAACTGAAGCAAGGAGCCCTTATGTGCCCGTGAAACACTCTGTCAGACGACAGACAGATTGGGACAGAGACAGCCAGCAGCGCATGCTATGTGTAAGGAGGACCTGGCCGTGTATCTGCCAGCAAAGCTCCCGGCACGGGGGGGGGCGCAGCTGCTGGCTGGAGAAATACCACTCTTACAGTCCCCAGTCACCTTTAAATGCACCTTGAATTAATGCTCTGGAAATGCATGGCAGAAATATATTATAGAGTCAAGCCAGCATTTTATGTTCAGTGTGTTACAATTTATTTGCATTGTTACAAATAAGTTTGTCAGAACTTGAATTGCAGTAACTGAGAACCAGAGGAACTCAAAAAACTGGAGCATAAAACTCAGAGGCCTTCAAAGGATATCCACTTGGAAATGGCATATGCAGTTGTGAATAAAAACAGCATTATCTTTGATGACAGCAATTAGGGTTGAGCAATCCTGATTCAAACAGCTTACTATTAGTAGAGGTTACTATTAGAGATCTTGGTTTCCAGCAATTTCTCTGGTTAGCCTGCGTGTTCACAGCAAAGGTAAAGATTGTGGGGGGCTGAGGTTCTCATTACAGCTCCTGCCTGTGTGGTGGGGGGGAGGAGGCAGAATAACAGCAGGAATCTGCAAAGCACCTTCTTCACGGCTCTCCATCCTCTGGGCCAGATGATGCGTTTCAGTGACTAATGTGTGGTACCTTTCAGGAGGAGAAATCACTTTGTGCCTGGTTTTGAAGTCACAGGGTGTAGACCTCAGGGTGTAGACCTCAGGCTGATTCTCCCTCTCTCTCTCTCTCTCTTTCTCTCTCTCTCTCTCTCTCTCTCTCTCTCTCTGGCTCTAAAGTCAGTGGGTGCAAATCCCAGGCTGATTCTCACTGCAGTCCTCTTTGTCTTTCTCATTGGTTACTGAAGTTCATCATTTTCCTCATGTGGCCTTAGGAGGCCTGCTTGTTTTGGTTCATGATGCATGTTATAATTATTATTGGAAGTAGTGTGGGTGATTTTTATATTTCCTAGAAAAAAAAATCTAAATCACTAGATACCCTTGAAAAGCCAGTGTGATTTATTTGTTAATTAAGGTTATATTGATTTTTCCAAAAAATTATTTGAAATGGATAAACTTGATATTGAAACAGCTCCATCTATTTCACTCTGCTGACTTTCCAGGTCAGTAGAGGAAATTTTTATCTAGCGAAATATACATTATTCATCCTTAAACTCATTTTCAAGCTGTCTCACACATGTGTTAAGGGATTAAAATCTAGTTACTGGGTAACCCGCCTCCCACTGACAATATGCCCAGAATCATTGCGGCTCTAACTTTTCCTGTTTAATCTAGACTGCCTTGGGAGTGTGATGTCACCTAGACTGTTGCCATGGGTGATGGAGAGTTTCCAGCAGTCCAGTGCTTCACTCCTTACACTCCTGTACCCGTGTGAATGCATAGTTTGCGCTGTGAATCAGTCATTCCTTTCAGCTTTCCTACTTAATGTGCTTGTTAACAGAGAATATGCATGCAGGAGTGGAACGTTAGGATGATTCCAAGGGCCCCTGACCAATAGGGTCCCTAAGAAATTTAAGACATAATTGGATGCTTTAATGGGGCCCAAACTCTCTAGCACCCCCTGCCTGCAGAACTGATGTACTACCCATCTTTAATGTGGCAGCATGTCCTTCTGAAGCTGTTCTTCTTGGTTTCCCGAAGTTCAGGTCCCCAGCAACCGTCTCCCTGCAATGATGGTGCCTTTTCTTCTGCTTTCGCTCTCACAGGCCGACTCCGTCTTTCAGGCAGCTCACATGTGATGCGCTGGCGCTTCCCGCAGCTCTGGTCGCCGCGGCGCCCGCCACTCGTGCGCCGGCGGCGCCAGGTCCAGCGGCCCTTCTTACATTCCCCCATCGGGCTCTTTGGCCCATCACGCGCGACACGGTGCGCCCCCTGTTGTTACACGTGTGCACAGTCACCACGTCCCCATCATGCTGACTGCATGACCCCAAGCTCCTTTAAGTTCTGTAGCCCAGCTCCTAAATTTATAACTTACGGGCAGATGGACGATGTTTGTGTTCCATCTGTTCCTTTGCACCTCGCCCCAGAAAAGTGGGAGTGAGGGTGAGGCTTTGCTCACAGGCAGGCAGTCCGACACAGACTCACCTCCCACAGCCTCCCAGGACACTCTTACCTCCATACATTTTTGTGAAGCTCTTCCAAGTTCCAAACAAGGAGGCATAAGTGCCATTTTGCATTTTTATTAAGCTGAGGCTGTATGGAAACTTGTTTCAAATTTCATACACAATTTGCAAACTTTGACCTTAGCATACATAAGAGTAGAACAGAAGGTTCTTTTTTGGGGGATTTTAGCCAGATCATTTGCAGGTCTATATCCTTAAGTGTTACACTTACTTAACACTATCCCAGAATGCATTGCATAACTATTTGGCATTGTGATGTCTAAGAAGAATGACCATCCACTTCTCTTCTCACCATTTATCTTGGTCAGGTGGGGCTTGGGCCCTGTACCAGGTGGTATAGGGCAGGGGTACAACAAGATGCCAGTCTGACACAGGGTGCGTACACACAAAATCATACTCAATGGGCACTTGAGAGATTAATTAGCTCAACTGCATGTAATTGGGCTTCAGAAACCAACCAGAGTGCCCAGAGGAAACAGAAGAAGAGCATGAATGCTCCATACAGAGAGCAGAGGCAGGATTCATGCCTCTAACCTTGGTGGTGGGAGGCAACAGCACAACCCAATGACCCATCCCACCATGTATGATGCATGAGCTGCAAAATGAACAGGTGTGTCACTGCAAGGCTTTAACATTTAAATGTTCCAAGGTCTGCTTTAATCTTCTTCTTTGCCTGGAAGGTTTTGCTCTGACACAAACCGAAAGTCTACAGTACTTTTGGTGAGAAAGGTACAGTAATTGCAGGTATACAATCAGGCTTTCACAATCCATTTCGAAGCACAAATGTTGTTCAAAATATCACACAGATGAAATTGCAAATGTCTCTGCAAGAATCCAAAGAAGCAGTTGCTCTTACCAAAGCCTCCCACAGTTCAACACGGCAGAGAGAAAAACACATGCGGATATCTCCCAAAAATTTGCAGAACCTGATGCCTGCAGATTATTGCGCTCTGCAAAGATTTTTGTTCGCCTTTCCTGTTAAATTTGCAAAATCTTCAAATTCTGTAAATACAAAATGCTTCGTAAACATGACAAAGCTAACATGTTGATCAGAATATATTTAAACGTATATTCTTCCCTGAATGGCTTCAAAGAAATGCCTTTAAAGTAATAAAGGTGTTTATTTTCATTCAGGACAGCTGGAGATTTTTGCCACAAAAAGTATCTTAAGATAACCGTGTGGGGTGAGTCTGCACCAGATTTTCGGAGTTTTTGCCCGCCTCTCTTCACAGTGAGGAGGCTCAGGCAGTCAGTGAGTCCTTCCCGATCGAGAGGGAGTCTCACCGGCTGTCCAACTTGTGCTGAAGTGAGGTCGCCTCAGCAAAACAGCGTGGAGCCCTCTGTCTGCTCTCTCACACGGGCCGGGACTCCTTGCTTCCGAAGGGGGGAGGGGTTAGTGAGCCAAGACCAGCACTCAACAACACGCGAGTGCCATCAAATTAAACACCCGCAGCCGTCAGAGGAGGCTGGAGCCCACCACCAATGCCATGCCTGGGAAAATGTCAGCCGTAGGAGAAGGAAACTCACAGCGCCGTTTAGACTCAAGCCAAAATCCTACTTGGTGCCATTTTTCACCGTCCGGCTCACGACGTGTTGGCTGCAGGATTTAAGTGGTTGTTTGGGACCTCGCTCTTTCATCTTGCTTCCCGAGCCCCCCCCCCCCCCCCTCCCCGGGATTGTTTAGAATAACTGTAACATTGACACAGTGGGTGGCCTTCAACCCACTAGGAAAGAACAGTAATGGAGCAGCGCCCCCTGGTGTTTGTGGCCACACCTCATGTGCTGGTGGAGATGGCAGATGGGGCTGGAACGCCAGAGACCTGGCCTTTCCCCTCTCTGACCAACAGGCACCAGCAGTAGCACAGTCTGAGCCAAGCCCTCCACATTAACCACTATACCTTATGCCAGCACAACTGTTTCTGTGTGTGTGTGTGTGTGTGTGTTTGTGTTTGTGTGTGTGTGTGGGGGGGGGGGGTGGCATGCATATTGCTGCATATTGGATTAAATGCACAGCAAAGACCTTCTTCTTCTTTGTCCTACATAAGCCCTTGGTCCTGCTTTCCAGACATTTACTACGCACAGAAGCCCTGGTGCTATAACCCACCAGTCCCTGTTACATCAGTATTCACAGCTCGTTAATCTGCATAAGCCGCTGTCACAATCCATTGCAACCCCTCTTGAATGGGATGCTGGGAAATGTAGTTCTGATGTGTGATGGATGAGAGGGTACTGCCTTCTTACTCTTTCAGTGGATGAAAGGCGGGCGCTGGTATATGTCATAAGAGCACCGTAACATGTCAGCAGCAACCTTGGGAAGACAGATGCAGTAGGGATTAATGTGTGAAAGACGAATAGCCTTTTGAGTTATGTTGACTGTAATGGCGTAGATTTACGGACAGGGTAAGCTGCATAAGAAACAGCTCCCGCATTTAGAACAGCATCGACGCCTCATCAGTGTCTGTAGCTAAGCAGGACCTGCAGGCGGGGGTGCACACTGCGTCAGATTACGTTTACATTTACGTACCCGCATGCTGATTTATTGCATTCGAACATGTGACCTGAATTTTAACTCGCTTCATCCTTTCAAGAGAAAGGCAGTTAAGTGAGGACAGCACAATTTATCAGGATGGATTTGTTTTCTTGCATGGGCCTTAGATGACACACAGACACCCAAATCCAGACTGGATGAGAAGTAACACAGCAGGTCACAGTTCAGCCCTGCCTCCCTGGGCAACATAATACACCGCTACTGTCAATCGACTGAGTCTCAGCTCTGCCTGTTTACTGTGACATCAGTAGCACTCTGCATTTCACCGCATACTTTGTAAGCAGTATGTTGAGGAGGTTCCGAGCAGCATGGTATGACGAGGAGGTTCCGAGGGGTGTGGTATGATGAGGAGGTTGTGAGAGGCGCAGTATGACGAAGAGGTTCTGGGTGGCACAGTATGACGAGGAGGATCTGAGCGGAACAATATGATGAGGAGGTTCCAAGTGGCGCGATATGATGAAGATGTTCTGAGCGGAGCAATATGATGAGGAGGTTCCGAGCAGCACGGTATGACGAACAGGTTCTGAACGGAGCAGTATGATGAGGAGGTTCCGAGAGGCGTGGTATGATGAGGAGGTTCCATGCACTTTGGTTCTGAGTGAGATGGTTCTGGGCCCACACACCTCCTGGGGATCCCACGCAGCTTTGCCAGGGCCCCGCGCATCCTGGGGTTCCCACACAGCTGGGTCAGGGCCCCCGCGCCTCCTGGGGTTCCCACACAGCTGGTTCAGGGCCCCCGCGCCTCCTGGGGTTCCCACACAGCTGGTTCAGGGCCCCCGCACCTCCTGGAGTTCCCACACAGCTGGGTCAGGGCCCCCGCGCCTCCTGGGGTTCCCACACAGCTGGGTCAGGGCCCCCTTGCCAGAGCTTGCAGGCACAGACTGTTAGCCAGTGGGGTTATTTCCCCCTCTTCTCTTTCACTGTATTCTCATTGTTTTCCTTCTGGGTTCTTCTCCCTTTCCCTGTCCCTGGCCCTTTTCCTGGGGTCCTGCCCCCTCCCAAAGGGGGCGGGCAGACCTCTCTGTTCCAGTCAGATGGGCGGTGACAGGGAACCCGAGAACCCCCACAGAGTGGTGCCAGCCATCATTCTGTGCAGTTTCCCATGTGACAAAGAGACAAGCCTAGGGCAGCTTCACCGTCAGGCGGGTTGGTCTGATCTCTGACAGTCGCATTTGAGTAAGGGCTCCCTGTGTGTCCTTACAGCCCTGTCCGTGTATGTAGCCTTCTGCTTCAGAATATTCCCTGAAAATTACTGTATGAACCCCATATATGTGTGCATTCCCTACTGTATGAACCCCATCTATGTGTGCATTCCCTACTGTATGAACCCCATCTATGTGTGCATTCCCTACTTATGAACCCCATCTATGTGTGCATTCCCTACTGTATGAACCCCATCTATGTGTGCATTCCCTACGGCACATATATATTCATACACTTATATGCAGAAATACTATGCTGTATTTAGTTTGGTGACCAGGATGAGTATGAATTTTTATTTCTGCTTGATTGACTGGAAGACCTATTTCCTTTAGGAGATATACGACTCAGGAATGGGGCAGATACTCCTCACAGATTGTCTTTCACATGGGTGCCATCTCTATGAGCTGGTAAAGCACCAGCCGCATGAACAATACGGGCAAAAATAGCACACGACATCACTGTGTCCACCCCACTGCATTTTCATATCCTCAGAGTCAGCTGTTTGAAAACACGCACCATTGCAGTTCCTCCTTTTTTCTTCCTTATGTTCCAGGACCTGCCCTGGGCCAGCAACATTAACGTTTTTTTGTAACCACGCAGTTGCCTTCCTGGCTCATTTACTTCTTGTGGGTTTTTATTTCCTCATTTGCTGCTGGGTGCCCCACAAATAGCTTTAATTCAGGTGATGACGCTGCCTGTGTCCTCACAGCTTTGTGCTTTGGAATAGACACATATGAATGAAGGTGGACATCTATTTACGTACATAAGAACACCCACAATGCCTTGTTTCTCCATAAGCATTTTAAAACGGCATCACTTTGAGATTCTTCACCTTTTAAATTTTTTGATTTTGTTTATTAGAAACCAAAGATGGAATGCTGGCCTCAAGCCTCCACGGTTCTGGGTTCAGATCCCTTGCTCTGGGGTGTAATGTGAGTTTCCTGCCATAGCCCACCATACTGGTGTCTCTGAACACCTGGTTCAGTACCATGGAAGGGTGACATCGTGGATGTGACTTACAAACTGTAACATTCAGTCTGCCGCCCTACACAGGCCAGCGTGATGGACTTTGTCTTGAACCTTAATCATAGCTTATACCTTGCTTTTAGCAAGCAAGTCTCCTGTTTACTGTTTTCAGTAATGTTAGTATGGGGGGGCAGCCAGTTGACCTTGGAACCCCCAGAGGTTTTCGGTTCCTCTCCTCCATCCTCATTTTCTTTATTTAATTTCTTTCTCTCCCCTTTTCCCTGTTTTGTATCACTCTCTCTTAATGATGTTGTAATGTATCACAACACACCCATGTAAAGCGGCTTGGGGCGACTCTGTTGTGAAAGGCGCTATATAAAAATAAATTGAATCGGATGGAACTGCTCGTTGTGTGTGCCCTGCAATGGACTGGCGTTCTGTGTTCCTGTGCCATGTGCCTAGAACACCCTCCTCCCATCACCATTGTCATGTATGGTATAAGAAGAAAAACTGGAACATTATAGGCCACATAACTAAAGCAATTTCATTCCATCTACTGTAATCCGTTGTACTCCACAGCAAAATGCAACTTACCCTACAAAATTCCCTTTCTCTTTGGCAGCTCCTTGACATTAGGAACCTCAAGGAGCTCTTGTCTAACTTGACTTCCATTCTCAGTCTTGACATAAAAATGTGCAAATGTCAGTGAAACGCTACTAATGTCCACATTCATTGCTTTCATAGCTGAAACTACTCAGGGCAGACATTACTTGCATTAGGGAAATCCTAAAGTAATATTCAGAGCATTGCCAAAGTAAAAAGTGTAAATTGTATGCTTTTACATCATTCATGTTGTTCAGTTAGGAGAGCTATCTGTTTTTTTCTTTGTCTGCTTTGTGTAATTAAATCTAAAGGGACCAAATTCGAATGGACAGTTTAATCGAGCAGCGTGTCGTTATACCAGGTCATCTGCAAACTGAGATGTCAGGTCCACGAAGTGCAAGGTTTCGATAAGTTTCAATCTTCGGATTAACCTTGCGGATCGATAGATTTATTGTGCATGCCTGCTGTACCGTGCGGCCATTCAGCTGGTTTCATTTAGTTGCTTAGCGTTTGGTTTATGAGAATCGACGTGCATTTTTAAAAATCATTTCTACTTCTGGATAATGCAATAATATTAAATAAATACAGTTTTTTGCAGTGTGATGTATCTTAATAATTTAGCATGATCGAGCTTCTGCTATGTGATAGTGTACATACTATTTATTTCACGTGCGTTACAGTGTTTGGATATTACTGGATGTACCTTCAATAGTCAATTTGGGCTGGTTGGTGACTTGTCACCATTGCCGCGTCTGATTCACGCCCCCAAGCAGAGCCCAACCGGATTGATGCACGAAAGCGAAACGAGGACAAACGAACGTCCGTAGAACGGTTATACTAGCAGCGCTAAAAAGGTTTGTTTGATATGCCAAATGCAAAATTATGATTTACGATATTCAGAAATTATATATGACGTGAAACTGTATGTTATGTTGAGTTGATTCCAACTTATAAATGGAAAAGACATTCCATTTCTCGTTTTATTTAAAATATTTTTGAGTTTATTTAAATTATTTAATCTAGAACACAGGAAAACAGCAAACGATTCTTCACAGTTAGAGATAAGAAATGTATTAATCCTTCTTAAAAGCGCAGATGTGTCTGCGTTTGTGACCCTAGTCGTATTGGAACATTAATTTATCCTTGAAAAGACCTTTGCTGCATTCAAAGTCAGGATTACAAATACAATTCAAAACTGTTGTTCTAGCGCCCTCTTGTGACCAAATCAACAAATTGACCTCTAGATAAAAGCCAGTTGTTCAGGGGGCAGTATTACGTACAATAAATACGTGGCAAAAAAGAGATTTGTCAGACATTCCTTTCTTTTTAAAACATATTTGTTGACATTGCCTGTTGGAAATCTCTGAATGGTCTTCACCAAATAGTTACATGACTGTAATCTCATGGATTACATGGGAAGGTATAAAATAGGTAGTAAGTACCTTTAATTAAAAATGTACTTGTAACCAGATGCTTACTGGCTTATAGTACTCATTGTACCTTATGCAAGATACTTAAGCTTTTCAAGTAAAATACTGAAATATAAAACTTAATAAAACCATTAGCTAAGAAACAAATGTGTTGGGAATACAGGAAACACACAGAGCTTGGGTTATAATGAGATGCATGCGGATGCCATTCCCCCAGAGAGGAAAAAAATACTAAAAGCATCCCCTTTGAAAATATGCCATTGACCCCTCAGCCATCCCTGTTCTGTACCTGGCTGTCCGATTCAGGGCCACAGAGCCTATCCCAGAAGCTATGGAATAATCCAGGATGGGGACACTCACACACTATTTAATAACTCTGATTCACCTCTGCATGTTTTGGACTGTGTGGGGAAACTGGAGAACCTAAAGGAAACCCCACAATGACATGGGGAGAACATACAAACTCCACACATGGAGCCACAGCAGAGATTCAGGTCCTGGTCCCAGAGGTGTGAGGCAACACCACTAACCACTGTGCCAGCATGCTGCGCCCCCCCCCCAGCCCTCTAAATAGTTTTTGAAGTAATGTGACTAACATAAAGGTAAATCTACTGAAACACAATTTAATGTAATCTTGGTGTGGGCAGAGTGGTGACTCAGAGGCTAAGGATCGATGGCAGCAATCAGAAGGTTGCTGGTTGAATCCTGTGATTCTACTCTGTTGGGCCCTTGAGCGAGGCCCTTAACCTGCAATTGCTTCATCCTGGGTATAATGTTAAGCTGCATCCAGCCCTGTAAGGAGGTCCTCTGACCTTCAGCAAATATTTGGGGGTTGGTGGCAGGATTGGCACTCCATCCACCTGCTGCACAGCTGCACTCGGGATCTCATCCCTGAGGGGGTTTGTTGCGTGGTGGGTGCAGCCACCCCTCCTTCTCTCCATGACCTCTGCCTGCCAGTGCTCAGCAAATCTTATCTAATCATTTATATGTTGGGAACAATCACAAGTCTCCATATACCAACCACCAGCCAACCAATCAGTTCAGTTAAACAGTTAAAACGATTGATTCAGTTCTGTTCTTGCCATTTTACTATTTATTGCAGTTGTAGTCTTTGCCTCCCAAAGGGATACCAACTGAAACAAATGAATAAAGTAATGATTTTTGTTATAAGACCAATAAACTTTGCAAAAGTTTTACTGAATTACACAGAACCTGACTGAGGAAAACCTGCCTAAAAAGTGTCTGAAATCCTACAAAAGGGAAGTAAATGTATTAAATGCGGAATGTAGATGAATTTCTATTATAATGTACAGTACATAATATCAATGTACTAATTGCATTACTTGTGTTTTTGAATGATTACGGCCCGGTGCTTAAGACTTTCTGTGAGCACTGTATCTTTGTGTCTAGAGAAGTCAGTAGCACTGTACTGTCCACTCAAACTACACCCCTGAAAATGAAATCTAAATAATATTTAGTTTGTCAGATGTGAATATACAGCAGGGGTCTACAACTCCGATCCTGGAGAGCTACTATCCAGTAGGTTTTCTGTCCCACTTGGCTTCTGATGAGCCACACCTGCTCCTGGTATTTACCTGAGAACAGGTGTGACTCATCAGAAGCCGGGTATGATAGAAAACCTACTGGACAGTAGCTCTCCAGGACCGGAGTTGGAGATCCCTGATATACAGGGTCAGGACTGTATACAGAGATTATGCTGCCAATCAGTGGTGTAACTGGGCACCTAAAGTCATGTGATGTCTTCCTCCCTGCCCCCTAACAGACTGACTTATCTGCTCATTTTCTTTCCCTCTGATATTCATTTAGTGCCTGTGTACATCCTCCCATTTAAAATTTTGAAGTAAGCATCCCATTACTAATAGAAGATGGCATGTTTAATGACATATCTGAATGATATTCTCTATTATTCACCACAGTGAGATGCAAAAATTAAGAGGTACTATACCCAAAAAAACGACAGCTTTAGTGGTCCATTTCCTACATTATTATTTTTACAGGCTCTTCTAGTGCCCTGGGTAGTTTGTTACTTTTATAAAACATAACTCCCTGAAAAGGATGTCTCGGTGCCTGAGTGTGTCGCCCCCTGACTTCACACCTCCGGAAATGGGGGTCTGAAACCAACCCCCATCTCCGTGTATTTCCAGTTTGCATGTTCTCCTCATCTTTCTTTGGGTTTCCCCTTGCAGCTAGGTGAAAATGGTTTCCCTAAATAGCTCAAAATGCGCACTGAGACTGTCTGGCATCCAGTCCAAGGTGTGTCCTGTTCTCCTCAGGAGTGACGCCAGTTTCACACTAACCCTGTACTACATGAACGTCAAGGAATAATTCACCGCAATGGCATGCGGTGTATCTAAAGAAATCTTCCGTTTATCATTAATAAACGTTTATGTTTATGCTAATATCCTCAATGTTTAAAATGTGTCGTTATCGCATAAGGTACAACGGGCACCGCCTATTCAATAAGCGGCGCTGCTGGTTCTCACGCCATGCGCAATAATAAGTTATAAATATCTATTATGGTGTTCGTGGCTGGTCGCGAGCGCTCGCAACGTCCACGTCACATCTGTCGGAGGCCAAGTGACGCCATCGGTGCGCGACTACGACGCGGAATCCCACTGGGGCGGTGTGTTAAACCGTCGCTGGAAGTTTGGGACAGACACGCGTTAAGTAACTGGGATCATTACACCTGACACGGTGGTCGTGTTGTAGGAAGGCGTCTGCTGGACAACGATCACAGAATTTAGAACTAAAACCGGGAAACTGCATCTGTCAGGTAAGCAGATTCATAACAAAAAAACTTTACCTTCTGTAACTGGTAGATCTTTATTTTATAGATGAAGTTGGGTAGTTGATTAACACAATATGTGATGGTACCCGAATAGTTTGGTCTGCTGGTCTTAAAATTCGTTTTCGGACGATCTATTATGGGGAGATACTGGTAGACCGCTTACTGTAAATTCGATGCTGTGGTGCTGGGTATGTCCCGAAACCAGAACAAAGAAAGGAAAGTACACGGCGCTGACCTCTTGATGTAATGGAAGGATGGATGAGTGGACTTGGGTGCTGGGTCTGAATCAAAAGTCTGTTCTTACTAAGATACACAGTAAAACGAAACGTTTGCGTTCGCAAATGTAGTCCGAGAGTCAGTTTCACAGGTCCGTAATTGTGTACTTGAACGTAATCTTAATCGTTGTAGGAGAATGGGATGAAGGATACTCACACTGCATTCCCAGGAATGGCATAAATAGAACGTTGACGTTTGAAAACGAGTTTCCTGATCGTGATAATATTAGGATTAGGCGGTGAAAACCTATTACGATCCAAATGGAATCAAGATGACAACATTTACTATGGATGCATGTGTTGTGATACAATGTCTGTGTGTTTTGCTGTCCATTGGTGAGACGTCACCTAGTCATTTGCCGCATTAAGTCATCAGCCAGAGGCCATGAACACCAGTCAGTTCTTATAGCACCATTAGATGGCGTCTTTTCACCTGAATTATTATTATTATTATTATTATTATTATTAAAGACGTAACTTGTGTGCAGAATTATTCACATTTCGTTCTTACAGGCAGTGATCATTAAAAATACTATTCCATGGTTAAATATTATCCCTGGAGCAGGCTGATCTTGCCATAATGTTCGTGAATAATAGTGATTGCTTTCCTTTGCACTTCGTCTGTTTTGCACTATATGTATGTTCGTCTGTGCCATACATACCATTTGTACGCCAGAATTTCTCTCTGGGATCAATAAAGTTTATCTTAATAGTACTAGTTGATACACATGTCTGTTTAATAATGTATTTAAGAGCGATTTCATCCTACATTGCATATGAGTGGAATAGGTCCTGTTATGATATAAACGATTGCTGAAATGTCAGTGTTTTCGTTAATTTGTTTGTGTAATCCAGGGCTCTTCAAATCTGGACCTCGATTCCAAATCCAGGCTTTGTTTACAGATCTCCTGGGTAGTTAGTTTAATGATCACTGATTCTGATTGGCTGCGGAGGCGTCACACCCGGCTCACAGGTAAAGGAAGGATGGAAAATCAGCAATGCTTGGCCCTTGAGTGATTTTAATAACCCTGTTCTAATCCCTTCATCCCACGTATCTAAGGACTCAATTTATGTGTGCTGCCCGGGACTGAAACACCCCCCCCCCCCCCCTGCTCTTCAAGGGCAGTTTGCCTGCTGTCTCTGGGGTTTTACTGGCTACACTGGTTTGCTCCCCCAACCCAAAAATTTGGGTCCCAACGAATGGGTGTCTATAAATTGTCCTTAGTCCTTAACAGCTTGTGGCTCAGTGGGCTAAATCTGTATGCCTGTAATCTGAAGGTCACTGGTTCAAACCCAGCCTCAGCACGTCTGTGGGTCCTTGAGTTAACCCCTCCTTAACCCCCAGCTCCCTGGGCGCCCCAACAGGTGGCTGCCCTTTGCGGACAGCTTACTCTACAAAGAGCAAGTTGAGGGGATAAAGATAATTTTCCCGCAGGGATCAATAAAAGTATCCTTATTTATAATAATAATAATTATTATTATTATTATTTGTGTGAGTGAATGTTCCACGATAAACGGGCATCTTGTCCTGGGTGCCCCCTCTCTTTTGCCCCCTGCTTCTTGGGATGGGGTTCAGTGCTCGCTGAAATCCTGTACTGAGTGAAAATGGCAGGAATTGGATGTATGGATAGAACTTTTTATTGTGAAACTGTGGTGTTTTAGAATATTGCGACATTGGAGTGTGACGTTGCCATGCTGTTTTTTTTTTGCCCAACCCAGAAAGGCATAATGCTGTTTGACATTTTCTGAATAACATAAGCAGATGTTGGTATTTGATGATGTTAAACTTTTTTTGCTGTGGAATGTCTGGCTTTGAGACAAACTGGCCAAACATGGTTTCGGGCTCTTGTGGGAGGGGACTTGGCCGAATGGCACCATCTTAACTGCGGTTCTGGCTACACAGTCATGAGGTCGCCTTTTCCCCCGACACAGCCTCTCGAGGGTTGGGGGGGGGCAGCCTGTCTCCACCCCAGGGTCCTGTGACCTGCCACTCACAATGATCATGTGTTGCAGTTTCGAAACGGCACCCGTTCACTACCACCCCGCCTACTTCCAACTGCGGAACAGATCCCTGAGCAGTTTGATGCTTTTCAGTATTATCAGTTTCCATGTGCAAAACTTTTCTGTCAGCATCTTTTCAATCCATGCGTGTCATCGCTCAGCCTTTGTCCGCCAGGGTTGGGCTGCTGTGGGCGTGGCCATGACAGACTGATGTGTCGCCACTGTAATGGCACTTCAGCCCTGATGTCCTCCGTCCGTCAGTGTGATGGTCTGCAGCGTTAACCATGGCGATGCACATAAGGGGGCATCACCTTAGTTTCGTACAGCCCTCTGCCATGGTAAATGACCGTACGGTGCCTCAATCCCTTTTGTGCCTGTGTTTGACTGTGGATTAGGGGTGTGTATCTGTCCCATTCAGATGTTTCAGTACACATCTAGATGTATGGTCTACAATCCAAAAAAATAAACAGCTGAACGCAATGATTCAGTGCACTTTAGTCAATGTCAGGTGTATTTATGAAGCACATTAAAAACAGCCAGCGCTGACCAAAGTGCTGTGCAATTATAAAATTAGAGTTTTTTTTAATTATATACACACACACACAGTAAAATCCTTCTGAGACATAACTGAAGGTAGATAAGACTTTGGTATGAAAAACTAAGATTGCTGTAATAGTGATGTGATGGGTGCATTGACTTGTGCCGGCGGTATCGATGTTTGGTCAATTTCCCTTTAAATTTGAGCTGATTTGCTGCTCTTCAGTTGGCGTTGCCATAGCGCGGACACTTGCACAAGATTCAGATCGGTTTTTCATTGCGTCCATACGGTATACAACCACTCTTCTTGTATATTCAAAGACTCATAATTTCACCCAGTAATCCATCCATCCATATTCCAGAACTGGTGCCCAGTCCCGCGCCTTTTCATATGGATCATATACCAACGTGAAATCCGAGCGAGCAGAAGGAATGACGCGGCCAAGCCGAATCATCTAATTTTCATATTTCCTGAGTTTATTGTACCTGAATATTAGCTATGTTGTGTGTCTAATTTAAAAATGAATAGTGATTCCTGTGCTTTAAAGAGTGCGCTGCCTGCATTGAGTGGTACTGGGGTGCTGAGCGCGTTCTCCGTCATCCCGGCCCTTGCTCCCCGCGGTGGCATCTGCCAGCTTCTCTTCGGGTCACGGCAGGACGTGGAAGCGCTGGTCTGAAGCGCAGCGAACATCCGGCTGTAATCTGAGACGCGTCCTCCTCTTGCCCGCATGCAGCGAAGAGCCTGCTTTATGATACAGCCTGGGTCATGTTATCATCCTGTTCATTAACTTCACGTAGAATGTATTTATGTGGTGGCAGAATAGTGGCCCAGTGAATAGCATTCACATCGCAACAGTTTGGATTTTTGAATTCCACCTCAGACTGACTGATCTCTCTCTATCGCCCATAGAGTGTGATCTTTGTGCTTATGTGTGTCCAGCGATAGATTGACATCCTGTAAATGAATTCCCATTAAATGATCCCTGTCAGTTTCCTTGTTCTGTGCTTTGTTCCGCCACCTTGATACAACAAGGGCTGAGGGCTGGGTTTTGTTTGTTTTGCTTTGGTTTCTGCCTGGAAACTGCACTGGAGGTCAGAGACAGAATGAAAAGCAGCATTTGCATAAACGGTGGTTACAATACAGGTGTTTGTGTGACTTATTCTGTGGCTTCTGGAAAGTGAGTTTGTTGTTTAATGCTGTAAAGGATTTTCACCACCACGTCACCTAAACATCAATATGTTAATCATCTCTTAAAATGAAAAATGTCACAATAATCCTGTTTCACGGTACGGCAGACCCTCTATAAATTGCTGCCACGTAGGGAAATGTGTGAGGGTGATTTTATGGGAGTCGTTTGAATTACAGATAACAAAAAGGCTGCTCTGTTCGTCCGAGTGTCGAGGTCCTGAGCAATACCTACTGAGTGCGCTCCATATGCCTCAGCCCGCCCACTGAGAGGAGTGACCGTCCCGATAGCCAATGGCAGGCTCGTAGGCAAATGAAGGGGGTGGATCCAAGCCATCTTCAATCCACCCTGGAGGACGCTTAGAATACCAGAGTGGGCTGGGAGGCCGTGCGCCCATTTCCACACTGACAGGGACGGCGGACGGGAGAGAGCGAGTGAGCGAGCGAGCGAGAATCATCCAGGGGGAGGAAGGAGCAGAGCAGACAGAACAATGCACCCCGAGCAGTTAAGCAGGAACCCCCACGTAAGTCATCTTCTCCTCCCTTTTTTCCTTCCTCCCATTCTCCTCCTTCCCCATCGCTCCCCCCAGCCGCAGGCCTAGGTTTGAGATGCTGCCCCGAGAGAAGCAGATGGGGGGGAGGGAGGGGGGGTGGATAGATGGAGCGCTGAATATTTAATCCGCGATGGCCAGACCTAATTTTCCTTTCCCGTCTTCCTGCATCTGTCCCCACAAAGACGTCAAGGCTTCGCTTCCCCCCCCACCCCATTCTGTCACATTTAGGTTGCTGCTTGGCATGGGGTACCCCAGCTGTCACTCGTGGTAGCGATTACCTTTAGCATCTCTGCTGGTCACCTCCCCAGGACAGGCTGCCAGGGTGTAGCCCCTCAGCCTTGTTCTGAGTTGTGTTTTCATTTCCTTAGGACATGTAGCTGTGTATACAGTGCAAGGCTTCGTTGTCGCCGTCACGCCCTGATTCTGAATTGTTCGCTGAGATTATCTTGTCCTTTCCCCATTCAAGTCAGGCTTGCGAGGTCAGCATATTGGCTTTGACTAAGGTGAACGCTATTCCTGCAAATCCTGTGGTTTTGTTCCGTTCTGTCTGCTATATAGCGATGCGCCTCCTTGGGCTAATTAGCCAAGCGCAGCGCCAGGGCCTCGATAGCAGAGGTCCGTTACCGGCGTTGATGCCCCGACTGCTGTTACGATTGGTTACGATCCGCTTAGTGCAGTCTTCGAACCTGCCACGGTGGACAGAGGCAGCATGAGCTGCTCCTTTCGGCAAATGCCGGCAGCGCCCTCGTGTGGACTGTGTGTGTAGTGCGAGGTCCCCGTTTTTGGAAGCTGCCCCAGCAGAGAAGACTGTCCCCTTTTATGAAATGTGTAAAAATGTGTGTAGCATTTACTGTTTATGAAATGATGTACATAAAACCAGGCCAGTGGCCACTTGCACGTACCTTCGTTGACAAGGTGGCTAAATGCTGTGAGTTAAAGAAAATTCAATGTTTGGCCTAAAGGTGACTAGTCACCGGTTTCCCGAGCTGAGGCAGGATTAGCTCTGGCCCGCTCTCTATCTGCCTGGGTCTCCCACCGAACAGAGCTCTTCCTCCCAGATCAGGTTTTATGGTTTGAAGTAGAACATTTCTTGAGCGTTAAGGCCTTTACGGGTAAGGAACTGACAGCGGTGTCATGTCTGATGAATCGCGGAAGTATGAGGCCACGTGCCTCTGCTCTTCAGTGGGACGTCAGAGGTGCAGTACGTGGTTCCCTGAGTTTCCGGTTTGTGACCTGCGCTGGTATGCCGTACTACTAATAAATCGACTTCCTTGGAGGGGTGGGGTTTGTTCAGGCATCCTTATGGTATTGTAGTAGGGATGCTCATTTCGGTTAATTTTCCCAACCGACAACCGCCGTTCGTTAACCGAACATTAATCCTTAACCGATCG
>JAODLC010000015.1:7962432-7978325 GCA_026781145.1 Hippopotamyrus pictus
GGCAATGACACAGGAAGAGTACCGATGCGCTCACAAGACGGGGGGGTGGGGGGTGCGGGGGGGGGGCTAACAACACACGACCACGAGGGGCTTTAATCTCACAGAGAATGGAAACACTTCATCTCTTTGGTCTCTTGTTACTTAACTGGTCTAGGCGGTAGCAAGGATGGTTAATGTGTGTGCTTGAAAGGTGCATAGGAAAAGAAAAGGGGACATCAGGTCAGAGGTCAGCTACAGAGAAACAAAAAGAAATGATCTATGGAGATGAACTGAACCAGCTAGATCACACTGCGTGCACGAGTGCTAACGGCTAACGCTGGCACAAGCTACTTCCTGCATGGAAAGCTGCCCCACTCCATGGTACCTACATCCAGACAGAAGGCTGTTCTCCGTGTCCAGAGCCACTTTGACACGTTTACTGTCTACAGTATCATCTGTTTCCATAAACAAATGGTTCTTCATGTACGTGGAAAATCTATCCAAACACAAGCATTTCGTCCTATATCACTAACCCGACATGACAGTGGTCGCTAAGCGTCGGACAGGCAAAAAAAAAAAGAACTCTTCTAGACAAAAATATCCCTACAAAAGCAGCATTTTCCTGCTCACAGAGGACGTCTAATGTGTCCAGTTGACGGATGATCTCTTCATTAAAATGTACCATTATGTTTGGTTTCAAACCAAGATTTTAAATACTTCCAGCTTCAACGCTAAATATTTTATTTCAAGTTTAAAATTAGTCAAGGCCACAAAAGATTTTTACACAACTAATGACGTTTCAACAGGCAAACCACCTATATATCTGAACTCAAATGCACTGTCCGCTACGGAATATTTGCTACATTGTTGTTATTCTCTCTCCTTAGTTAATGCAGTTTGAGGGGTGGAGCCTTTTTAAACCATGAGTTTTCAGATATATCAAGACTTCAGATAAACAAATCCTCTTTATCAGTAATGAAACTCAAAATTTCACAACCACAGTGTTACAAGACACTAGAGGTTTATCACTGGGTCTGAACTTCAGCGATAATTCAGCAAAATGTCCCCAAGTACTATTATAATACATCTTGCAGAGAGTCACTCCTTTGCAGTTGTATCTGCTGGGTAAGATTAAAGCACAAACATATCAGCTTAATAGCATGTCACTCATAAATAATCTCTACAAATGCAGGCCGTCTGAATTTTCTCTGACAAGCAGGAGTATGCAGGTTACACTCCGCAAGGCAGATTATCTGACAAACAGGAAAGGTGCTCGTATTAAGGTGTGTAGAGACAGGATGTGAGGAGGTTGGATGCCAGTTTGAGGGACATACACATAGCCAATCAGCTCAGAGAGAGGCTGTTTGTAGAATTCTTCATCCAGCACCCTGGACAGAGGTGTCCCACAAGGAAGCAGTAAGTAGGGGGAGGGAGAGAGAGAAAGCAAGTGATGAAAAAAGAAGAGACACTTGCACAGTGTAGAAGCATAGAGGTAGTCATCTGGGGCGTGTAATTCAAAGTCACAATTCAGTGGATGCAGCCCTATTCAGATTTAATCTACTAACACAACAACTTTAATTTAAAAGCCACAGATTAAAAAAAAAACTTCTATTGACTATATCCTGTGTTACTCACAAGCACATACAAGACAGGGATTTATAAATGGGTGAACTGCCTAGATAGAAAGTCTGCGATAGTAGTGATCTTTTTTTGAGTGTTATTTAAACAAGTCCTACTCTGTATCAGGGATTAATGATAACTGGGTAGCTTAGACTAAGCCTGGTTTGGAGATTTTTCCCAAAGCTGGAGGCGAACAAGAGGCACTCACTCACCTGTTGTTGACTTTAGTTTTCTCCAGCTGCTCGTCCTGTCTGCAGTACCACTCTTCCAGGTCAACCTTGGCCCTGTCCTTCCACTCAGCCTCCTGCGTGCGCGACGTGACGTCTGGGCAGAGCGACAGGGTGGGGGGGGCGGCGGAGGTCACATCTACCATCTGCTGCTCGCCATTGGCCAGCGGTGAGCCAGCTGCTTAACTGCATCTAAATCACGTCCCACGCCATAAATACCGAGTCACCACCTCTCAGTCTCAGCTATGGGTCCCCATATACCATATTTCCACTTACCAGACCTCCTGCACTGTCAGACACCCCATCCCTCCCATCCAGGATGCCCCTACAGCGCTCGCTCACCCAGTGCCTCCAGTCTCTCCCGCTGCTCCTCCCTCCACCTGCGCAAGCTCTCCGGCTCCCCCTGCAAGCGGTCTGCCTGCGCCACCGCAGCATAGGAGTCCGAGGGGCCGTTACTCACCTGAGAGGGAGGTAGACACAGTCAGTGTACACCGTGGTATGGCTCCACTTAGCACAGGTGCCCGTGGCTGAGGCAGGGTTACTATCGCTAATGATGACCAAGTTATTAAGTAAAGTTCCATACATTTAAATAAGATATGGAAAAATAGAAAATAAAATACAACTATAGGAAAACTATAAATATTGCCTCTGGAACTAACTGACATTAAATAAAAACGAGCATCAAATAGATTCTGTTACTGTTTTCAAATACTATTTAGCTAAAGTAATGGTTTATTTATGTTTAATTGCCACAAATACCTGGAGCATGTATTCCCCATTTTGTGGACAGATAACATGCACTGTGTATTTATGTAGGATTACCTAAAAATCAGACACACAAAATAGCTCTAAAACTATCAGTTTACCCCTATAAATAAGACTACTACAACTTAAACTAAAATATATATATAAACTAAATAGAAATAAATCTTAAAATAAAATTAATAAAACCAAACTAAAACCAAACTGAATTTCAAATGAAAATACTATAAAAACTACATTTTAAAATCAAAACAAAAATTAAACTGCTGTGGTGCGTGACGGGCACCTACCCCTTGAAAATCTCCATTCACAGCCTCATCAGCTCCGTCTAGAAATACAGTAAAATACACGTGATCATTTTTTGTTTATTAACTAACAATATCCATTACAACACATCAACCGCATATTGCAATCACTGTAAAACGTACAGAATCATATAAAATCTCAACTCTGTAGGAATAGCCTTTAAATTCAGCCCCCGTTATACATTAGGTTTTGAAAGCCTGTATACATAAAATCAATCAATATGGAAATTTGAGATTCTTTAAAATAAAAAAATAAAAATAAAATCCGTCCACAAAACACGCGACCCTTGTAGCGTCCAGACTGAAAATCAGCACAAGATTAAATGCAAATTGGAGGAAGGAGGCTGTAATGTCCCCCTGCGGGGGCCCCCCCCCCCCCCCCCCTTGCATCAGGCACCAGCCCGAGCTGCGGATGCCGCACCGTTATCTCTCCCCTGCAGATGCGCCTTCTGACACTTGCCATCGCCGCCCCGGCTCGCGGGCAATCAAGCCGACGCTCTACGCGACCTCCGAGCGCGCGGAGGGATTCATTACGAGTTGCAAGCTACTGCCGTATTTGTGTGTAATGAATCTGCGCTGTCGTGTGCTTGACTGTGCCAGGTTACAGAAAACAATGCGACGGGTGTTCGTCTGCGCGCGAGGACACACACACAAACACACGCACGATCAGACGCAAAATTAGGCATCCCTTAATGTGTAAGCATGCACTAAACAAAATTAGGCAATTTCACTGCTGTTTTCAATTCATTTTCGATGCAAAACATTTAGTGTGCTTATTTTGTATTTGCTTAGAAGCCCATCTCACGAACGGTTAGCAGAATAAACAGAAGCTTTGCATTCCTATGGATTCCCGATTCCCCGGGGGGGTCTCCGGCCACCATGACAGCAGTCCTGTTAATCGCCTATTCTGCCCCGTCGTCTTGTTTGCTTTGCAATATTTATATATTTAGCTTCCAGCCATTGTTTTTATCATCTAGTCATCAACCCATACGCTGTTTTTATTTCGACCGTTAACGACCTTTATTCGCCACCTGGTTGCTGGATCGCAAATTTTTGTTGCTATACCTCGATCACCTGGAGCATTCTTACCGAAGGAGGACTGGACCTGTCCCCCGTTGGAAATGCCGTACCCTTCATCGTTCTCGATCCCGGCGATCTCGTTTTCTTGCTGTGCCAGGAAGGCGGCGGCTGGATCTTCCTCTGACCCAAACCCATTCCCTGAAGCAGGTGCACTGTAGTTATCCATGTCTCCCCTAAATATCTCTTTTTCTAAAGGGGAGCGGGTGAAACACAACTAAACGACACCCGTTAAGGGATGAAGATTGGTTACGTCAGACGTTGAGTATAGGGAAGGGTGCCAACGCCGCTGGATAACGCGGAAAATTGCTCATAGCCAATGAAACACCTCGAAATTTGACGGACGGCATTTTCAATCAATTGTGTGCTCTCAGCCGCAATTTCCTCAGATGGCCAATCAGCTGTGGAGAAATTTGATGGATCACTTTTTCACCAATCAAATGCTTCTGTCATTAAAACCGAAAGCAACACAACCAACGAAATGATTGAACTTCCAAGTCATCTGATCTAAACGCTCCAGGGTTAATTCTGATATTTTGCTGTCAGTTCGGGCTTAAACGGGTATTTAATCTCTCTGATCTATGGATTCCAGGAAAAAGAGTGATAACATCAAATTGTAATATGATGATGCAAGCCAGTGTTTCCCATAATGCTTTGTCCGATCTGAATGTACCAAATATAACAGACATACAAGCTATAATATTGCATCCTGTACTTGATATTTAGTGATAAGCATGTTTATGTAAATACGACAGCTAGGTTAAAAAATCTGCAAAAATATTGGAGTGGGGCAGTTGTTTTTACTGATTTTTTAAAACCACAGCGGAAAATATTTACCTATTACCAGCTGCACGGCCATGGAAGCCCATTCCATGAAGCTCCCAGCACACAAGTTTTATGCTGGTATTAATGCCAGAGGGAGTTTGGAACTCTGCAGTTATTGAGTCAACACAGCATTGCTGACTTTTACACACGATGCGCCTCAGCACTCAGAGCCCTGCTCTACTTTACATGGTCTGTCACTACATGGCTGAGTTTCTGCTGTTTCTAAACGCTTCCATTTTGCAGTAATGCCACTTACAGTTGACCGTGGAATATCTAGCAATGATGAAATGCCCATTCTATCGCAAATATTTGTAAACCTGACTGCATGTCAAGGTGCTTGATTTCATACACCTGTGGCAAAGGGTCTGAATGAAACATCTGAATTCAGGGATTAAGAGGTGTATCCCAATATTTTTTTCCATATAATGCATAATTATTTTTTTCTGCTTGGACAATGCAGATTATAAAACTAGCGATTTATATGCTAAATATCTACATTTTATTTGATCGTGATGTCATTTCCTGTGAAACCAGACATGTCCATAAAATACATCTAATATGGTGTTGTGTTACATTAGTGGTCACAATTGTTGCTATCCGAAGAGATGAAATTTCTAAATTGCCCATTATCCGCTGATACACTGGCATCCTGTCCAGGGTGTACCCTAGCCTTACGTAATAGGCTCCCAAAGATCCTGACCAGAAGTACCCAGAATACGGTTGAATATATTTCCTCAGATATTCGTGTGATCACTAGGGGGCGCCGCGGCACTATGTAACCAGGAAAACCCGCTTAAAGTGGACCCTGGAAGGAATAAACGCTGAATTTTGAACACAGCTACAAATAAACAAAATATACATTTGGTCAATTTGATTAGCTTTTGTAAAGCAAATATTTATAAGCTGAATAATTAGTACTGACTACTCAATTTGCATTGCTTTCTAGATATAACTCAGTTTTGTCACTCTGCAAATCCAAAAGCCAATATCTTTCATTTTAAACAGAAGTTATAATATCAGTTTAGTTTGTTTATTTGCATAGAATTGGAAGAAATGTGTGAGTTTGGAAAGGCACTGCGTGTCTACATGTATATTGAAAAAACATTTTTATGTACCTTTCTGAGCATTGATGCATACGCACGTGTGTAAATGTATTACTCTAAATATAGGCTGAATTAATGGAATGCATGAAAAAGGCTACCTAAGACAATACAAACTCTTTGATTGTGGTACTATGTTGTGAGTTTTGAGTCAGTTGGGGTGGCAGTAGAGGACAAGGCTTTGATCAGGACAGAATGAATGAAGGTTTTGCTTTATTGGTCAGACATTGACACTGGTGTTTGAGCCAGGACAGCTGACTATGGGATAAGATCCCGTAGGATGAACAGCTCTAGTAAACCGAAAGTATGCATTGATGCATGTTTTTCCAGAGCAGGGCTTCCTATGTGGACGGCCCACCTGCTGGGACAACCTGGAAGTCATAAGATGAAGATATGGAGAGCTTCATCATGGTTCTAAAATCCGTCCATTTATAGAACAATGTAAGACTGCAAGATGCAATGGATTCTGAGCTTTACTCTATCATGCAGACAGCAACAAATTGTTGTTAAATATCCATACATCTTCTAGGCAGTGATCCTTATCAAGGTTTGGAGGGGGGCTTTTTTTTTGGGGGGGGGGGGTTGCAAAAACCTGTCCCAGCTGCTGAGGACCCAATCAATTGAAGGGGGGCCCAGACAAAGTAAAAAAAAAAATATACATATATAAAAATATATGTGTATATATATATAAGGAAAGTGAAATAAATGATCATCGGTTTTCTTGGTAGGGGGGGGGCTTCCCAAGTAAAGTTTTGCCTAGGTGCCCCAATTTGCATGTCTATGGACTGTGTGAGGAAACCATCGTGCTTGAAGGAGACCCACGTGATATGCAAACTCCACACAGGCCGAGAGGAAGATGGATCTAAGTCCCCAAACATGGAGGTGTGCAGCATTCTAATTGTCCATTATCTCAAATTTCAAGTCTCATAAACATAGGGTAGAGAATCTCCGTATCGGTGCTCCATCCGTTCACCCATTTTCCATAATCACTCATCTACTGTAGCTCAGGTGGAGTGATGGCTCTGAGGCTAGGGATCTGTACCAGCAGCTGGAAGGTTGTAGGTTCAAATCCTGTGAATGCCAAGAGTGATCCTACTCCATTGGGCCCTTGAGCAAGGCCCTGCAACTGCTTCATCCTGGCTATGATATTAATCTACATCCAGCCCTGCAAGCAGGTCCTCTAACTATCAGGGAAAAACTTGGGGGTTGGTGGCAGGATTGGCACTCCAGTCACTGGGGAGGAAAAAATTGCCAGAGGTATCACCCACTGTATGGCTGCGCTCAGGTTCTCATCGCTGAGGTGGTGTGTGTGGCAATGCACTGTAATAAGGGCATGCTCCTTACTTCTCTCTCATCTATCCCATTGTCAGTTTGTAAGTGAATAAATTCAGCTCTTCAGCCAGGGCTCACTTAAGCCACCTTAACTCCAAGTGGAGCAGCAGGTAACCTGTGTCTCTGTCGCCTTCTCATCAGGTATAAGGGCACCAGTTGCAAAAGTCACAATCAGAATATGGTGTTACAGCCCTGGAAAATGTGAAGGGTGATTACCACCGAATTTGTCACAATCACTGAAATGTCAGAGGAATCGAGTAGAGGGTGAGCTCTTCTAAATGGCTCCCTTATAAATGTCAGAGAGCATGATTGGTTGTGATTGTTGACTATTCTACAGGTAAGTGTTGTAATCCTTCATCTACTTTGATTTCATGCTTGCTGTAATGACGTCACCATAAGTCCACGGGAGGGGGGTGACTATTGTGGTAAGAGAGCAGAGGGAAGTGGTCAGAAACAGAAAAGCAATCAAATGTTGTAAAATAAAATTACATACAAACATATTAAGAAATGAAGTTGAAGTAATGAAGTTTCTCTCGCATGGTCCTGGTTATTGCGGCGATGAGCCCTCTGCCAACTCGGATGCGCCTTGCACTGGCGATTGTGTTACTGACGGCTTCTGTCGGTACTGTAGTCAATCCTTTCTTTATCACGCAACTCACACAACCCTGCTGAAATCGCCGGAGGAATGAGTGCTGACGAGGGTGACACATGGCTGCAGGTATGGCACGAGATGTGTCTCTTACTCTACGTGAGGGACCGTAGCCAAATGCCCTACAGTATATGTTCACAGTTCGGGGACAGTCTTACCATGTGCCTAATTTGCTAATGTGTCTGTTCAACAGCCTCTAATACTTAGGTTTTTCAGTTCACCAACTACCAGTTCACTGATATTACATTACTGAGTGTTAATCTACGTATACAGAGTGATGATCAGACATAAATGATCTATGCAGATTCTAGATTGATTGCTGATAATTAAATACAATAAAAGCATGGAATTCTTCCGCATCTACAAATCCGTGTAAGTATATGTTTTAAGTCCTGGAATTCATACTTGAAACCGTATTGCCGTCTCGTAACACGTGCTACTATTCATGAGGGGAGTCGGCACTCCATGTTCCTGCATATTTATAGGATGTATGTAAATTACGCACGTGAAGAATACTGTATACCGACAGTTTATGTTAATTTGGGCAACGCGGGTTTCAAGAAAGCAAGCGCACGGAGGATTTGGGGTCAGTTTATCAGATCTGTGCCTTAAAACGAGTTGCTCTTGCTGAACGACGTGAGTATCTTATCTGCGAGTTCTACTAATCTGTTAATAGGTCTTCCAGTTTTGAGTCAAGGGGGGTCTATTAAAAAGACGACAAGAACAGCATCATCATCCACAGCAGTGCAACAAGTTTTGGGAGCGGCCATACAGGCGGCGGGATCCGTCACAGGTTGTATAGCGCCTTTGACAGTGGGAAGGCGTCCCGGCGTCGCGCTTGTCGCCTGTTTAGCGTAACTGTGCTCTGACCATAACCCGCTGGGTCTGACAATCAAAACAGTCCCGCTGCTCTCGCATGTGACTCTGCGTTGCCCAGCATTCAGCATGAAGCTTGCGGAGACGAGAGAGGACCCGAGGTGCGCTGAAAACATGGAGAAGACAGCGGAGACTTACAAGCCACAGTACTGCTGCGGCACCTTCGTCAACGTCCTGGCGTGCTTGTTTTCTTTTGTTTCCTTTGCATACTGTATTTTATTGAGTGTGCAGACATCTGAGATCAAAACAAGGGTGGCGGAATTGGAAACTGGGAATGGGGAGCTTCTGTATCACCAGGTTCCCGGGTTCTCCATGGATCAGTTTAATTCTCTGATACAACAGAGAGTGGATGAACTTCTGTCTCAGGTAAGATGTAATCACTGACTCACGCAACCGTGTGAGTTTTATTCAAAATGGGAATTACGCAAAGCCTGTAAGCTATTTATAGTCCAAACTTTAGACTACCCCGTTTCTTCCAAGTTTAATATCTTAATAATGCTATTTAAAATGCATTATACCTGTTTTTTACTCTTTCATTTAAAAATGACTTATGCATGAATGTTTTGGATTTGACAGCGATCTTATGAACATCTGACCAAGATAAGGACTGTCCGTGAAGCGCCACCTGACTGCAACTGTCCACCAGGTAAATGAAAGATTGTTTTATAAATCGATCGATTATCGTTTTAAGCATTTCAGCGAAGGTGACATAGTTTAGCAGACCACCGATCGTTTATCGTAATTTGTTAGAGCCATCATTCTCCGAATTCACCATCCACACCCCACGCAGATTCGCAGTCACAATTCAAAGGTTTCCTACAAAATAAGGGAAGCTTTTTGATGACAATGAACAGAAATGCGCTGAAATTTAATAAAGTTCTGTTAATAACTAATTCCACTGTTTTGAAAGTGAATATCAATGTGTAATATGTATAGATGGTAGCGAGACTTTATCGGCTTAAACATTTATGTTGACTCTAGTGCTTTTTTGTAAACATTTACAGATTGGATCGCTTTTATTGTACTTACGTAACCCTGCCAAATAATTTCAAGATATTAATGCGAGAGATTTTGGTGCGTGAAATTAAACCAGTGTACGGGGCAATCTGGATTGGCGCGCTCCACTTGTCAAGACTGGGTTGAACGTTTCCACCGCATTTTTTGCTGTAGTAGAAACTGTAATGTTTATGGGGTTCGGGATTGGCCGGTAGTACAGATGCTGTCTTTTAAAATTACATTAAAAACGCAAATGCATAACAGTGAATGACTTTACGACGCGTGCTTTTAAAAGGCTCTGGCGCTGTCGTGCAGCCGTCAGCCCTCCCTATTGCGGAGCCGCTGCAGTAATTCACGTCTCGGGCTCAGTGTTGATAGACAGAAATGGATATGAAGGATTCAGACAGCTGAATCACCGCTATTTTCAACTGAAAGAATGGCATTTACGGGCTATAGATAGGCGCTGAGAATCTTTTGTGATGTGGGGAAAATGCCTTCTTTTATGGATTTTCTCTATTTCGTGGAAATTAAGTTTTGCAACATATTTTGAAACTTTCTTGCTGAGCAGTTCTTGAAAACCTTTTGCGTGTATTGCAATTAATGCACAAACACAATCAATCTCGAGACAATTATGACGTACTAGCCTATTGACTAGATTCATTAGTGCATTTCAGTATTTGTGGTCATAGTTATCAAACGGCTGGGGAAAGTTACTGCTTTCGTCTCAGTAGCAGTTAACAATCAGTAATGCGATATATTGAAGTAGGTTGCTGCATGGTTGCTTAGACTAACATATGAACAGCTCCGCATAGCAAAGAAGCTGAAATTACTCATTTCAACCAGTAGATGGAAATGGTGTTTGTAATACTTGTTACGGCCATCCTATTTGGAAATCTGCCCGTCTACGCCAAACAATGCGTGCTATTAGACGTGAATAAAATACAAGTCCCCTGCAAAATCCGAAATTCATCTGGCAAACCGAATTAAACAATACTGTCTAGCATTTTGGAGCGCAGTGATGTGATCTTTAATGCGGTTCGAATGCACTCGAACAATTCGGATTCATTTTGTCTGAACAATGAGCTCAGCCGCTGTTATTTGTGCTTGAACAGTCAACAAGTTAGCAATACTTTCTACTTGTACGAGTTGAATAATATGCAGGTCTAACACATTCAAGAGTGTTGATTGTTACTACAGACAATCACTACAGTCAATTATTAGGTAATCTAATAGATTATACTGAGAATGAAATTAGTACAAAATGCTGACGCTTAAATTATGTGATTTATGTTTAGGTTTTAAAGGTGTTTGAGAACTAAGGTTTACCACTTGATCTTTCAGATTCCCAAAATGCACATCGATCTGTTTACGTGCCAGTAGCATGCGAAATCCCACTGGTGGGAGAAATCATCTGAAACAATCAGTCCGCGTTGGCAGGGACATACCATAACGGATCCTGCAATTAAGACAGATTTTACATGGATTTCATGCTCATGGGTTTCGGTAATTTCTGCTGTCTTGTTCGACGCGAGCCCGAGGCTATTAAACAGCGCGCGCCGTCGTACAACACCGGCGCCGGCAGAGCTGCGGTGTCGCGAAACGCACCGGTGCTCGCGTGCACTGCGCTATGATGAGTGTAGATCCAGCCCTGGGACCAGTAGTGAAAATCTATCGTACTGCCTGCAGCTTTGCAACATGCACGAAATGGGCAGGGTCAGAGTCTGGTGGATGCCCGATTTTTGTATTTTCATTAAAAAAGAATTAAGAAGGTTATCTTGTTTTTGATTTGCCTGTCAGTTAGCTGGCCAGAAAGTGTAGTCTATAGTGAAGTGTATTTAACGCTTTTGATTTACCTCCATAACACACACTAGTGGTTCTGCCTCTGCTTTTGCTGGATGGAAGGACTCATATTTTGTGGTTGATTAAAACCCACTCCGTCTACATTAGGATCTCAACAGCTGATGGGCAGGAATGTCAGTCTCTTTTTATTGTGTTTTCTGACGGCCTCTAAGTTCTCAGAAACCAAGAATTTATGGTGAAATTACTTCACACATAATGGTGAAATTACTTCACACATAAAGACTCATGTTTTTTTGAAGAATGGTTGATTTTTCTGCCCATGAGCTCTAAACATCAGGATATAGGTGACCAAGCCCCTGCTGGACACGACATGTTGGAGGGTTTGGGAGGTGGACAACTTCAGGGTAAGAGAGGAACATGTTGCAGAATATTGAAGTGGGGAATGCATGCTTATATCCAGCAGAGCTGCAACAGGCAACACTGTGATTGGCTGGCCTACAGAGACTATAAATGAAACAGTCACGTGACCTGTCTAACAACATCTGTGATTGGCTGGCCTACAGAGCCAATAAACAAAGAAGTCACATCAGATCCTGCTCTTCTGAGCTTTGTAGATAAGAGACCTAAGGTGCTCATGGGAGATGGAGTCTCTATGAGCTGTACTAGGGCACTATCCTTGCTGTGGTGTATTATAAGATTGAGATGATGAGCAGAACCATGTGACATGCTGATGGGTAGATGGAATATGGACTTTATATGGGTACAAGAGTAGGGAAGCATTTAACCAAACCATGGGAAAGGAGAAACTCTTCCCCTTTAGACTTGAAAGTTTGTTCAGATTTTCTGATCCTTTATGAATCTAAAGATGGTTTTATGTGTAATGTGTTTGAACAGGAGTCACATGTCTTTAACAGGACAGTAAACAGTCTTTATGTGGAAGTTAATGTATTCTCCCAACTTTCATCGTGGAAGTCCTGGACAGTGTTAAGAAGTTATGGGACGTTGTGTTCTTGGATTATGGCCTTATGGAAGAATCACAAGATCTCCCAGGAGTAAATCTTCTGAGGGCACAAATGACTGTAAATTTCCCCATTGACATCCTAATATCTATATACACTCGTGGCCAAAATTGTGGAAACACCTAGCATGCTTTAAAAAATACTACACGAATATTGATTGATACTGTATTGATAAACAATCAAAGAATGTTTGCAAGTAGTATAATTGGACGATTAAGTGAGAATATCTGGATTAACTGGAATAAAGTTCTGCAGTCTCTAAAAATTGGAAGCATTTCCACAATTTTGGCCATTAGTGTAAATTTAATTGAAATACCCTTAATTCCTGTTTGGAAAGGGTGTTGGCATTTCTGTTTTGTTTATAAAAGTAACAGGAGTGGGAAGGGGAATGGTACAAATCACACTTGAAACATAGGATGATGGTTTCTTTTTTGGTTATATAACAAAAAATGTTCCTTGTCTAAAATAAGTAATTGTGCAAAGTCATGCAGTCTCAGCAGCGAGTTGAAAAAGAAATAACATAGTAGGTAATATCAGTTTGTGTAACCAAAGGTTGCATCACAAAGGAGCTGAATCCATCTAAGCAGAATAACATGCTTTCATACAATCCAAGAAATTGTCATTATGATTAACAAAAGGGGACCTACTGACGTGCAGGAGTGTGAAGCCGCCGTCCTGACAAACACGCACCAATGACAGACGGCCTCCTAAACCATCCTTTTTATAAAACGCACTCAACATGGAATAAAGGGACGACTTCTCCTATGGGGGGGGGGGCATGTAGTGATTCACTGCTAGAGAGTGGACTGAAGTGGGCTGCTTTAAAGAAGAGAGGCACAGAGACAAACAGCAATAAGGGGAAAAAAAGCTTTCATAGTCGGCAGCCAGTCTCGGCGGAGCCCTACCGGACAGTTCCTGGCAGCTATCCTGGAACGGCAAGCTGGACTCTGAAAGCAGAACGGGGGCAGCGCTGAATGTACGTGTGCGGAGGGGGGCACGCCAGCTCTTCAGCACGCGTTGCCCCCCCCCATTCAGTGTAGCGCCAATTTGCCGGAACTCAGGAAATCTCCCTACAGAGACGTCTCGTTTTTTGTGCATTCAGAAACCACCCCCGCCCCCCCCAAAGCTGGGACTCCTGCACTGTTTAAGACCCCCTTGAGAGCTTGACGGGTCTCTCTGGCTCTGTGTACCTGCTTTGTATAAGATGCCCGGGGCCCCGTGGTCCGGGACATGTGCGTGAGCCTCTCTGCTCTTCAGGGCTTCCTCTACCCGCATTTTCCCCCGGTGCGTAAGCCTTTCCCTTGGCTCGGCACTCGCACTTAACTCAAGGTTTTTGTGACGGATGTCTGGGTTGTGTTAAGCCCCTCAAGGACCCTCTCGCCCGCTGACGACACGGCCCAGTCGACTCTCGGTCAACGAGGGACCGGGAGAACTGAATCTCTCAGGAAATGATTTGGAAAGAAAGGAAGAGAGATGGCCTTTTTGTTTCGCCATGGAGATGTAATATCAGACGGCGCTGGTGGTAGAGGAGTGCTGATCATGCAGGGCTGCCATATTTTACCCACGATGCAGCTCAGCGGACTGCTGGTGAGTCAGCGCCACGGCAACGGCAGCCTTCTGCTTCTGTTGACTTCCGAAGTGGCTTGCTTAGCGACAGTCTCTCCCCCTATAACACAAAACACCGTTTCAGATCCTCGTCCCCTTGTTGGGCAGTGAGGCTCAGGGAGGCGCCGTCACCTCTGTGGTCACTTTGTGTCCAGGAACACTGTACTTTCTGTTCTCGGGTGGCCACTAGCCGGTCTCTTTGGAAACTCAGGCTAAACCTGGAACGTCAAAATTGCAAAGCCAGCTCACAATGTATGAGAACAGGTTTACAATGCCCGAGATCTTGTTTCATAGCCACAGATAGAAAATATATTTTCTCAGTTCAGCATCCATTAATTCCTTTTTCTTATTATCAACTTTTATTGGGAATTGACACAGGGTGTTACTCAATACCACGAACGCAAAGATCATACTTATGTTCTTGCCAAGAATGTCCTTGCTAACTTGCCTCCTAAGAATGAACCTCAAACGCAGTGAATCATGGGATTGTTCTTGTTGGCCAGAGCGATGTATCCTTGATATTTGGGGCAGGGCAAGAACGACATCCTCCGTACTTCTGTTCTTAGTATTGGAACTGCACAGCAATGGAAGATGACGTCAAATGAGAACCCCTCCATCTCAGGTTACCAGCCAGAAGGCCGCATTCAAGCAGGTAGATGTGGCTCGATTTATGATATTTGTTTTGCTGGCTTTTGGGTTTGGGTCTTGCCAGCTGGAAGGAGCTTCTGGTGTCTTGCTGAAAAGCTCACAGCGCTGCCTGAAAAGGCCTTTGCAGTGCCGATGCCCTTGGGGGATTTCGTAAGGGGATGCAGGTACGGCCATGGCTCGCTGAAAGGTGCGAAGGGATACGCTCTGGCCGCTTTGCATCCGACCATGTGTCCGTTTAGGCCAGCGTTTCCAAACCTGGTCCTCGGGGACCCCCCGGGCAGGCACGTTTTTGCTCCCTCCCAGCTCCCTGACAGTCCACATTGAACTGGAAGGGAATAAAAACGTGGACAGTCTGGGGGTCTCCGAGGGCCGGGTTGGGAAACACTGGTTTAGGGTACTCTGTTTTCAGGGTTTGTGTTTACCTGCTCTTGTAATTTTCTTTCCTCGTTTCCCGGAATATTTTGGAAGTCTGGAGATGCAGCATCCCCATGGTATGCCCAGTGCCCCAGCTCTGTGGAGACAGCTCTTGTTTGGACACGCACCCCCCCCTCCCCCAGCACTCTCACACATTCACACCAATGAGGCACATGTGACCCCGGGGGAGAGAAGCCAGCCCAGAGCCTTTCACAGGAAGCGGCCTGGTCTCTGATGGGGCGTCAGAGCATGAAGTACATCTGAAAAATCACCAAACCTGTTGCATTTTTTTGGGGCTGGTCAGACCAAACCGGAGGCATCTATAATCCATGGGGATACAAACACAGTGAAACGCCAGCTACTGAATGGAGATTTCATTCTAGCTTTACCACTCCCCCTAGAGGTGATTCCAGGACACATAGCTTGATCTCAGAAATCAGAAATCATAAGCACGATGCACAAATACAGTTACATTTTTTTGACTGTGTTTTTGTTTTGTGTTTTTTTGTTGTAGATCTAGGGAGCTTGGTATAGAGAGGTTTCTATTGTAGGCATTTGGGTACACCACCCCTCCTCCCACACCCCATCCATCCATCCATCCATCCATTTTCCAAGCCGCTTATCCTACTGGGTCGCGGGGGGTCCGGAGCCTATCCCGG
>JAODLC010000015.1:8004082-8028542 GCA_026781145.1 Hippopotamyrus pictus
CCCGCCCACCCCAAGGTCCGGTTCCGTATTACGAATATAGATCGCAAGTAATGAATGAGATTGTTGCCGACGTGTCGCAATTGCGCTGCTTCCACGCTCAGTTCAGTTGCCGACTCTTGGTCTGTCACATGAACCAGAGTATGTACCAGCGACGCTGAGACTTCAAGCTGATTTTTTATGACTCTCTGCACCACCTTGTGGATAAAACTGAGTGATAATCAATGGCGAAGGAGCCACTGGTACAGCAAAGACAAGGCCATGGTCCTGTTTGGAAAGTTGTGATCTTTAGAATGTGAGCACGGAGGTGTGTCACTCTCGCCACTGGGAAGTTGCCTATCGTCTCTCTGGAAAACTGAGTGTAGCCTGAATATCCCACTCGGTCTACTTCCCCTTCTCCCTGTGTACCACCCTAATTCCCAAACCGTCGGCAACCACTGAAGTGCAGCCTCCGGTTTTGTCTTCGGCCTCCGTACATTCACTCCACTGTGATGCTCGTTGGCCATTTTGCTTGGGAACCCATTGGTCCTTGGTCCCAACCTGTGGTATTCATTCTCATCCATCATGGGGGGGGGGGGAGCTTTGTCCAAGTCTCTGGATGAATACTCTGTGGTGTGCCAAAAAACCGCGGTGGACAAAAGCTTTCTTTGCCCAGCAGTCTCCGCCCACATATCCAAACAGCTTAGAGGCATCTTAGAAGGAAAGTCAGTAGAAAGCAGGAGAAATATCCTACCATCTCAACCACACACACCCCGCCTCCATATAACCAAACTTTCAACTGTCTGGTTGTGTTATCCAGTCAGGAGAATTTGGATCCCGATGTGAAGGGACCGCCTGGATTTCTCTCACGATAGTTCCCCTGCACACGGCCTTGTGGCAGGTTCATTTTGGCACTTGCCAAAAGCGACTACCGGCGACAGATGTAAATCAGCCTCTGGGGAACAAGTCTGCATAAGTCCGACAAGTCTGGTTAGCATGACGGAGGCTGTGGACCAGCCCAGGAGCTCCCGGATACTGACTAATGACCCCCCACCCCCCCAGGAATGGGCAGCATCAAAGCCAGGGATAACCGGAAGTGGTATCATGCCTAGACCCGGAGACTGTTAGTCCCTGGAATGAGCAGATGGGCCTGCGATGGAGATATAGGAGGTTTGGATCTGCCCGACCTATTCAGACACATCAATTGCGGCGGCCCGTCCTTGATGACGCTTACAGGGACATTCCCAAATACTCCCACAGGCCCCTACGACATAGCTCTCCTGCCTGTGTGGCCACGGTGGACAATGGGGCCTCTTACATGGGGCCCTGAATTCTGACCTCGACATCTGTAAGTAAGAGTAAGACGTCCATTCTGGTTTTTTTTTTTTCTTTTTTTTTTTACAAACACTGTGCCTGTGACCATCCATGAATGGCAAGTGTCTTGTGCGGGGTTATCTGTGGACACTGTCATGCCGCTGCCTGGCATTAGTTAGAAAATCGCTTCTGCCCTCTACCTGGCTATCTTTGGTTATTGCCAATATCTCCTGTTTCACTTTGTTCTTGTGTTCTGCTGTCTTAGAAACTCTTGAGCCTGGAAACAGTCTGCCTCGCAGTGTAGCCTTCTTCCAAAAGAACCGGGATTAAACCAGGATTTAAAAATGCAGAAATTCAAAAAAATATAGAGTGGTCTCTTCATTTTTTTCAGAGCTGTTTATTATGGGTCTTGCCCTGGGCTTGGTGATGCAGTGGCTAGAACACTTGCATTACGACTCTGTAGACCACAGTTTGAGTTTCTGCCTTGTCTCTACATTTGAGGAGTTTGCATGTTCTCCCCGTGTAGTTTTTTCTCCAGTTTTCCCCCACAGTCCAAAAACACGCTAAGGTAAATTGCAGTTGCGAAATTGCCCATAGGTGCGAATGGCGTGAGTGTCCTGCAAGAGGTTGGCATCCCATCCAGGGTGTTCCCCTGCCTTGTACCTGTAGCTTCCAGGATAGGCTCCAGGCCCCCCACGACACTGCATAACTGGCTATTGAAACTGCTTGGGTCTTGCCCTTCTTTCGCCATATTGTTTTATATAAACAACAAGGTATTTAAAATGTGTCAGTTCATTATCGTTCCCTCATCGATGAGAATTCAAGTTTAATTCGAACTTTATTTAACAAATTTATGAAGTGTGCCTTTGTAATTGGCAACTTCACTCATGTGTGGCACAATAAAAAAAAAACAGTCTGTGCTTTGACCAAAAAGTCATGTAGACCACATAAATCAAAATAATTGACGAAAGAAAACGGGTTGTTAGCAGCGGTTTTTGGAGCGTGTGAGCTATGTGGCACTGAATTTCATTCTGGCTGGAGCGAAAGTTTAGATCCACGTGCAACGGCGGCTCCCGTGAGACTGAATCCCCTCTTTTGGTACTATTTTTGTGCCATAATGCACATTTTCTGCAGTAAAATCAAAGGATCAAACTGGTGTATCATGAGAATATGAGAGAAGGCTCTTATTTACCGCTACAGTTCCCATAGCCTGAGCATCTGTGTATTGTCCTGTTTCAGAGCATTTCAGTCATTCTATTGGCATTTCAGTCATCAATGAAATTGTACAGGGAATAAAATGCTTGCTGGGGTTTGATCTCTTCACTCTTTAAGGGCTGTATTGCAGGGGAGAGAACAACTTCATCCACAAGACTTAATTTTTCTGGAGGAACCCGAGAAAGTGGTAGGTCGATTGGCGTAAATGCTTACAGATTTAGGAGACTTTCAGAGATATATGCACGCAGTCCACAGAGACAGCTGGATGGGTGGTATATTAAAAACTGTCTTATACATCATATACAGAGAATTTATCGTGGTTGGATCACTTTTAAGTATGTTAATAAAACCAGCCCTATAGACATATTAACTATAATGCTTTGAGTTGAGCCTGGAAGACTTCTCTAAACAGTTATTTGGCTGCAGTGACCCTTAAGTTGGTCGTCTCCGTTCTATGGCCCACTACTAGCTGGGAGTTTTCGTTGATGGAAAACGTACAAAAGGAAACATGTATAACAAGGCAGTGGTTTGTCAAAATGGGGGCATCAGTGCTATAAAGCAGGGTCCACAATTTCAGGATTAAGAAAGTCTCAGCCTACACCCATTGAAAAAAATGATTTATGAAATGTATGTGGGCTTCTTTTGGGTGAAATGAAAGCCAGACAGCCGCTGGCTCTCCACCATGGGCATCGCAGAGCTTTTTATTTGGGGGGTTACTCTTGTACTTCTCAGGACCCCTCTTCAGCATCTCCCTCCGCCTGCCCTGCTAGTCCAGCGGCTCTCAGACTTTCTTCTGGACCTGGAGACGTTTGGGTGTATTACGGCACACCACTGAGATATCTTCCTGCTAACTGCTTCAGCATGCAATCACTGGGTAGTTTATTAGGAGAAAAGAAACATGGGCAGTCTTGCGGCTGCAACTAAGCAGGGTCAAGAGGTTCACTTACTGCGCAGCAAACCATTAGCGGCAGCTAAGATGCATGTTCGAAATGATTTTGGACATGGTCTGGTTGTTTGTCTCAGACATGGTGGTTTCAGCATCTCAGAACCAGCCACCCTCCTAGGATTTGCACACACTGTAGTGTCGAAAGTTTACAAAGTGTGGTGTGATGAATACAACACATCCACTCATTTCTGTGGCCGAAAACATCTCGCTAATCAGAAATGTCAGTGGAGTGAATGACCAGACTCATTAAAGGTAACAGGAAGGCCACAAGTACAGAAAGTAAGAACTCAGTGCAATAGTGGTGTGCAGAAGGACAATAGTGGCATGTAGAAGGGCAATAGTGGCGTGCAGGAGCGCAATAGTGGCGTGCAGAAGGGCAATAATGGCATGCAGAAGGGCAATAGTGGTGTGCAGAATGGCAACAGTGGTGTGCAAAAGGGCAATAGTGGTGTGCAGAAGGGATTATCTGAATGAACAAATCATCTACTCTTAAAGTCATTCTGGAGACAGATGGGTGCCCGGCCTAGTACTACAGAGATGTACCTATGCAAGTAGCCGCAGAGTGGATATAGATTATATCAGAATATCCAGGATCTGTCGAATTTGAAGATTACTGGTCAGATAGCACAGGAATGATCTGCTGATTTCTACATAATGGAAAGTCCTGACTTGGCACAGGAGTCAATAGAGACCTGTGCTGAAAATGGGAAGTATTAACAACAAGGCGTTTTTCCATTAAGGCGTATTTGCTACAAACATGTGGAAGGTATAAAAGTAGATTAAAGCAAAGTATTGTGGGAATAATGTTTGTATTTGCACAAAAGCCAAGGGCAGGAGGACTTTGAAAGGTCGTACCGCCCAGGGGTTTTTATCGCGTACGTGAAGAATAAACACGTATGAAACCCCACTCATTGAATGCCTAAATCTGCAGGTTGGTTCTCGACGAGGCCGCGGTTGGAAATTGCATAGCGAGTGCTGCAGCTTCACACGGAGCCTGCTCTGGAATTAATCACTGCCACTTCTGCGGTCAATCGCGTTAAATCTGAACGCAGCGTATTCGCGCATTCCTTCTCCAGCGCCGATGGCACGGGCTCGGGCCAATTAAAAGAACGTGACGGCGTGGGAGACGGGATTGCGGAGGGCGGTGTGCGTTTTCTCTGTCTCCCGGTGTGGTATCCGATGGCACGTCACGCAGTGCTTGTGGCTCCGGGTTGACTCACTGCAGACGTCTGCTCCAGATGTTTTTTTTGGAAGGAGATCTCCCTTTGTCACTGCATGTGGCTAACTGTTATGATCCTCCGGTGAATCTCTCCATTCAGGGGAAAGCCTGGATGAGGCTACCGTCCAGATCTGCCTGGACCAATCACCTTTTTATATTAGCCTGCTTTGATTCCCCAGAACCAAGATGAGTTGGTATCCCTTCCACCTTGATTAGACTTGCGCCTGTCCGCTTGCGATGCCATCGCTCTTTGCAATTGAATCCGGGAGTAGCGATATCCAGTGGAGAATGGGATCGGCTGTTTTTGTGCTGATGAGTTCCGCACCCCGATCGCCCATTTATTTTGAGATGTGATGGGCCCTGGGGTAATTTGACTCCAAAATGGATGCATTTATTGCAGTTTATTCGCAAGATTTTCCAGGCACAATGTCATATGCCTGATATGGTGCTCATTCGTCTACCATCCAAAGCAAATACCTTAAATTATAAGTGTGAGGTTAGCTTGCTAGACACCTTGCCTTCATTACAAAATGGGCCTTTTCCTTTCTGTAACTAAATTCTTTTGTTCAATACAACACAGCAGAAGGCAGCATTGATGTGGGCCGAGATCTCAAAGGGAACTTAAACACCTCATACCTTTAGCTTAAAAAGAACTCTGCATCATTGCGGAGAGTCTTTGTAGTTAGCATGGCGGCCTGAACTGCCCTGGTCGTCTTGGCAACCAGGTGACTTGTTTTTAACAATGACATAGCGGCGATGGCCATGGCAGGGAGAGTGTAGCGTTCATAGGAATATTTTATCTGCTCATGCGGACCAAAGTGCTTCCATACGTTCAGTGATCCAAGATCTATTGGGGCATTGGAAGACACGAACAGGGTCTCAGTAAGCTACCCCCTCTCAGCTCAATTTGCTTTGGCATACATTTCCTTTTCTACTGTTTCTTAGCCGGCATCTCTGTTGATAGTGCATCAAAGCAGTTGAACAAATTCAGATTAAGCTTGTGAGCTGGGCCGGCTTAAACTGGAATAAGAACAGCTGGTGTACTTTGATTGTGAATCGTTTGCTGCCTTGTTTGTCTGTGATCTTATTCGCATGGTAATGGCTTCAGAACTTCTTAAAACATTGTCACTAAGTCTTCTGTTCTTCCAGTTTCGGGGCAGCTGTGGAAGGGCAATATGTAACATAAAATACAATTTGTGTACAGCTGCATTGTGCTTTAATTAACCGCATGCCAGAGATCTATTTTTTTGGGGGGGAAGCGGAACATTTTGAAATTTCTGTAATTGGTATAATTACTTAGGCCTGTTTTTGTGGAATGCCAAGCGGTCCGCATTTATTCCTCGGCAACGGGAAGAAGCCGAAAGTTGGTTAAAGGGAAGCTTTGCACACGTGATTGGCAGTTCAGTTTTGGGTTAAGGTCAAAGTTGTGGCCACGAAAATACAGGATTTCCCGAATGTTTTGAAAATGCTGACCTTTTCTCTTTTTTTCTCCCTTTTCTCTTCCTCCCATCCCCTCCTCCTTTCCTTACCCTTTTATGCCACTGGAACATGGATCTGTCACCTGGCGTTTGCTCTTCCGGGCCCAGGTATGTCACACGTGTGTCACGTTCCTCCTTCGGAATTCTAGTGTGTTTTTTTTACCCTCTTGTGAAACACCCTGTAATACAGCAAATGTGTTCAACATGACTTTGTCTGCCACTCGCTGTCTCGCAGCGCTATTGTAATGTGACATTACACACGTGCACAACTTCAAGCGGTTCAGGGCGTAGGAACCAGGGTGGGATTTTCCCCCCCAATACTTAATTTTGCTTCATTAATCACTTTACCCCCCCCCCCCCAAAAAAAAAATAGATCCCCCATTATCAAACTTTGTCCTACACCCTTGGGTTTCAGTGTTACCTGATAGCATTACGGCATCACTTTATAAAGCTTTAATAGCTCAAGAAGTATCATTTTCCAAATCAAAATTCTGTCCCCTGAAAATACAAAGATGCTTCATTGCGATTCCTGTATAAAATTAAAGTATTTCAGGAAAAGAAACTACTAATGATTTTTTGACCCAACCAAAGGAAGGTTTTCAGCCTCTCAGCTTTGTGTATCTTGGTAGCCGTACAAGCTACACTTCGCGCCGAGTTCTGCAAATGAACTAAGAATGGGGTGGGGGGTGGAGGAGCCTTTGGCAACAGATTTCCAGTAAAAAAAGGCTCTGTGGGGTATCTGGCTGTTTTCTTTAGTAACAGGAGGATTTCTGTGACAGTAAGCAAACTGCAGAGCAGCCCTGTCCCGGTGGGCCACGCTCGGACATTCCTGCGAACTGTTTGGGTCTTCCATCACCCCGAGTAGTGTGGGTCGACCCCTCATCGTTTGGCTTCAGCCCTGTGGAGAGGTGCCCATGCACCGGGCCATGACTTCCTCCTGCCCCTAGACCGCCGAGTTGCTAAGACCACAGGAAGGCGATCCGGCTGTGGGAACAGACACGTGACGACTGAGGAGTGAGTGGAACATGCTACCAGTAATATCACCTCCCTCGTTTTCGGGATTGTGATGAACGCCTTTAATAGTTATAATTTTATGGTGACTAATAACATACATAAAACAGAGAAGCCTTTGGAAAACCAGACCAGGCTCATTTTGCCATCTTTTTTTGTAAGAAGACTGTTCTGAAAATAATGGCCAAGGACACAAGGAACAGAGGGCGACAGGGATCTAGTCTCCTGCCCTGTACTGTAGCCCTTTGGCGCTGGGCCTGAGGTGAGCTTACACCAGTGTTCTGCCCCCCTCCACGAGCCTCACTGGCACACACTTTCCCATTCTGCGGCAGTAATTAATGCCACCTGTTGCCCTTGGGGCATCATTACATCCTCTGCTATAAATCAGGAGCCCCCCCCTCCACCTCTCTGCATTCCACGATGCAGGGCATGGCAGCCATAAACAAACTCCCTGCTGGGAAGGCGCACTTCTCAGGACCTGGCACTCTCAACCCCCTGACCTCAGGAGCCCTGGTACAGCAGGACACTGGCCCGGGTTCAAGAGGGACCCTGGGCAGCCCGAGGTTAATATAGGCCAGACTCTGTTTAGCTGAGCAAGTGATGAGAGCTTCATTATGCACCAGGGGCACGACAGGTTTCTGGAAAGGGGCATTTTTTTAACAAAAAGTTTGATGGGGATCACAGATGATATTCAGTGCTGTGCAGATGGATTACACTGCAGATTCTCAGCACTGTGCAGAAGGTTTGCAGTGCAGATTTACAGCACCATACAGAGGAATCGCAATGCATTCTCAGCACTGTGCAGAGGGATCACAGTCCTGATTCACAGCACTGTGCAGAGGGATCGCAGTGCATATTCACAGCACTGTGCAGAGGGATTACAGTGCTGATTAACACTGCAGATTCTCAGTGCCATGCAGAGGAATAGCAGTGCAGATTATCAGCACTATGCAGAAGGACCACAGTGCAGATTCACAGTACTGTGCATAGGGATTACAGTGCAGAGTCACAGCACTGTGCAGAGGAATCGCAGTGCAGATTCACAGCACTGTGCAGAGGGATGACAGTGCAGATTCTCAGTACCATGCAGAGGAATAGCTGTGCAGATTATCAGCACTGTACAGAAGGATCACAGTGCAGATTCCCAGTACTGTGCAGAGGGATTGCGGGTGCAGATTCACAGCACTGTGGTGAGAGATTGCAGTTTAAATTCTCTGTAAAATTCCAATTGATCGCAGTATAGATTCTCAGTGCATCCTGATATTATCTCCAGTGTATAAACACCGAGCTGTCTGTGTTTTTATTGAGCTAAGCTCCTTATTTAGTCACCCCCCCCCCCCCCCAGTTTTGCCTTTAAGGGAGCACTTCGTACATCCTGGCTTACTGCACACTTGGATCTGTGTCTGCGATCTGAGCCCGGCAGCCACACATGAGACGGCCGCAGGTGAGGGTGTTTGGGAGCCCAGAGCTCTGGCCGACATTCTCCCCCTGGATAGCTTACTCCTGTTCGCAAGCACCCACACGGAGAGATACAGGCCTGTAATGGGAGGCCAGCAGCCCTGCCCTACCCTGCCTTGCCCTCTTGGGCCTCTGCTCTGGGCACAGTTGTTGTGCCAGGTGTTTCCGTATAGGACTGGTTATTTTTAAGGCAGAGGTGATACTGGGAGGGGGGGCGGGGGAACAGGTTTAGGATCTTCTCTGCATGTCCCTGAGACTCTCCTTCCATTGGGTGAGTGTAGGGGTGGCAGGGCTGATGGAAGAATAAGGTGAATTGTGGATGGCAACTAGGTTTTTGTGGTAGCCAGAACAGCCTCAGATCTATGTCTGTCAGTCTGTCAATAGATACAGCAGCTGACAGCTTTTTTTTTTCTTTTTTTTTCTTTTTTTTTTTTAAAAAAAAAAAAAAAGGGTTGTTGCTTCACATTGCCCCCTACTGGAACTGGCCTGTAAATGCAGTTGCCGCTTACCACCCAATTTAGGGTCTGAAGCACCCTCATTATATAGCCAAAGCTCTAGCTAAAAATGGGAACTAAACACAAGAAACCTGTATGCATGTCGCTTTAACCTCTATTAATGAGCACACACTTCTGATCTCATCACAGCACCTGTGAAGGCAGAATGAAGCACTGTGAGAAACTGAATTATTTTACAGTAATTTGTAATACACATTAGCCACAGCATCCATTATAGTTAGTAATTCTAGCTGATAGTTTGCAGAATTAGCACATTTGCCATAATGTTCTGCTTATGTTTTGTTTTTTACAGTATTTTTTTCCACTGTCAATTTTTCATATTGCTTACATATAATTGAACAGCCACCAAAAAATGTGGAAGTCCACTTGATTAGCCAGGGAGAAAAGTACACATTGTGATTGACAGTGTTTTCTTTGGAAGGCTTACACTGGCCACTTGATACTCAATGTATTAATTATTTACCTAAGTCCCCCCCAGAGAACATCTATTAACCTTTGTCTTCATTAAAGTTTGATGGTGGCTCCTTGCCCGCCTCGTGATTCGTGCCCCGGGCGACAAGTGAGCGCGGCCGCTGCGTAAATAGAGTGTAAACGCAATCATTAGCGCTCAGTCGGCCGTGCGGTCGGCAAATCCTTGGGGATTTCACCTTATGGGGGGGCTGTGGGCCGGCCAGACCCGCGGATGCCTCCAGGCGACTCTCGTCTCCTTCTGGACGGGGGGACGCCACTGGAAGCCCACGGCGAAAGAGCTGACAGCGTTTATCACTTAAGTGCAAGAGGAAGAAACAGGAGATGTCTCGTCAGGGGGGAGGGTGAGTGTGATTTCCCGCGAGGAAAAGAGACCTGGCCTGCTGGATGGCGGGCCTCCGGTCCGGGGAGAGGCCAGCTGTCTGCGAGGGCCGAGCGTCCACATGCTAAGTTAATAACCGAGCGGGATATCGCCGCAGCTGTTTATCCGTCAGGGTGTGACCTGAACATTCAGACATGTCCAGCCGTCGTCTTAACGGACGTCCTCCGGCATCTGAGTGTGAAGGAAATTTACAATCCCTATGCTGGACAGTCGAAGCGCTTGTGTTAGTTCCCGTTTTGCCTCAGGATTTATGCTGCGCTCCATTTCAGATCGGAAGTCGGAGTCTCTGAGTTTCTAGTCGGAATTTTTAATTGGCACGCCACCTGAAGTCGGAGTTACGACTCGGAGGAACCTCTACAACCCTGACCTCAGAATTCAATATGGCTGCACCCTGCATCAACAGCTGTACAGTGATAGCTGTGGTTATATACGGTTTGTTAGCATTTAGCATTTAGTTTACAGCAGTAAACTAATTCAGATGAGATGCAATATAAGCTGTCACTGGTGTTTATCTGTTAGAACACCTCATAACGTAAAGATGACCCCCCCCCCCATACCCCGTAGAAAATATAATCACTGGGGACCCCCCTACCAGCCCATAAAAAAAATATCTAGAGTAAAAATCAGCTTATCGACGATAAACACTACCATCAATGGGACATATTTTTGGCCACCCAATCACATGAACTTGGGGGTGAGTGACGGGAGATTCCTGGCCTCTCATTGGACGGACCGGTTTGTTAGCTTAAATTGAGTGGTTCTCTCGACGGCCTCCAGCTGTCAGGTAGGCGAGCAAATAATATTGTGACAGGTGGTCTGTGCCTCTTGGAAGCCATTTCAGGCTTTCGAAGACACAGGCAGGAGCCTTGCTCCCTGCAGTGCAGTGTTTTAGGACAGTGACATGGTTCTCTCTGGCTGGGTACCTGCCACTGCGCTTTAGCCTTTTTAGGGGGAGCAATTATTTTGTATAAATTATGTAATAATGGATTTCTGCACCCTCCTGTCAAATGCCTAGGGGCAACTGTGTTGTGAAAGGCTCTAAATAAAAAATAAATTTAATTGAATAAAAATAAATTTAATTGCAACCATTTTCCTGGATATTTTTGCACGATTTCTGGTACTTCCAGCATTTGGTAATTATTTTGCCTTTTATTTCCATTGCATTTATCTGTTCTTTCCAGTAGTCTGTAGTGAAAAATGGGATTTGACTTTAATTGAATTTAACACGTTTGTTTTTGTAAAGTGAAAAAATCAGTACTGTTCCCTGTTACCTAAGATTCTTATGCTGCTTTGGCATTTCCAATGTCTGTATCACTACGTCTTACTTAAGCGGCCCAACAGAAATGTAAATCATTTTGGGCCCAGCCAGGCAGGGATCAGGCACTGTGTACACGCCCCCCCCCACCTCAAAGGATTGTACCAGGATGAGTTGGCAGTTAAACCAAGCGATTAAGATCCAGGGCACCCGGGAGAGGGGGTTAGGGGGAGCTGCGGTTACTGAATTATCCCAAAAATGTTTTGTTGAGCTACATCCTTCGGCTCATTATCCAGAACGCGGTCCGGCCTCGCGGGATCCAGGAGCGCCGGTTCTGTCGCCTCGCGTCAGTCGTCGTGTGCAGAACCGCGACATTCCCAGGCGGAGGAATGCAGGCCAGCAGTGGCCCCCATCCTGTCTGTGGGCAAGCCGTGGAGCTGAGCCGGTGCCCGATGCCATCCCTTTGAAGGGGTTTCCTACAGATGACAGCCCGGGATTGCCATTTTGGGGGGGGGGGATAGGCCCGAACGTCAAGGAGGGCCCCCACGCCATATGGCCAGCAGTGCAAGCCTGCTCTCTGGGCGGCTGCTGTACTTACAGGCATCGGTACAGCGCCATGCTGGGTAGGGCTCACTTCCAGCTTCAGAATCTTCCAGAACATTACCGCCTAACTCTTTATATGAGTCAGATCCCCAGGTAAGGAAACTGGCAAAACTGGACTTGTGTTGGGCAAAGTAGCACCCATTCCAGAGAATGTGGAACTCACTATCTGTAGGTGAGAATACCTGAATGCCCCCCCCCCCCCCCACTTTATATCTTTCTGATGCTTTTTGGCTACTATCCCGGCTCTCACGGGTTACGCATCAGAGAGCCAGAAAGTCGGGCAACTCGATCAGACTCCTCACTGAAACTCCCACCAACATAAGACTGGTCCTCCAGCAGGGATTCACTGCCAAAGCCAGCAGATAGAACTTTCCGGAAGCTCATTACCGAGCATCGGCAAGCTTTGGGCCAACAGGAAGCTGAGCGTCAATTTCTGGGCTGTACGTTAAAGCGGATAATTGTTTTGTGCCCGGTGTATAGACGCCGTTGTGATTCGGCCAGGCAGGGACGGTAATGTGAAGCAGCTCATCGATGGACGCATGGCATGGATGGGAATCGGATTGAGATTAGGTTCCTCGGCTCATCGTGGCCAGAGAGGGGAGCATTTTCGGTTACTTTAATCCCAATTAGCAGTGGAGCGTAAATAAGGATGTAAGAAGTATATCATGGTATGCTGCGGTAGCTCACCATGATTACGCTTGGGAAGTTGAAGCTGTAATTCCGCTCTGGTGCATTAGCAGCGAAACTCAACGGGGCCAGACCTTCAAAAAAGCATTTGCGTGAAACCGCGTCGTGGAACTTCACAGCCAGGACTTTCCACCCCTGCTCTGATGAGGTGCAGGGCAGTTTTCCTTTGGACTGGATGCCACGTTCACATCCTCCATACATATCGTGGGCGATTTGGATGCAGTCAGATGACCAGGCCTCCATGCCTCATTCGCTTTCCTGCCGGTAGCTGAAGCTGTTAACATCTCGCCACCACTGAGAGATTTATGAAAGTGACAGGGGTGTCGTGGTGAGGAGCAGTAGGGACAACGTCCCCTAATCCGCACCCGTTCATAAATCATCTCATAGCCGAACCGATGGGATTCACACCGTAGGGAAACTGAGCCATCTTCAAATCCCTGCCTGCACGAACATGAAACTCAGCGCAAACACATGGTCACACTGGCCTACTGAAATTCATATTGAAATTCATCAACAGCTCTTAATAGCTCTCTAATAGGGACCAACAGGGACATAGGAACTTTACTTACACAAAAATGTTCTGAGGGCAGGAAGAAAAATGATGGTCCTGAGAGACTCCTCTGCTTGTGTTTGAGTCTCATTTGCTCTGTGAACATGGCAGCACAATGGAGGCGCTGTGTGACACAGTGAGGAAACGCCTCTGCCTTTCTGCTCTTGCCATTGTTTGGCATGAAAACTGTAAATAATGTGCATTTTTTTGCAGTTTCTACTGTATGAAAACTACTCGCGGTATCTTCCGACCTCTCGGTCACATAAGCCGAACTGTCTCTTGGCAGCAGTCCTATGACCGTGACCTTCGTAACGCAAGATGTCAGAATAATAACAGTTATTCTTCTCTTCTATGCCGGTCGCTCGAGCTGCAATCCTGACGTTTGTAAACACACCATCAAGCACGCACCAGCTTGGACATCTGTTATGGATCCTCGACTCCGGCCTGTCAAAACCCCGTTTACACTCAACCCCCATCGCCAGGAACATTGGCCATTGTCCCACTAACCCCCACCCCGTCCTGGTCCTCAGCCCACCATTGCAGCAGACATGCGATCCACTGCATGCAGTGACTACACCTGTCTGAGCAGAAGGTTCCGTTACACAAACTCTTTCAGCACCAGTCCAATTAAGGCTGACTTGTGAGCCGTCAGAGACAGATGTCAGTGTTGGAGTTTCTCTGTAGGATGTGGGGGAGCTGTAACATGGAGGGTGTGTCTCCCACCATAGTCCATCCATCCCGCTTTCCCAGTGCAGGGTTGCGGGAGGTGCAGAGCCTATGCCGAAAGCTGCGAGCACAAGGCAGGGAATAACCCAGGGCAGTGTGCCAATCCATCGCAGCCCACCACAGTCATTCATAAAAAATAATGCAACTAGCTTTGTTTAGCGCTGGTGTGGGCCGGCTATTAAACGCTGACGTTAGGCTTAGGATAGAGGTGTCAAACTCCAGTCCTGGGGGGCCGGAGACCTGCACAGTTTTTGGTTTACCCTCGTTTAATACACCTGATTCAACTCCTTGTGCTAATTACCACACAGCTCTTAAGCTGAATCATTTGTGGTGGAACAGGGAAAGAACTAAGCTACACAGGGCTCCGGCCCCCCAGGACTGGAGTTTGACACCCCTGGCTTAGGAGATGTAGGTTCCCGACTTCTTGTTCCTGAGGTGTACCTCAGTATGTCCTTATTTGCTCAGATGCTGTTCCAGTTTTTTTTTTTCGCAGTCTCAGTAAACACACATTTTAGGCTTGATGTATTGCCTCAGTGTAAAAGCCTCCAGAGGAAAAATACAGCATTGTCTTCTATCCATCTGTTTTGGGAAGTCACTCTCTCTCTCTCACACACACACACACAAGCATTTACACACTGGAATGGCTTGAAAGAGGTTCGCAATAATTTACAGCAGATGGTCTAAAAATAGCTCATTTCTAATAGACTCTCAGTGATTTTGGTTACAGGTTGTGACTCACGCTTCTGTCCGGGGTGATGAAGTATCTCTCAGTTGCACTGGCCTGCGGCGATACTGACTCTGACAGCTGATTGGCTCGTGATCTCTGAGATCCACGGTGGGTGGGATCTACAGGGTGGTTCCTTTAAACTGGGAAACAAAGAAGGCCACACGTGCACAGCGCAGCCAGAGACACGTGTCTGATTTCCCATCGTGTAGGCTGCCTGCTTACTAAATCTTTGGTGCAAAGCCTCCTCACTCTGGATCTGCCTTCGTTCAGACTTCCTGGAAGTTTTCTAATGTTGACCTAAATATCACATGTAACACTATGGGCAATATATTGATACCAACAGGGACATAGGAACTTTACTTACACAAAAATGTTCTGAGGGCAGGAAGAAAAATGATGGTCCTGAGAGACTCGTCTGCTTGTGTTTGAGTCTCATTTGCTCTGTGAATATGGCAGCACAATGGAGGCGCTGTGTGACACAGTGAGGAAACGCCTCTGCCTTTCTCCTCTGTCTCATGCCATGGAGGATCTCACCCCTGGCTCGCCTGCTCCACGCTCTACACTCGGGGCTGCCTTCATCATCACTGTTAGGGTACTCTTCCAATAAGGGACAGCGGTTGTTCTCAGTGCCTCTGATTAATGTGGCTAGATGTGTCTACAGTGCATGAATTTCACTCTCCTGTAAAACTCGAAAATGTCTTTGAGAAATGCCACGATTCCACACCTTCACCAATATTCAGGTTTCCCCATCCAGGAGGATATCCTACTGATCTCTTTCTTTAGGGTCGCACAGCAGCGCCGTCCCTGAAGGTCACAAATTCGCTCCCCTTACCACCATTGTGCACCCTGTTTCCCTCTTTGGAAATTTGATTACACTTTTTAACTCATAAAACTCTCGTTTTTACGTAGTTTTGTTCCCAGTGATATCTTTGTGTCAGTCACGTCGAAGATTCAGAAATTCTTCCTGAGGTAATCAGATGCGCAGCCAGAAGTAGCGGGTGGTCAGGCATCGCTACTTGTTGATATTTCGGCCGCAGCTCTGACATGCGTTGACCCACCGTTATCTATGCCTTTGGACCCGAAACAACAGACCAGAGGACCAGTGTTCAGTAGCGACTCCCAAACGGTCGTGTGCCTGGTTTGTTCTGTTTGTTCTCGTTGCTGGGTTATCCACACCTTACCCCCCACCCTCCCCGGTATGCTCAGTTTGTTGCACCGCATCCCAGCTCGAGCGCCTCTGTGAATGAAGCCCAGATGTCTCCCTGCCGCTGGCAGAGGTAGCGGCTGGCACACGCCACAGGGACCTGGCTGCCCTTTAGTCAAATAAATACTGTCAGTGTCAGGCATGCCAGTTATTTTCCTCTACCTGGCCAGAGTCAACAGAAGACAAGTCTGTGTCCAACAATTATACATCTCAGAGGTAATATCGTTATGAGCTATGACAGGGCAAATGAAATATGGCAACTCGGTTATGCGGCCTGCCCCGCTGTGAGAAAGCTGAATTTTCTGTGGGGGTGGGGTTGATTCAGGAGGGGTTTGCTGCAGAGGTCCATTTCAGGGGGAATGGATATCCTCTGGATGCAATTTGGTCAAGCTGAGTGAGACATGCAGAACGTGTCACTAGTGGACTGGAAAATGGATAGATCTGCGGCAATCTGGGGGCGGTTTGCCGCGTCCTTAGCTACCTGGTCTGCTGGGTCTGGTCAGTGCGAGCCGGCTGTCGGCACTGAACCGATGTGTCTGGCCTTTCGAAAGGCACTTACCGAAGGTTCGGCTTCTCCAAGCACCCTGTGATCCCGAATGCCTGACTCCAGCCTGCCGGGGTGCATTGCTAAGCAGGTCCCAGACTAGGGTTGATTTTGCATCCAGCTATTCGTTATGGTTGCATGGAGCCACTCCCTTCATGGTGTGGATGTGAATCGTAGGACAGCAGGCGACAAGAGCGTAAATTTGGGTATGGATGGTAGGCAGGAACATGTCCCCACTGATATTGTGGGAGTACTGCGTGTATTTCCTACGCCCTTGGCAAAGGAGGGGTGCTGACCTTCATTTTTTAATTCCGTACAATCTAGCACCATCTACCAAATTCCAGTTCTATACGACGTGGTCGGTTGTTGCTGCCTGCCTGTCACGTCATATTCGCTTTACCCTGGCTGCTACTACCTTAGCATATGAATGGCCTTCAGCAATCGGGGAGGCAGCCTCACGAGTTCAGAGGTGGTACACTGAGTTCTTCCACCATCCTGTCCATTTACCCAGCTGCCAGAGCGATGGCAGAAAGTGCTTCCAAGCTATTGACGTTGGCGTTCCGCCTTATTAACGGCAAAGGTGCGCCGGAGCGATCTCCAGCGAAATGGAAAAGGGCGCTCAGGTTTTTAATATGGTATATATACAGTGCACCCACGCTTTTCCAGTTGTTACGTTATCGGGGTGGAAGAGTTTTACGAGCTACAGACTTGGCACGCCACCACGTGGCTAAGGTAGCCGTTCGCGCTGCTCAACGTTTTTTTTTTGCATCAGGAGAGTTTTATTTCACTTTAATGACCCAAAACGCGGGGTCGGGAAGCACGTACCCCTCGGCCAAACCTGCTTTTAAACTCAATCGTCTGAGCCAAGCTGAAAGCATCAAAATGAAAATCTGATTCCTGGGTCCTGCCTAATCGGGGTTTTGAAAGACATCAGTATGTGTTGTAAGGAATGCATCACTAAGAGGTTCTTGGGGTGAAAGAATGCTGTGGAGAAATAGTTCTGCTTGCTTTCATTCCTGCTTTGCCTTCGGTGATGTTTCTTATTTTTGTGACTTTTCTGCTTCAGGTGAAAGTGTGAGAATTAATCGGGCTGGGGGGGTGTCTCTGAATGTGTCTCCTGGAGCTGCCTCATTCCTTATGTTATAAGTCCTTTTTAAAAAGGTGTGAATGTAAAAGGAGAAAAATCTTGAAATGGGATTGGATTTACTGTAATACCGGGGGGGGCTGGATGTCAATTTGCAAGGGCAGCTTTGATTGATACGTTTTTTGGCCAGGTACGACTTCCTTTTTCCCTCTAGAATCACTTCAAGGGTAGACAGGTTGTGAGTTAATAGAAGCCTTTCCTCTACACCACTACTATGTGTTTATTGTAGCACTTGTTGTCTTCCTGTTCGCTTTAGCGAGTCTGGCCATTCCCCTCTGATCTCTCTCATTAACCAGGTGTTTACATTCACAGAAATGCCCCTAACTGGATGCTTTTTTTGTTCATCACACCATTCTCTGTAATCTCTAGACACTGTCGTGTATGATAATCCCAGGAGCGTGGCTGCAGCTACCACGAATGGCACGAATAATCGCCCAATGTTCAAAATTGCTTGTCTTATCTGTTCTAACGCTGAACAGCAAGTCAACCTCTTGACCTTGTCTGCATGTCATACATGTTCAGCTGTAGGCACATGTTTGACTGTTTGGAGAGACAGGCTGCTTGCTTTAATAATAACAGGTGTACCTGATAAAGTGACCGTTTGTGTTGGAAGAGGGAATAGTGACCTTCATAATGAATGTTCTCATATCCCGTTAAGCGCAATGATTTAGCTGTCCATTCGCAGTCATCCTTTAACAATCTGTCAGCAGCCAGGTAAGGTGCCATTGAAGTAGCACTTCGATTGCTCCTTAAAGTTTTCCGACGTGGTACTGCTGAAGTGACGTGTGGCGGCGTTCTTTTTGCAGTAGTTGAACAGACTGGCAGATCCAACCATCTGAAAAGCATTATTCCCCCCCCCCGCCACCACCACCACTACCCCCACCAGACCCATCTTTGTTATCTTTGCTTGTCTCTTGAGCAGATCTGCAATGCCTATGCAGGTGTGACAGTATGCATAGACAGGATGGAACAGGATGTGCTGTCAGACTCACGTTCTGTTGCGGGAGAAGCCTGCTTCATGGGATGTGCTGGCATACTGGCGTACTGATTCCCAAGCTATACCTCACCCTATAATCCCACAGCATTGGAGTAATGGAGTCTTCAACCTGATCTCAGGATGATTGGCTCAATTCCCTGAGCTATTTGGGATCCCTGCCGTGCCTTTCGACAGGGATGGCTGTCTACTTGTAATACTCAACCATCAGCCAGTGTGTGGGGAGGTGTAGGCCTCTGTGCCTGTGATCAGAAGGATGCTGGGTCAAATCCTATGTTCGACATAATAGTCACATGTTTTCTGGGCTCCTGACCCCACCAAAGTGTTCCCAAGGTTCTAGATAAATGGCTTGACCCTGTGTTCGGGGGCCGCAGCTTCACTTTCAACCGTATATAGGTGTGTGTGTGTTTTTTAAAGGAGATGCAAGATAAGATATGTGAAACGCATTCCACTGTATTTGTGCAAATGGCAAATAAAGCAGCATTTCACATCAGATTTCTTTGTTTAAGGAAAAACATTGAATTTGAAGGCTGTTCCCTTAACGGTACCGGCACAGGAGTGCAGCGTTCAGGAGAACCACACTCAGAGCGCCTTTGGGCTGTTTCCGTTCGCATGAAACACTCACCTTTCAGCTCGCTGGCCTGTCCTGGGGTGCTCTCTGGGGGGGGGGGCGGGTGGGAAATGACCCACATTAAAGCAGTCTGTACAGCCTGCCTCTGGGGGCGGGGTCAGGCGGGTCACTACCCACATCCCCTAGGGTTAGGTCGCCATGCCGATCCTTCTCTGTGTCCATCAGGTTAACAATGGGCCTCTTATTGGCTAATTGTAGGAAGTGTGACCCATATGTGCTGCAGGGTCAAAGGTCTGCCGCCCAGAAATGTGTGGTCGGCTCTGCTCTATTAGCGGGAGAGAAGTGATCTAAAAGCAGTTTGTTTTAGATGTTGAGATGAAATTAAATGCTCTCATTGACCCCACAAGGCAAAAACAAAAAAAAATATCTCCTGCTGCAAACTGAGACTAAATGATTGAGAAAGTCTTTAGTGCCGACCTCCCGTGTCCGGAACTTGTGGTTTAGATGTAATATAAATATCTTGGCCTTCCAAATCAAAGCGGCATTTTGAGTGAGATTTGGGATCTTAATGAAGAGAAAGAGTCTTTTAAATTTAAAGACCCCTTATAGAGCAGCTCTTCATGATGAAAAGCATCACTCCTGTTACTAATACATTGCTTTTAAAAATACTTGTTCTCTACACTTGTGTTCACTATGTGTGTCTTTCATTAAAATTTTATTACTGATCTGTTGTTCAAAACATGTCGAAAGTTTAGCACTGGGCACCAGTACCAGACTGTGCTCCATCTAAGCTGACTTGTTTTTGGTTGTGCCCCAAATGAGGTGATTCTTTCAGACATGGGTCTTTTCCTGGCCTTCACCCACAAGCCGTTTACGACTTGTGAAGACTATTCAGTTAATGGTCTTCGTGATTTTCAGTCATAAGTACAAAGTCAAAATTTTATGCCACGGTGGGATTCTGCAGCTGGTGCCACACAACTAGGTATTTGAAACGTCTCCCACCCTTAAAATGGATCTGCTTCTTAGTGTCTTCCAGACATTCATTCTTGTCCAAAATAAGCATTACCCGTCTGTCAATTTACCATCACAGTATTTAGTATGAAAGCAATCGATACCTTTATGAAGTGGTTCAATATGTTCCTTATATAAATAACTTTGGTTTGATTGTGTTCAGTTACAGTATCAACTGATGGTTTCTACCTCTTACCGCATTTGATTAATGCCCCAAATCTGCTTAGCGTCTGAAAAATTGGCCAGTTCCTACTGAATGAGCTTGCCAGTTAAATAAGTGAAAGTTCCATTGTTATCTAGGATTGATGTGTGGTTCCTTTCTTTTGAGAAAGTACATGCAGCGAATTGGCGCTTAATTTAAGCAGCATTGGATGTCTACTCTGAAGTGAAGTCAAACATCAAATGAATTTCCACCCTCCAGGTTCATGGAATGTTTCTTAATTTAACAGTTAATTGGGTTAATAAGAGACAGAAATAGGTATTATAGAACTGTTTAAGGATTGACAATGTTATTGTGGAAAGGAAAAGGATTTAAATATTAATCTAGAGTAGCAAGCCAGCCGTTTTTACGACCATGGGATTTGAAGGATTATGTAAGGTCCATGATTTGGTTGATGATGACGATGATGATGATGGTGGTGATCTTACTGATAGCAGCAGTCATAAGGGAATGGAAAAAGGTGCAGTATATAAAGGATGAATAAGAGAATTTGCTTGTTGGATCTCCATGATTAGTGTGAGGAACATCACTCTTCTCGGTTTCTGGGTAGGAACGGGTAGGAATTTGAACACCAAGCATCTAAAATCTATTGTAGTTTCCACTCTGTTCAATATCCAGAGCAGTTTTGTTGGTCATTAAGGATTTGAACCTTCTAACATGGTGAGAAAGACTTCCACTATAAAGTTAGACCTCAAAGACAGACAGAAGGCTAATATACCACAAGATTTGATGGACATTATTACATATACAGTAATAATATACAGTTGCAGAACTTGTGTGCTTCCTGAGTACAGTAGTGGCAAGAACTAGTTTTTTTATGGGAATATAATGAACTTTGACAAACCATCAAATTACAATATGGAAGTAAATTAAAACACAGGGGAGTTACAAGCCATTATGTACAATTTTGGTTTTGTTAAGGAAAATCAATTGAAAGTGAATAAAGCAGAACCCAGTTTTTCCACTGAGGGAAATGTTGCCTTTGCAGCATGTCAGATGATGCACCGGTGTTTGCCTGCCCTCCTTCTAAGTCTGGGTTCTTTGCATGTCCTGCTGAGATGCAGCTATTCATTTTTAACTTCTGAAGAGGACATTATGCTATTGCTCGTATTTCTCATACTGTGCATGCCACTCAATTAAGTCCCACTGGTGCCTAATGAAGAAGAATTAGGGCTTTAAGATGACATCATGCGTATGGGGGTGTGGCTTTGCCAAATTCCTCTTCCTGTCAAATCAACATTTTAAGCAATATTAAAGACTTTCTCCCTTGGATCTCCGGAGGTGCTGTAGCTGTATGGTTAGTGTGTTTGCTTCTTTGTTCAGAACGCTTCCTTTATTCAACGTCTCATTTTTATACATAGTTTGTTTATTTCTCAGAAAGACCTGGGAATGTGAGCATTTGTAGTCAGTAAAGGTTTTCAGTTTTGGATAATTCGTCATAAAACTGTTCAACAGCGTAGGAGACAATTTGATATTGGGGGGGGGCAACTTTAATAATTTGAATGCAAAGGTCTATTTGTTGAGGGGGATGCATGAATCCAAGGTTGCTATAGCCCTGGTTCCTATGCTCCCGATAGTGGCTACCAGAGGCAGAAAGTTCAGGTTCACAAAGTACAGATCCAGACCAAGATTTTGTTACAACCGACTAGTTTAGTATAAATAGTCACAGTCACAGAGTACTCAACTGGATGGCTGAACACAATCCTGGTCTGGATTTGTACTTCCTGAACCTGAACTTTCTGCCTCTGCTGGTTACTTTGACTAGTATTTAGGCTTGCTAGTATAATGGCCGGCCAGTTTGTTTGTTGTTGAAAGATTTGTTGAGAGTGACTTTGGAGGTGGAGGATTTGTTTGTGACAAATGCAGAGGACAATTAACATCACAGTGGAGGGACTGGGTTGCTGAGTAAATACAGAATTGTATTTACCCACCTCAATGTCTTCACTCAGTACTGCTGTAGCTCTCAATAGCAGAAGTTCTTTAAAAGCAGTGTCAGATTCGGAGCAGATGGGATAAATGAGATCCGCGAGAGTGATGTGTGTGCCTTTCTGTTTCCACGACAGAGCCTTCCATCACGGCTCTATCGGAACCCCCCCCCAATTAATCTCCTTCCTTCTGTTTTGTGGGGAAACCAGAATGGCTTCAATTAGCTAAATGGTTCTAAGAAATACTGCTAAGCACAATTTATGAAGGTCCTACCCATTCTGTGAAGGGTGAAGAAGCCATTAGGAGTGTCCCGTGTCCTTAAAGATCTCAGAAGAAACTGATTTAATAATTAAACTATACTTTTTCAAATGCCAGGAAATTGTTTTGTGAGAAATTGCCAGATTGGTACATTTTTATCAAAGGGTCAAAAATGGGTAACTGGTGAGTTTTTGTCTGGGCTGTGCCCCCTCTGAATTTTAATGAGGGTTGAAGTGCAGGCCTCATTACGTTGGGGGTGTGGCCAGGGCAAGGCGCACCTCAGGTAATTTAGCCTCATGCTTTGGAGTAGGCGGCCCTCATGCAGACAGGGCCGGAGGTCACCATGACGGGATGTGGGGGGGGGGGGTGGAAGAATTCAGCGAGAGTGGTGTTTCTGAGAATGGGGAGGAAAGGAGCGGGAAACAGGCCACTGGCAAATTACCCTGCGCTGTTTAGCTTGGCTCCTGGGCTGGAAATGACGGTAATGAGGTCCTCTGTGGGACCCACACTCTGTCTGCTTTCACGTGGCTGCTTTGTTACCATCACCACCTGGTGAGCGGAGGACCATGGACCCCCCACCTCACTGGCTGAGCTGACAGCTCCAGGTTCTTGCCCTCAAAGCCTGATGTAAGCAAACAACCCCATATACCCATACATACTGAACTTCCATCACCCCACGCCCCCGTGTTCATTCACTCAGTTTTTCATTTGACATTTATTAGCATTGAGATCGGCGTGACAGATCTTTTCTATCCAATCCATAAATGATAGGTCATTGCGATGTGTTTCGAAGTGAACAACGATTTCTTGCTCATTTCCTCAGATTTTCTTTCTGCTTTGAATAAAATCTCAGCTGATTTGACTCGATACCTGGGAAGAAACGTTTCTTTAAAAATAATAATTAAATTACCCTTGACATTAAATGGTCTGATTTGTTTAAATAATCTCTCATGCGAGAGGATGCTTGCTTTTGCATTCTTCTGTTAGGCACCCAGGAATATCAAAGCCCACGAACCATTAGCTGATCATACTGTACAAAAAAGGCCAGATCTGTAACATCTGTATATTGATCATAAAGGTTGGTGGGATGCTTTGATCCAAGAAGCTGAAATATGAAGAACTTTCATATTTCCATAATTTTTTTCTGACAATTGAACAGACATTTACCTACAAGAACAGCGTGCAGCTTATAAACCAAAAAATATCATTCAGCATTATGCAATGAGAAATAGTTTTCCAGTGGTCGTACAATGTTATATATCCTGAGGGTAAATGGGTAAATGCGGCGTGTTTGAGGTGTGTAACTTGTTCATTTACTCTTACACTGGGAGGCCAGGAATTCTGTATGCTTGGAGAGGAAGGGGCGATAAGGGTTCTGTGGGAAATGGACCCGTTCATTTTTTTGGGAAAGTGCTTTAATTGCTGCACCCATTGCCCGATTTGACTGGCACATCTATAATAATTAGCTGCTATGAACTCCATTACCATTTTTCTTGGCTTATGATTCTCAGCACTCAGATTTACATTTAATTGCGACGCCCCTGCGCCAGAGGCCACGGCAACCATGTGGACGGCTAATAAAGCGATTTATAAAGGATTCGTGGTGCTTGAAACCTGTGGCCATCGGGCAGCTGGAGAATGAATCGCTCACCGGCGTAGAAGGGAGACGGCAACTATGTGAACCCGTGGGTGGAAATGGCCACGGACAGAGTGCCTGATTGCTAAAAGGGAGCTAAGTTCATGCCATCTTGGTGCTTTGTTTTGTTAAGCTGGTGGAGTGGAAGCCATTATGAGAAGTGATGTTTGACTTCCATTCAAACTCAATGAAAATGGGCTCTGCCTGCCCCCCCCCCCCCCCCAGAGAGCGAATTACCCCTCCATAATTGGGGGGTACTGCCTTCATAACACTTCTATGACCACAGTGGCAACTGGCCCATAGGGGGCGCTCGGGTGCCGCCCTCCCAGATATGTGGGGGATTATAAAAATATATATATATTTTATATGTTTAACATATAATGTTAATAATCTAATATATGTTTAACAAAACAGTATCTGGG
>JAODLC010000015.1:8028642-8093888 GCA_026781145.1 Hippopotamyrus pictus
CCCCCCCCCCCAAAACGGCTATTTTTGTCTCTTTGTGGGGGTCTGCGTCTTCATCGGGGGGTACAGTACCCCCCGTAATTCGAACCATGCCCCCCCCCCCCAGCAGGACATTTTCCCAACCGGCACCGAACGCTTTTTCCATTGCTTCCCTCTCCAGAATAGCTAATAAAATTTCGCCCAATCTTCTACAGGCGCAAAGAGACGTCCTTCCTGGGAATACATGTCTTGTAACATTTGACGGTATTTTTGTTAAACAAGCAGCATGGTGGTGAAGGTGCTGGGATGAGCCACCAGAAGGTATCAGGTTAAACTTAGGTCAGGCTAATCAAGAAGGTACCTCATGCTGAGCTGCATGCTTCATGGAAGTAGCTTAACTGAATGTCCAGCTGTAAAAATAGGCAAAGGTTAAAGCAGTGAGTTACTTAAAGAGTCAATTTGTATCAAAATTACTGCTAAGCTAATCAATCAACCCCATCTGGAATCAGAACCACGACCCAGGTGTTCAGGATTCAGGTATAGGTGTAGATATAGGTTGAGTTAATCTAACTGCTATTCCATCCAGGGTGTACCCCCTCCCCCCAACCTTGTGCCCTGTGATGCCTGGGATAAACTCCAGGCCCCCAATGCTTTTGGAAACTACACACTTCTCTCTTTTAAACAATCAAGTGGACATGTTTACATTTGGATTTATACTCTTTTTTATTTTTAAACATTTTACTGAATCTGATCTCTATGGACATAAGGAATGTTCTGAAATTTGTGACTGCAACATTTCTACATTTGTATTCTGTAAACTAGCTCTTTTCCTCTCACCCGCTCTGCTGACATCATTGTGTTCCAATGTCTGGAGATTTTGTGTTCTTTTATTGTTGAAGTTCTTCTTTGGTACCACTTCAGTTTGGAAGGAGTAAATGAATGAGGATGTGGGGATTGAAAGGTACAGAGGTCATCCTAAGACTTCAGTTATAGTGCCTTGTCTGGAGAATGCTGTAATGGTTTTCACAATGAGTGATGTGGGCGAACTCAGGCCTCGGTGAGAAAGGTAATAGACAGGAAATAGAATGTTAACTGCAGACTGCTGTCAGTGTCAGGAAGAGCTGAGTATCTTTACACACTATCTCTATCCTTGTATCTCATCCCATCACTTGGTCTGGTCTTTGTCACTGACGGCTTCATACTGAATTCCCTGTCGGGAGAGTCTGCGAGGGATGAACCAGACTCGGTCTGCAGAATCAATCCTCCATTCTAATGTGAAGTCCACCATTCCTTAATCTAAGATCGTTCCGTCACTGTCACATGGGCAGTCTAATACTGACTGATTTGATTTTCAGGCAACAGTCTAGGTGTCTCGGTTACTATTGAGTTCGAATGTGTGCAATCCATCTCTGTCCAAGATTGCCTGGAGAAGCCTATTCCCTTTACAACATACAGCTGTTCCTCAGTCCTAAAAAAGATCATATACACATGTTTCCTTGTCGTTAGTTTCCTGTTCGACATACAAAACTGTTTTGCTTCCAAACGGCACACGGCACCTAGTTGAGTTAGGAGTGTATGCTGAGGGAAGTGTACACTGTCTGTAGTATAACTTGTTCTCTTGTTCTCCCATAAATGGATGAATCTGGAGTCGATGGCATCTGCTTCCTGTACGGCCTGCCTTGCTTCAGCTTTCAGCACCGCTTCAGACAAAAGCACCCAGGGAGAGGCGGCCAGTCAAAACAGTGCTGACCCGACCCGTATCGTTTTTGGTGCTGCTCGAGGGCCTCGTTCCCCGACACGTTGGGGAAGCACCTGTCATCCTGGGAGCCCCCCGCCGTCGTGTGTTCTGTCTGTGGCCGGGCCTCCTGGGGATCGTGATTGACACACAGCATGGTGTGGAATATCGCTTTTCTCTGGTGTTGTACGGAGACTCCCAAGCAATTCCTTGAGCATTACAGAAAGGTGAAAAAAATAACACATAAAAGATGTCAGCTGTCACCATCCCGAAATCAAGGTCGAAGGTGCCAGATCTACCCAAGATTTTTTGCCTCACAGAGGACATGTTCGTTTTTTGAACTATATCTCCGAGCAACAGATATTTAAAGCGTCTTTTCTTTTGAGCATCTGTCATTTAAAATATATCAGGTTGAGGTTTTGCCAACTTTCTTCCAAGCCCTACCTTCAGCCGGCTGAAGGTTTCATCGGCTTCTGTGAAAGCTGCATTTCATTAAACTGGATGACTCTTGTGGGAAGCTCTCTGTCTCTCCACGTTGTGTAAAGTTCGTGTGGTGATGCCCCAACCAGCTGCTGGAGCTGCCTTTCGAAAGCCGCCCTGCCTGCTGTCCCTTATTGAAAAATGTCTTTGTCTCAGAGATCCTGACTCTGAGTTGGTTCAAGCATGTTGATTGATGGTGATCGAGTCGATCAAACGCCATTGTGCACTCTCCGACTCCGGATCCCGGTATCTCACCCACCTGGTACCCCTGCTTCATTCACATTTTTTTTTTGACTTAGGAGTTATGGGTAGTGATGTCATCAGTTGATGGACACTCTATCAAACCCAGGTTATGTTTCAGTCCAATCAGGGCTACTTAACAGGGGATTAGAATAATATCAGACCAATCAGATCTCACCGTGTTCCTTAAAGCAGTATCAGGCAGTGCCCAGATGTTTTCTACATTAATGTCCCGTCGTGAGGACTGTGAGTGGACCTTTTATGAATGCCATGATATTGCACGCTTCCTTGCTTCTCCTTCTTTTCTTTCCGAACTCCTCAGAACAATGGGCTCTATTTTCTATGTACATTATGGCTCAATTTCGTGTTTCTTAGGGACTTTAACAAGCTAATGTCAGGGTAATAAGGTGAACCTCGAAGGGCTTTACTGTAGTAAAACCTTCTTGCTGAGGTAAACCTTAGCCTGGTTCTCCATGGGCCAGTTATTTACGAGAGCGGGGTGTTCATAAACCCCCCCCTCCCCCGTTTAATCAAAGGTTATGCTTAAGCCGCAGGGTGGGATTATTGCAGCCGGGCCATAAAGAATGCCACCATATCGGCATCAAAGGGCCACCCTCACTGCCTCTAGCAAGGGGCAGGCCCCAGAACCAGGGATGTGGGCCCTTCACATAGGACCAGCTTGTTCCCAAGGTAAACCAAAGCCCAATGAATCATAGCCCTGGCATTCCCTAAGATAGCTTCTATCAGCATCACAAAGTGTTTCCAGGCCTGCTGGTTCATCCGAGATCATCATCTATCCATCTTCTATAACTGCTTGTCCTATTCAGGGTCACAGGGGGTCTGGAGCCTATGGGCACAAGGCAGGGAACAACCCATCACAGGGCCCACTCACACACCATTCAGGCTTATGGCCAATTTGGTAAGTCCAATCAGCCTACACATGTTTGTGGATTGTGAAGGGAAAGCAGAGTACCTAGAGAAAACCCCATGATGGCACAGGAAAAACATACGACCTCCACACACAGAACCCTAGTGGAGACTCGAAACCAGTATCCAGAGGTGTGAGGTGACAGGGCAACCACTGCATCACCATGCCACTAACGTCAGTAATCTCATTTTCTTTATTTTCAAGTGATTGCTCAACCAATGGACTCTTGGCCTCCAGAAATATTTGTCCTCTTTCTATACCTAATTTCTTGTTTTTCTGCTTTATATTTCACACTTTTGCATATAATATTATATGATAAATGCTATTATACCTGTCAGTAGTGGTTTCTTTGGTTTGATGTAGTATTGGCTTTGACATCTTGATTTTGACTAGTAATGCTTCGTTCCTTTGATGCCTTCATTGCAGGCAGCCATTTTGGCAAGAGCCATCCTGTCTAAACATCGAAGTGTATTTCAACGTACCATCAAGTGCCCTGAAACAGCGCCCTGCCATTGTTAAAGAACACTTCATTTTGCTTTATAAAGGCAGAATTATCTTAATGATAAGTTCCTTATGTAAATTACTATGCGGGCTAGTCAGCATGACATTTATAGTGGCTCATACCCGCCATGTGATTAGTGTGAAGCTGAGGGATCCTTCAAGGGCTTTACGCTCACACTTACAAACACTTGTGCACCATTAGGTCGGATCATTAGCTGTTAAATAAAATTCCAGTGAAAGGGAAAGTGGAAATCCACGTGAATGTCACGTTTAGGCAGAGAGTTCATTCATAATACCCAGAAGTGAAAATGGGTCAGGCATAGGATGAATTTTCTTTAGAAGAATGCACCATGATATTTCATAATTAGCATAAAACTATGACTTTCTTATTGAGCTACTTGTGGGCTTAGAAGTTGATCTTGGCTTTGAATGCTTTATTTGTTCATAGAATCATCATTGTTTGAGGAAACAGTCGTCCAAGAATAGATTTGCTACCATTGATTAAGGTTTCAAATGACCCTTCAGTAGAATATTTGTTTTGATAAAATGAGATTTGCATAATTCCCTGGACACCACCCGGGCACCCAATTGTTTGTTTGTCTTTTTAACTCAATCATGTTGTTTTGCTATTTCAGTTTCCCTTAAACTCCTGCCCACTCCATTCCCCAGCCAACCCCACTGGTAAAACACTTAAAAACCTGTCTAGTTGTGTTGTTGGGCAACCCTAGATGAGAAGGTATGACGCCAGAGTAGGCGTTAAGTGGCTTGTGGGTACAGCTCAGCCACGTCGTGACAAAGACAGAGATCGCCAGTGGGAATTGTGGGAAATTCAGTGCCCAGCGAGTCCTGTGCGAATCTGGAGTACCGTCGCTTTCCAGTCTGTTTGATTAAGGCTGGAGCACACCGTGTGGGACCGTGTGAGGGCCTGCAAACACGGAAATGCAACACCAAATCTGGTGTTACTTTTAATCTACCACGAACGAGACACAATGGCTGCTTCTCTCCGAACACAGCGTAGGCTTTATAAAGCAGAAACCGTAATGTGAACAGTATGCGACCTTTTCAGTGGCTAATCGTCTGCAGGCGTCTTGAGGAAACTGAGTTCGTCTCACTGCACGACCGGTGCCCCCGTTCCCATGAGGACAAGTCAACTCGGGCCAATCGTATTAATCGAGGAGCTGGAATGTTGCACACTTACAAATAACTAACGGAGGAAATAAGACCAGGAATCCATAGGGGGTTGACAGGTTTTGGATCCCGGGTCTCTTTTGAAAGGACAGACATTATTTCACAGTGACAGATTTCGTGCATTTCAGTATAGCTGGCTAGCTCTTTTATCTCTGGTTTCTGCTTTGCTGCTCTGCCAGTTTCAGCTCCCATCCAGTGTTTTGGACTTGACTGCAGCAGACTCATAGTGTGCGACTTTCCACTGTGCCTGAAATGTCCACTTTATTAAAAAGATGCATATAAATAATTAAGTAACATAAAGCTGGCATTATACTGTAGGAATGTGATTGGTTAGATGGAACATGACTGGCTAGATCAGGTGACCACAGTTTCCCCTCATTATTTACACCCATTCCTTGTTCCTGGTGCTGCTGTGTGCTGTCCGTAGCCTCCATGAGGCCAATGCGGATACCTGTTTCTGTACGCGAAGATTTCTTTTTTTCCTCCCTCATGTTTGGTCTCGTTGAAACGGCCATCTTATATTAGCACAGTGACCTTTCTTGTCTCCCACACAGCTGTCTGCTTATGAAAAAGGAATATCCATCCATCCTTCAATCTATCCGACTGCATCTCCTGGTGAGAAGCATGGGGTGAAAAGGTTACATCTCAGATAAATCTCCTTCATTTCTTAATTCCTTCTCTCACATGGCCGTTCTGTCTCTGCCTAAAACCTGACTTTTTTTTTCTTTTTTTTTTGCGGGAGACCCTTGAGGTGTTTAGTTTGGCCAATTTAGGTTTTAATTCCCAGTCACCGTGAAAGGCCTTTTCCGCGAGCGTGTCACGTCCTACCGCGCTCGCTGGCGGTACAGAAACGGAAACCCGGCCTCCCCGTTTCCATCATTCACGGCAGAGTTTGCCTCAGAAGGTCGGGGAAACCCCAGGTGTTAAGAAGTGTTTCCAGGAGGCGATGCATTCATTAAATCCACTTTATTCCTATTGCATTCAGATGCTGTGGGTTTAACTCTTGCTTCTGTAAATCCAGCTTTATTTCTGCTGACCCTTGAGGAGTCAGTTTGCTACTGCTCAATGATATGGAGCATCACCCAGCAGGTCAGTTGCCATACTCAGTTCTCTCTGCAGCAGCCTCTCAGGTCTTCCCCGTGTGTCGTACAGTCAAGGAATATAATGGGCTCAGATTCGGAATGTCCTGTTGAACCATTAAGATCCGGAACGGAAAATAAGAATAGATATCAGAAACTTGGTCAGAAACTCTATGACTGCGGTGTGTGCAGAATTTTGTTGGGTGGCCCAAAATAGCAGCGAGGGTCTGCAGGATCTCACCAGCAGTGCTTCTACTCTTAAAAATGCCTCAGAGCCTCTGTTTCCCTAATAATGTTGTGCAGATCACACAAGGCACTGTTAAGTTTTGCTGGAAAATTCTCAGGTTAGTCCCTGGATTGCGGCGCCACCATTATGCCAGGATTTCACTTAACTGTATAAAGGAAAAAGAAAACCAAGCCTTTTTAATTTAAAATAATAATTGTTTCTTTGGTTTAAGTGTGGAATAAAAAAAATATCATTTTTTTGTCATTATCATAGAAATCAGTGAACAATTAGAGCTTTGGCCTCGTTAGCTTCTCTCAGCGCATGGATCTCGATGGGTCCAGCGTGCCAACAAATAGGCTTGCCAGCGGGCACAGATTCTGTGTCAGGAAGTCTCCCTCGCTCTCAGGCTGATTGACTTCCTATGCACGTTTATTTCTTGGGCTCGGACTGAAGTTGATACTCATGCGCCTTTTGTAAAACAAATAGCTTGGCCCGAAACAAATCACTAACAGTAAGTCCCGCAGAAAGAGAGGGTCCCTTACCAACGTGGGAATTTCTGCAGGGCTGCTATTCAGGCCAGAAATGAAGATGGATGCATGCATGGAGAAAATGTACTAATCCCAGAGGGGAAGTCAAGTGTCAACATCAAACTTCTAATATTGCGATTACGGGATAAAACTCAAGAAACGCAGCTTCAGGAGGGGTAAAAGGTCCATGCAAAGTATGTATAAGAATGCAAAATCTGATGTTATAGAACACAGAATGAATAAATAAAACAATAATGTTACATATATTGCAATGGGTTGGTACCCCATCCTGGGTTATTCCTTGCCTTGTGCCCCTTGTTTCCGGGATAGGCTCCGGACCCCTGCGACACTGTATAAAACAAGAGTTATAAAAGACGAATGAATGAATGTTAAATATAATGTACAAATGCAGTGTTGTGAATGCGCAGTGCCGTTCAGTACTGCTGGCTGGAGTCTTCATTGGTCTCCTTTAAATACACAGTGAGATGTGACTGGCTTTGTCCATGAGCTGTCCCTTGAGCGAAAGCTTGGGAATCCTGGCTTCAGTACAGCTTTTTTGGATCTTCCTCTCGCTAGCTGGGCTGTTCTGGTCCTGACATGATGTCATTTCCTGTCTGGTGATGACGATGCCCAGGCCCTGGGCACCCATGCGTCAGGCTACAAATGCTGCAGGATGATGACAATGTCTCTTTGTTCACGCAAACTTTCCACCATCCTCAAACAGTTCCCAATCCGGTCCTTGGGGACCTGCAGACGGTCCACCTTTTTGGCCACATTTTGGGAGCAAAAATGTGGACTGTCTGGCAGGGAGCTAGAAGGGGGCAAAAATGTGTACTGTCTGGGGGTCCCCAAGGACCAGGTTGGGAAACACTGCTCTAAAAGAATACGCTGGTGTGCTTGCACATTTGTCTTAACAACCCTCCCTCCCACCCAAAACCCAAAATAATGGAACCTGAGATGCTCGTGTACAATGGTGTCCGGACGCCACGTGACCTTCATCTTGGTCAGTCTGCCTGACACCCTCTGAGGGAAGCAGTCCACCTGCTTTATCCCACAGATGCTTCTTAAAACACAGCTTGTTTTTCTTCTCGAAAGCACTCAGATGTGACGAATTGCACACTACATGCTGAACTTCTCTTTCCTTTCCAATCCGGTCTGGGTTCTGATGCATGTTTTCTGCTGCAGAACTTCCATGAAGCGAATGTAATAGCTTGTTATGTTTTCTGATTCAGTCCTTGGTTTCCATTGGCGCTCTCCAAACTGCAGAGCGCACGTCTAGTTGCTTGCCGTGCCAGGAATAACGTTCTATGTTACTGGGAATTCTTCTCTGGATTTCTTCACAGAATTTAGTTTTGTTCGCAAAGTCGGTCTCTTATCGCCTTGCACCTCGGAACCGTTTTCGAGGTTGTGTTGGCATGTCCAGCGTTTTGAGTTTTCAGAACCATGACAGCGGACCAGCGGGGGTCTAATGTCAGTGCCGAGATCTCATTTGTCTTAGTCAGGAAGATCTTCATTCGGCTCTCACATATCAATCACACACTGCAAAGTCAGCACAGTGGGCCACGGTGTACGGGCTTGGATCACCTCCAGAGTCATTTGTGACTAATGGCTGTCTCAGGTCGGGGGTCATTATAGGACGAATGCCCGCTGACAGTCTTTATTCATCCATAATATGTCCGAGACGATTCTGAATGTGTGGCTTCTTAAGGTATCGTGTGCTTGTGTTGACATTAAGGTGGGGGGGAACGCTTGAAACAAATTAAAGAAGGAGCAGTTAATGACATGCACATTAAAACGGGAAATGAATCGGCCTGTTTCTTCCCTTGGCAGAGCCTAATTTTTCAGAATCCTCATCTTTATTGTGAAAGTAAACGCATAGCCTGCAAACTTTAAATCATGAGTCAGTGCTCCAAGGAAGGGGGGGAGGGCAGATAAATGCCATTATTACAAGATTGCTGTGTTAACAAATTACCCTAATTCAGCTGCATTAATGACTCACAAAAGTAGCAGAAGGTGCTACGGTTGTGTGCGAGTGAAAGGAAATCTAAGTAATTATATGTTAAAGAAAGCAGGCCTTTGAAAATGGGCCCTGTGGTTGGTTCTGCTTTTGTACTAATTGAGATGTTTTCCTGAAATATCAATCTCTGCAGGTCCGGTTTATTTCTGCCAGTGGGTTGCTGGGGGGGGCTGCGAGCGTTGGGTTCTGTGGGTTAGCATCTCCTCAGCTTGGCGCCTGGAGATGGTAGGTGGGAGGGGGGGGGGGGTTTCTGTAGTTAGATGCTGCTTTGCTGTGGATGGGCTGCAGCAAGTCTGGGAAGACTAACTGGCACGAGGCCAATGGTCAGCAGGTACACGGCCGATATGGGGCGGACCCTCTATTTTCATTTCCACCCTGCCAAGCCCAGCTCCGGACACTGCCTTCATTCAGCTGTGGACCAGCAGCAATGCCCCATGAAAGCCATCCACGCCCAGCAGAGACCCAGGTGGAGCCAGAAACGACATCCCAGATCCCGGAGTGGCGTAGCTGATGGATCCGATGGTACTGAGGCGGAATGCCTTCCCAGCTCCACCTTCACGGCCGCACAGACTGTTTTCTTGTTCCCCCCCCCCCCCCAAAAAAAAGCACAAAATATGTTTCAGGCTGATAATCGCTTTCCTGCTTGAAGAAATGCTGTGTGTTTGCAGAGAAGGTGCAAGAGGAAGTTTTGTCTTCACTTTCAAAAAGACTGAAGTTTAGTGTCATGCAATTAGTGTTTTTTTCTTTTTTCCATACATCTTTGCCGTTATACTAATAGCTTTGCAGTGCAGCCTACCAGTTCTGGCTTCTCTTCTGGCTCCATCATCTCCATGCTGCCCTTGTTTATCTTGCCCTATTCGTCCCGTCCTGGGTTCTTGTACGACCGTGAGCCATAATGAGAGTGATCAACAGGAGAATCAAAATTTCCTGGTTTGGGTGTAAAGCTTCTCCCAAAGCTGACAGATAATTACGTGCAGGGGAGTGTGTACTGTGATGCAAGTCGAGGGGCTCAGCTCTCCGTCATCGTGTTTACTGCCCCGACAGGGATTAAAGGAAGCTGAACTCGTGGGGCTACATGTTATTTATGAGGTCAGCATTCGGGGATGCGCATTTGTTAACTCCCCGGGATGTGATAATTGCACCTTTTAGAGGCTTTCGCATGGAAGGGATCCAAGGAATGACAGGGGCAGGTGGTGATCTGCCGAGAGCTCTCTGGGAAGGGGGCCGGAGGGACCCAGGCACAGATTTTAGGTTCGCGGGGGCTAAATTTAGGGCCCCCGTGGTGGTGAGCCAAGGACATCTGCCACCGGTCAAGTGCAAACGGCTACTCCTCGCACCTCCTTGCCACGCCGTTCCCCGGCCAGAGTCGCACCTCCTCGCCACTCCGTCCCCCGGCCCGGGTCGCACCCCTCTTGGCCCCCGCATCTAAGCATGTTCATTACTCGGCACCAGAAGCCACCTGGCTGCAGCATTTTTTTTAATTTGTCTTGCATTCTGGGTAAGGAAGACAAGCAAGAGAATATAAAGTGCTGCACTAATTATGAGATTTTCTTAATTATTGCTTAATCTTAATCTTACAATGGCATCCCACTGAAAGCATGAATACAGATACTATATTTTATAGAATTAGAGCTGTTAGCTTGACATATCTTGTAGGATAATACCTAAACTTTATTTTGAACAAAACTTCTGATTGTATTTGTCCATTTAGTTGTGTTGCTGTTGTGGAGCAGGACCTCTCTAGTGATTTTTAAGTCATATTTTGAGATATTCCATATCTCATAGAGGGCAGCGCACAGGCGCTGCTCAAGCCAAGGACATTCTAGTCATTCTGTTTCTATGCTTTGACGATTACCTTTAAAAAAGTAGAGCCTTTCCTTGAACTGTCTATTGTCGCTTTGAGTTCTCTGCCAAACGCCAGGGGGATGCTTGACAGTTTTCTTAAAGACCTGTTTCAGCTGTTCTTTGGTTTGAAGGCTTTTTCTGTCTCTCACACTGTAATTTTTTTCTGTTGACTCATCTGAGGCACCGTGGGGGGGGGGGGGGGGGTTTTCTGTCACTGTGGGCTACCCAACAGCCGAGACAGTTATTCTTCTAGCAGTCTATCCGTCTGTCTGTCCGTCTCTCATTGGCTGCCGGCGCACACTGCAGATGAAGGACACAAGTCGTCATTCCCCCAAGCAGATCCAGTTTCTCAGGAGACATATTCATTTCAAAGAATCTGAATCGTCCATCATGACTAACACCATGGCCAGTATTCTACTTTGGATGTTTATTTCTCAAGAAAGGACGAATCCACTTCAGAATGTTGTTAAAATGATGGCAGCGGGATTCCTTAATTTCTCCAATCAGTATGACTCACATTTCATCAGATTCAAAATTGCTTTGAAGGCCTCTGATGATGGGTTAGTGAACCAGAAGGTCTGAAGGTTTCTAATTTGCCGCTCTGTTGCTATTCGGCTCTAGTGAGCAATAAGATTTCTGCCAGGGTTTACAGTGATTGGTTTTATTCTGGGGCTAGATTTCACCAGTTTGTATTCAGATGCTACTTTCAAATGGTTTTACTGGAAGGTTAGCTTTCACTGGTTTGTACTAGGAGGCAACTTTGGAATAGTTTTACTGGAAGGCTGTTATAAACCATTAAAATTTTTCCTTTCAAAATTTACTGTACTTGCAGAGTGTGTGCTTACGTCAATGGCCTTTCTTTAACATACTAATTAACTCACTACTACTTATAAGTGCTGACTTCGGAAAAAAGAAAAAAAAAGAACTTGATAAATAAAAGTTATTGTGCGATCCAGTTGTGAGTGATATGGAGATATTATATAGGGAATAAAACTGGAAATACTTTTGCGGGCAGCTGATCGTGCCCGTTTATTAATAGGCAGTTTGACATTACTCCCACCGATGATCCAAGCTTACTTTTTGGCTGTTGATTGGCTTTTTTATTGATCTTCACCATAAATATATATGTTCTGTTTTCAATTTAGCAGCAGCCTGATGCTCGATGTGGATAATTATTGTATAGCAGTGTTTCCCAAACTGGTCCTCGGGGACCCACAGTCAGTCCATGTTTTTGCTCCCTCCCAGGAGCCTCCAGCAGCCCACTGTGGGTTCTGCCAAAGGAAAAGCCCCACTGATCTGCAAAGGTGGTGAAAAGACTTTCCTCAACTTCACTTCCACATTTGGTGTGAATTCCCACATTGGGCTGTATATTGTAGGCAAAGAATGTCAGCTTGGCCCCTGTCACATGGGTATCTCTGTTCGTTTTCTCTTTTTTAAGTTATTGCTGCATGCTGGAACTAAGCAGACTGTTTATCTTTGATGTGGTACGATTACTGCATTTGGAAGCCAATCGCCTTTGTTTTAAAAGGCAGCCAAAGTAACTGTGTCAAACACAGACAGGCCACAGAAAGCCTGCGCATTCATGTCAAGAGCGAGTAGCATCAGGACCTGTGATTTATGGGGGAAAGTATGGGCAATTCACACACGACATTCATTTCAAAGTGAGAGGATGCACTGGATGTCTGAATTGTGTTAAATGGCCTAATTTTAATGGACAATGATGGACTCTGTACTCTAGGGCTGTTTGAGAGATTACGGAGTTGGCTACCCAGCAGCATGATAATTCACCTTCCCAACATCTTCATTCACAAATAGAAGGGAAGAAGGCAAATTAAATGCCACTTGTTATACTATAATTAACCTGTGACTGAATCCCAGCTGGTTTTAACAAGTTGGCCCTATTTAATAAATTTCACAGTAATTCATGGGATATAATCAAAATTTTTCTGCTAGTAGCACTTGAAAAGAGACCAGTGTTGATTTTTTTTCTCCCAGGAAAAAAAAAATGTTATGAAAATCTGTGTAAAGATGGCGCAGGATCTAAACACAAAAGAAAGTTAGCTAAAAATTTGGTGAATAAGAGCTGGGAATCCTGACTTAGATCCTCATCCAGCTTGGGGGGAAAGACCTGCAGATGTTTGGACTCACCCAGTCCATGAGTCACATCCCACAGTCCTTCTAGAAAGAGCCGTGCAGCATTACGCCTTTCCGGCCTGTTCGTCAGCAAAGAAGGGGCTGATTCACATGGCGGCATGGAGACGTGCGAATTCACACCAAAATAGAAGGCTGGCTCACTCTGGCCAAAACATAGGGGCATCTTGTTCTGGGAAACGTTTACGAGCCTCACTTGCACGTTCCGAGGTATTTCTGACTCCTTGAAAGAGGAGCTTGAAGACTTGGTTAGCGGGCGATTTTGTTACCCCTGAATCCTGGGAAGGTAGAGGAGAGGGGAAGCTGTTCTTTACAAATCTAAATTTTTCTGCCATTTAATTTTTAACTCTTTAATTTTGGGGGATGGTGTGTGGAAGGTGATCGGAAGGTTGTTGGTTCGAGCCATGCAAGTGGCACTATAGTCACATCTTTATTGGGCCCTTGAGCAAGGCCTTTAGTGCCCTGAAATGCTCCATACTGTACTGTAGGTGCCAGATAAATGACCTGGCCCTGTGGTGAGACCCCAAACTTTGTTCATAACTCTGTGTGTGTGTGTGTGTGTCTGTTTCAAAGGAGATTGAAATGGAACATGTTGAAAGGAGCATTTTAAGGTACCTGTAATTGCGCAAATGACAAACAAAACATCATTTAATTTTTTATTAGATTTTCACTCGAGTCATTCTTAGTCTATTTATATAGCACTGTTTTAATCATAGCGTTAACGAAGTGCTTTTATAGACATTTAAAAGAAAGGAGTTGAAATACTGTAAGCATAACAATAAACAGAGAAAAGGTTAAAAATAGAATCAGTTAAAACAAACAAATGAACAAGTAAACAACAACAACAATAATGATAATATTAATAATAATAACACCACCAAAATTGTTCTGGGTAAGGAACTTTAGACCACCCTCTCTGATCCTCATTCAAGGGGACACGAACCCCTGCCACACTGGGACCCAAATCCAGTGTCCTCTGGGGGATTCGAGACCCAGAGTATTTGGGGCAGCCACCCATGGTCAACATCAATATTCAATGTTTATCATCTTCAGTGTAAAATTACATGATCTGCTCATTCTTAATGGCATACTGTGCACCATTATATCCTTTTGTCAAGGCTAATTAGTATTAGAAACTGCATTTAAAAAGACTTGGCAAAATCATACTAGGTTAGCCTAGTTAAGCATCAGTGTGGAGAAGGTCCTTGTACTAAACTCACCTTGCTCGCTGGACCATCCTGGTCCAAACGATTACCTACAATGGATTATAATTGGTAGCAACTGGTATAGTGCTAGCTAGAATCAGCTGTGGTGGTTTGGTGGTATTTTGGATTGGAGCCGGAATAGAGTTGTGATTTGGCGGATTGGCAGTGCCCTGGTTCATTGCCAAGACAGAAGACCGTGAGACCAGAGACCTCATTAGACACAGTAACAGTTGAGCATAGTCGTAAATAAAGATAGCGTCAACATAGAGTGTCATCTGAGTGCTCAGTCGTTGCCATGTGTTTATGTAGCACTTATCCATCTTGTCCATGCAACCAAGGTGACCATGATCAGGCAAGGAACCAAGGAAAATTTGATTAGGCGTGTGACTGAGCGCCAAGACGTGAGACATTTAGCACAAGTGCATGTTGCGAGCAGATGAGTGTCACAGAAAGGTGAATGAATGGAAATTGATGTCTTGACTATGGCCTGTGGAGTATAGTACTCAGTTTATCTAGGACATTCTTAAGTGGTTCATGGCATCTTCATTGTAAATGGACCTCTCAATGACTAATTGTAAGGAAATTCACGTTCCGGGAACAAAAAGAAAAAAGGAAAACAAGAAAACAGTTTCTGAAATCTGTTAGTTGCAGTTTAAATGATCTCAACAATTCAAATCCACCTGGAGACTGCTGCATAGCAGTTACCTCGCCAACAATACACACAAACCGCTGTTTAATGATGCCTTAAGGGTTAAAAAGAGCTGATTTATAAAACCACAATGGTTCCGAGAAACATTAAGAGTTGTACAATTGAAAAGCAGCTCAGAAGAAACGGTTTGGTGTGGTTCTGGCAGCAGCTCCAGCCTGTTACCATGGACAAAGGCAAAATGTCTCATTATAGGATTGTACATTTGTGTGTCTGGTGTGTGTTTGTGTTGCCACCCTATTGTTATGTTTCTCAATTAGGTAATTGTGGATTCTTTGCAACAAGATGCATGACAGAGAAAGTCAAGCCCCACTTTGTTTTATTTTATTTTTCACACCACCATCTTGTTTGTGTGTCATAGGAACATTAGCGGCTCCTTAAGGCCCCAAAAAATAAGTTAATAAAGAGTTGTTGTGACCTGCCTTGGCATAGTACTACCATTCTAAGCAAAACAACAAGCATTTCACAATAGCTATGCTTTCAAAAATAACAATCATTTTTCCAATGAAGTTGAGGTTAACTGGATAACATTTTGGATTTGTATTCATGTATTTCTTCATTATCGAGCAGAGCATTTATGCGGCATAATTTTGTTGCCACGTTGCCAAGTGTTTCTGTACTGAATGAATGTATACTGCAAAGATTTGGTCCAGACATGCGAGGTACTGGAAGGGTTGGACAGGGGTTTTGGGCTGCTTGTAGCCAGCTGAGTGGTGAAAGGAGGCACCTTCTGTGGCTGTCCCTTGTTTTCCTTCAAATCCAGTGTGCAACCCCCCCCCCCCCCCAGAATCTCATTCTTCAACATTATCTTGGTCACATTCTTCGCCTCATCTGCTCAAGCCAAGACATTGTTCAGTAAGAGTTCAACTGTATGGTTTCCTAATGGATCCCATATTGCCCGTGGATCATTGCATCGTGCCTTGTGCTTATGAAGACATCACAGGAATTCTTAGACACAAGCATGAGTAACGGCCCATGGATTTCACCAGGAGCTCGACGGAATGGTTTTCCTAACTCAGCAATTATCTTTCAACTTGATATTGCCCTTTGTGACTCTCGATCATATCAGGACTCTATGGAACTGAATTCTTTGAGATTCTACGTCTTGCTGCATCAGGTTGGGAGGCAAAAAAATAAGACTAATTCTATCTATAGCAACGTTCTTCTGAACAGCCCTCTATAAAAATCAGCCTAATCTAAACCCTTGAGGAACATAAACATAACCCTTTAAGAACTTATTTCGTGCAAGGTTGCTTATTAGCAATTAAATGCAAACAAACATATCACTCTGGCCTGAGAGCAGCTGGCATTCAATGTGCTGTGAGCTCATGAAAGTTATTTTCTTCAGGTAATTATCCTGCTGGTTTCCCTGTACCGACAGACTGAGAGCTGTTCAAACCAAACACATTCTGGCACTATAGGATGTTTATAGCTCCTTACCCCAGGTTAGGGACCTGCTGTATTCTCTGTGTAGAGAATTGGCCTGATTCTGTTTGGCCGAACCGCAGTTACATCGGTCAGTTCCATTATAACACTGGCCTCTGTCCGTTCACGACCTGCCAGAAGGTTGTCCGCTCTTTAACAGATGTTTCTGACCCAAGAAAAAGGATCTCAGAAAGATGTCGTGCTTTTTTCCCAGCGCACAGTGTGGTTTCTATATTTAAAGGCAGTCCAGGTAACGGCATTAAACACTTGTCTTACTGAATGGAAAAGCAGTTTGCCATTGTACTTTAACGCCTCAAGGCAGGCTGAACTGGTCACTTGGTAGACATAACACAAACCATTCTTTATGGTCTTGTACGGTTGCAGAAGTTTCAATGGAAAATTCACATGTGCTGGAAGCAGGGTAGGATTAGCTGCTTATATTACAGTAAAGGGCTATTGTCCTCAAGTTCGATCTGTGTTAAAACCTGGATCATGTATCCATAAAGGGCTGTCTGCACAGCAATTGAATTTTTATATTCAATTCAAAAGAGTATAAGATATTTTTTTATTAGGCCCGTCATTGCTGTCTTGGAACACGAGACAAAAAAATTTAGCGGCAGCATTACGAGCCGATTTGAACCAAATTAAGAACAGCGTCAAAGACCACAGTAATGGCAGTTAATGTTATACAAGGAAGACAAGCCTGAGTGTTTACAAGACTTCTGTAAATTATTCGGTTGATATTAGCGTGTGTGTCTACCACATGAGAAACAGAACTTGCTTTGTAGTCATTCTGGGCAGGTTAGTAGAGACATGAAATCAGTTTTGCTTTTTGTTGGGGTCATTAAAAAGGAGAGGCTTTTCTCTTTTCTCACTATTATTTGGCACTGGGCATGTAGTTGTAGAACTCTTAATTGAAACTGACTATCTAAAGCTGATCTAATTCCCTTAAATGAAGAAAGGGCCGTTATTGAGCTCCAGTTGTTTCTCCAGCTACATTGTGATGAACTTCCCCGCCAAAACTGCATAAGATTTATATTTGCAGACTTAGTTCCAATAAAAACAAGTCTTTGTATATTTCGGGCTAATCTGTCAATTCGATGAACAGTTAGATGCCAAGGGATGATGGGTGGCGATGACGTCGTTTGCTTTCATAAGAGAGAATCTAACAAATCGGCGTGGGACACCTTTTTAAAAAAGTTAAAAGGATGAAAACGAATAGGCACATGTGTATATTAAATATCAAAAGCAGTCTCTTAAAATATCGGCAGTATTTTAAAGAAATATATGTCTTATCAAAAAATCTAAGAACAAAGTGGTCGCAAATATGATATACGTTTAGAGTGCACAAGTCCTGGAGCAAGGTGAAAAAATATATATTACAGTGGCGTGGGATCTGTCAGCCGGTGTAACCGCGAGCACCGGGGAGAAAGGGGCTGCCGAAAGGCTTTCACCGTGGTGCGTGATGAAAGGCGCCGTGGTTACGCACTCTGCCCCGAGCCTCTGGAGCGCTTCCTTCCAGGTGCCGCGCGGGATCCGCGTGCCGCCTAGCGCCGTTGTTAATTGACGCGGGCTTGTTGTTTTAAGCCGGAGGCGGCGCCCCTGGCGTGTGACCTGACACCGTGCCGGCCGGAAACCTTCGTTCGCCTCCCCCGTATTCTGCTCACAGAGCCTCGCTTTTAAAAAAAAAAAAAAAAACACAAGGACAGCGTGCCGACAAGGTTTGGTGTTTTTTTTTTTCATTTTGTATGTTCCTTCTCAGTTTTTTGTCTGGTGTACCCAGTCGTCTTCCCACACCACTCGTAGATTATTACCTCTCGCTCTTCAGAACTACCCGCGAAGTCTTTTGATTAGCATGTGACGTGAACATATTATAAAGGACGGTGTACAAGGATAATTTGGATAGAGTTTGATTTCGCTGGTTGATAATTACCGGTTTTCGTTTCTCCGAATATCCATCCTCGTTTCAGAGTTCTCAGTTATGCCATTATTTAAGTATGGTGCCAGATAAATAAATGACGATGTGAAATGTAAATGAAAGTAAATATTTTGCTATTTAAAAAAACAATTTCCCCCACTATTCCTTGCTGTTTTCACCTGCTATTTTGTGCTTCAGTCATGATGTGTTATGAGAATAAAAAGGTTTTGTGCGATTTTTTTTGATCGAGCCACTTTTAAATTATATCAGCAGGGCAAGGCTCACCTTTTTGTGTTTGATTTCACCTGTTAAATCTAACGTCAGCTAGCTATATTAGGTTTGTGTTGCTTCATTCAGAAAGTGCATCTCTCTTCCATGCCACCTTGTCCGGAGCCTGTCCTGGAAGCTATGGGCACAAGGCAGGGCATAATCGCAAATAGGTGGCCAACCCATCGCAGGGGGAGCATACCATTCACACATGGACAGTTTGGCAACTCCAGTTCAACTTGGCATGTTTTTGGACTGGGGGGGAACCGGAGAACCAGAAGGAAACCCCTCCAAGACACAGGGTGAACATGCAAACTGCACACACACACAGCCGGGGGTGGAGACTTAAATCCTGGTCCTAGAGGTGTAAACCAGTAAGCCTAACCACTGCAGCCCCATTCATCAAATAAAAAAAAAAAACAGTGGTCATATACAAAAATCTTGCACATGAAAAATGTGACATATTCAGAGTCTTTATCCATTTTCTAACCACTTATTCTGGTTAGGGCTGTGCAAGAACCTGGAACCTGTCCCAGACAGCACATGGACAGAGACACGGCTGATATGTTATGTTCCATTATACATATATATAAAATTATGTCACATGAGCATTATTTGTATATTCATGTATTTTTAACCATGTTAATTGAATGATGCGTAAGATATCTTCAGCGCACAAAACTGGGATCTGTATGTGTCTGTTCCTTACCTATGGACTAATGTAGAAGATGGGAATCATTTTAGGCTCTAAGCACTTAAAAGAGAGCCCAACACCAGCTATTGACATTTCACTGGAAGCTGCTGTAGTCCACTTTGTCTAGGCCAAAAATCTGGACTTCCTCCCATTCCTCTGGTGGCTCCCTCTTTCTTGTCCTCAGCAAAGGGGGTGGGGGGGGGGAGCCAGACGGTTTTCCACACGCCGGATTTAACGTTCTCCAAAGGCCTGGTCAGCGCTAAGGGCTGCAGTCCCTTGGTGCGTTAGGCCGACGGTTTCCAGTTCGAGCAATAAAAAACTAATGATGCGTGTAATTGTCTCTCTTTTCTCAGTAAGCATGCAAAGACTGATGTTACTTGCGTAAGGCATATGGGGGAACGCTCATCGAAGCAAAAAAAAAAAAGTAAATTAAACAGTGTAATGAGATGGTGCGTAGTCCGCACTGTTTTCGTTTTCTTACACATTTCAGTGCTTTGAAAACATTTAAATGGGGGGAAACGTCCCCAGAGCAAATATGTGCAAGTACACTGTAATACAATATGCAGCATTTTTTAAGTTATTGAGTGAAAGCTTTTGGTCCTCATGTGCTAAGAGATGAAGGTCAGTGGTGAAAACATTTTAAAAATGCAGCAGATAATATCTGCCTAGATGAAAATATTAACAGAGTCTCTTTTGACTTTCAGGCCCTCCAGGGAAGAGAGGAAGACGAGGCAGAGATGGGGAGACTGGTAAGGGTCACATGCATGTTGCAGGGGGGCCTCATATGTGGAAAAAAGTTTTTTTATCTGTTTTGTGTGTGTGTGTGTGTTTTTATCGTAAACTGTATGTATTGAGTTGTGTAGAACATGCATGAGGTCATGTTTGAGTTAAAGGTGCCACATTTTCAAAATGAAGGGTAGCAGCATGATTAGGACAATATATAGTAATAAAATGTTAAAAGAACAATAAAATGCAAAAAAAACAACTTCTCCTGGGTGTCCTGCACACTTGAAGGAACCTCTTGGATTCAGTAGACTGCACTAATACAAGGAGGAACTTCCAAGTAAATGTCTGGGAGTGGCGGCCGTTTGCCATCTCGTCTCACTCAGAAAGTCTTGGGTGTGTCACCGTATGTTCCAAGTCTCCCTTGTGGGCTTCACCCGCCGACCTGGTTCATTTGAGTCCGTCTCCCTCTGGTCTGAGCATGCCGGTGGCTGTGCTCCCTCCAGCCGCGCGCAGCGAGACGGATATCAGGGCTAATTAATGGTAGGAAAACATATAAATCCCAAAGCCGTTGCATCCGAAATGCGACGCGCAGCGCTAACAGAGAAGGCTAATGGCCGCTGGAGCCTGGTGTCCTGTGCCAGAGACATTGCTCAGGCAGTTAGGCGAGCCGTCTTGGACCGAAGATATTTATGCAAAAAATAAGAAACAGTTTGGAAAGTGATTCTTTTTGTTCCGAAAGATAGTAGCATGAGGTTTTAGTTAAAGCAAAAAAAGAACATGTTAGGAAGTCACTGAAGATTTAACTTCGGTCTTAGTGCTGATTTCAATGACAGCTTTATTGTCACACACATAAGAGGATCCATATTTCTTAAAACCGTGTACACTTTATGTTCTCTGGCTTGATTTTTGGATATCTGTGTTGGAGGCTGCCTGAAGAATGAAGAATTAACGGGCCACCCAGGCACTAAATATCCCTTTTGGTAATAATTTGTTATGGTGTAGTCTGTGATATTTTACCTTTATTAAGGCTTATCAGCATTATTAGGTGTACCAGTTGCAAATAACGTGTAGTATAACATGAACACTCATTTTTATTTAATATCATGTTCTGCCATAGCGTTCCTTCGAGGGTGTGACCTGCCGTGCACCCTGGGTGTAGAGCACTGCTGCCCAGCCTGGATTAGTTGTTATTAAAAATGGATTGATGGCATTCTGTTCCATGAGTGATAACAGCACTGCAATAAGTGGCAACTTGCAATATTTCAAGCAGGATAGCTGAGACCAAAGGAAAATGATAAAAGATAGAGTGGCAACCAATTCCCTTGGTGTCCCACAGTGCAAAGTAATGTCAGGATGGGGGAGCCCTCCAAATCTGTAGTGCAAGTCTAGGACGCTGGTCCTGCAGGTCCAGGGTCGGCTTTGATTCCTCAGGCCGCCTCCTTGTCCCAGACACCTCTGAGTTCCCTTTAAACACTCTAGTTGTGCCATTGCCCTCAGCCCACAGCTTAATTTGCATTTTCGGCGCCGCCTTCTGCCAATTTATGTGGCACCTGTGCACATTTCTGGATCATTGCTTTACCTTGAAACAGATGCAGGAGCTGCTGAGTTAACGGTAGTCATTCCGGTTCTATAGCACGGTTGGCTAATTTAAAAAAAAAAAAAAAAATGTACTTGGAAACATTTTACAGGGTGCGTCATAAATAATTTCCCACCCTCCACATGAAAGTGCAGAGCACATACCTCTGCTCCATAAAGTCTGAAGCATAGAGGACGGATTCAGATCTGCAGACTAAGGCACTCTTCTCTCAATCTATCAACACACATAAAAGCGAGGAGGAGAGGAGGAGGAAAAGTTATTTTTCCGGTGCTCCCTTTCAGTCCCCATCCTCAGAACATTCACATGGGCTTGCCCAAAAGCTGAGATCCTGTGTTTGGATGGTCAGAGAGTTTCCATTGTAAGGAACCGGCCCAAACCCAGCTAGATCCGCTGCCCGTCTGAGAAAGCAGACACGGCTTTCATCTGCTTCCATCGGGTACAGAGAAACAAGTTCGTTGGGGGGGGTGCAGGGAGTGGGAGATGAGAAAAGCCCTAGGTGTTTACCCAGAAAACAAGTGCGCTGAGCAGGGCCTGCGTGGAACACTGGTGTTCTCAGTGAACCGGCTGAAAGGGAAGAGTGTTGCTCGGTCCCGCTTTCCTCAGTCTGACGGTGGCAGCCTGCCGTTGCGCACCGCAGAGCGTGGAGCAGCTCGACTCGGAGCGGGTGTACGGGTGGTCAGCAGCCACCGCTGTCAGTTGTTTGTTTTTAGTGCCGCTCCAAGGCCTGTGCACCCTGGAGAAAGGTTTGGGCTGCCTGATAAATTAAATGCATAGTCTTGTAGGGCAGAAAACACCAGCTTAGTTGCCTTTGGAGGCTATTAATGACACAGCACTGGCGCCCAAGTATGAGCTGTAAAGGCATACCCTGGTCATTTGTGCGTGTGTTTCACACACTAGCGTGAGGCACGTATGCCAGCTGCTCGTAAATCCTCATAGGCACCTTGGTGACATTAAATCGGCTAAGCGCCGCAAAGGACTTGCAGTTTCGTTAAATGACAGCCACATGTTGCGGATGGGACTGGGGTGAACCAGTGCTGGAGGGGGTCCGTTTGTATTTAGCATGGCCCAGAGATATGTATTTAACTGCTGAACCTGCTATTTCTATACCCCTGCCTTGATAGAGATGGTTAACGTGCCAACCTTGTGTGTCTGTTTAGCATCCTGGCCCCAGAAGTCGACTTTTGATTGGGGTACGATAAAATATTCCGGGGTGCCTTGATATCAGAGCCGTACATCAACAATAGGGAATTTATGCAAACGAGCAAAAATTCCACAGGACGTCAGCCATGTCGAACACATTTTGTCTCCATTTCAGGGAAAAATAACAAGCATTTCATTCTGGAAATTCTTGACTGCTGAGTGCGGCCAGATATATTCCTAACGGGCCGGCAAAAGTGCTTTCTGAATTTAATCGCTTTGCTAACTGGGGTTCGTCGGGGGGTATTCTAAGTCTAGCGGCAGTTCAGTCAGCGTTCAGAATTATTAATTGTCCGGGATAATTTGTCTTTGGTGTGTCCATCATCATGTTTTCATGTGGCCTGGCGCCATTTATGCCGCCATAGCGTAATCCTGTCGTCCATTAACCAGCCTTGCTCGCGTGCGCAGCACACGAGGAGCTCTAAGAGAGGTTAGAAAGGCCGCGATATAAAATAAGTAATCTCACTCAGCGAGCTGTAAAACAATGGCGTTGAAGTGCAGTCTTGAAAGCATGGGGCGCCGGGGCCGCTGATGGGCAGCTGCTCGAGCGATTTGGCACCTCAGCTAACTGAGAAATACGAACGAACAAAAAAAAAGAGTCATAAAAGGCGACTGGTGTTAAGGCGTAGCAGCTGCCCCTTCTAATAAGCCCCCAACATCCGAAATAACTGGAGGAGCCTTTGATAGAGTCCCCACTCAGAATGGTACCGACCCCTCTGAGTGCAGATAATTGGAAAAGCATGCAAGGGGCACCTCGCAAAAACGAGCGACAGTTTAAAGAAGCTGTGGGGCGTCGCGACAAGTAAGCAGTAGATGCTTCCGGAATGCGAGCGATCCATCTCATTGTTGGCTAACAGTGCTGTAAAAGGAGACAGGGATGAGAATTTTGTACTGTTGCCAAGGCTAAATGCCATGGGTATAAATACTCCTGTTAATTTGCAGTTAAACGGAAATGTAATGCTAGGGCGTTTTCTACCCGGCGACTTTGAAACTTTAGTGTCCGGACGTGTTTATTTCCGTTTTTTTTTTTTTTTCCTCCCCCTTTGCTGGACAAGGGAGATAGTAAATTTATCGGGGCACTGCAGAAATCATGCTGCGTTTAGTTATGTCACTGTGTAATATATGGGCACCAGGATTTTTCACTTCTCTGAGTTTCTTACTGATATTTGCTGCATACAGTATGTGTAACGGTGCTCTCCGTTCTGTTTTCTCTCCAAGGGCCACCTGTAAGTACCTGGAGTTTCTGGCATGAGTGGCAGTGTGAGTGACTCACCCACAAAGGTAAAATCTCAACCAAAGAAATCTAGGTCGTCTTCGCAGCAGATGTAGGCAAGATGCATTGATTTCATCTGCTGTTAGATTGGGGGGAGGGGGCAAATAACTATATTGAAATGCAACAATCCTCTGCTGAAACCCTGCACTGAATATAAAAATGTTACCAGTGGTCATGAGGTATTTTAATAGCCATTATGCATCAACTCATGTTATAATGTTATACTGTACTAACCTGTTATAAAATCTGCCTCATTCATTATTTTTTTTTTTTTTTACAAATGAATAGCAAATCTGGCTTGGCCCCCTGATATAAAGGGCTTGCATATGGTTTATTAAAACCTGTGCTTGCCATAGAGTAACATGACTATATGATTAAAATAATATTTTTTTTTATTCATGTTTCCCTTTTCTCATCACCATTACCAAAAAAAGATTTGTTGCTGCTCCTTCCACCAAATTTGGAGGGAAGAAAAGGGGGGGGGATGTGTCTCACCTCATTATATGTGAGGAAATCATAGATGGGAGCACGATGCAGTCATATGGTTTCCAAAGACATGGACGAGATTGCGAATAACTTTTGGGGGCCTTGTTGGAGCGGGGCTGGCTGGTGACGAGGTCAAGCGGGCCGCCCGTGCTCTGTTAAAGCAATTTATGGAGTTTGCGGAACGTGTGATTAAATAGGTATAATAGCATGCACCCCTGGAGCCATAAAAATAGCGAGTTAATTCGTTCTGCCTCCTTGGACCCCGAACCCCCCCCCGAACCCCTGGCTTTTTTAAGTGAATGCAGGTGGTCCTACTGTAGCGTTCTCCAGACCATGGTACACCTGGTAGCTCCCAGGACCCCAAGCAAAGCCCCCGGGGAGGCACGTCTTTGTCTCTTCTTATAGGATCTCCTCCAGATGGATCAAGCACGGGGAAGCCGGTTATTGTGCTATGGGCCTCAGTGCTGGAGTCAAATGGACACTTTGTGTTCAGAAGCCGGGTGTGCGGACAGCCAGCATGTCACCAGTGTTGTAAACATGCCACTGTTTCTGCCCTGTTGTTTGCATACATTTCCGTGTTGTTTATTGCCTTGTGAGTCTGACTCACTGAAGTTCTGCAAAAAATTTTTTTGTTCCTATGCTGAAATTCTGGATCTCTGGGCTTCTCATCCATAGCTTCCCACAGAGAGCCAGACAAAATACAATCTTGTGGCTAAATTTGGAATCATTTTTAATAATAATTATTCTGTTCCTCCATTTAAGGGGGATTTGATATTCAGCTAATTTAAATCTCACCCAATAATTCTCAGATAATCAGGAAACCCTTCTCTAGAATTAATATCCCGCCTTTCAAATACCACAGAATAACTGATTTGTTTTTCTTTCTCCATTACTTCTTTTTCTTTTGTTTTTTTTTTTTTTTTTTTGGGCATGTGTTTTGTCCCGTAAGGGAATCATAGTTAATGTAGCAGTAGCAGCTTATTAGGAAGGTAATGAAAGAGCCTGTTCCACCAGGAGCTTTTGATTACCTGCCCTGCTGAGATTCCTGAAGTAACCATAGCTGGATGTTTAAGCTGCTTCGAAATGGCAATTTTGCATTAAAAAAATGCCTAAAAATCAATGACAAAATGGACTGGGTGAGATAGGATTCTGCCTAGCATTGTGATACAGGTAACAGGTATACATTTTAGATGCCTAAATTAATAGTGACGGTTTTTGCAGTTTTAAAGATATTACTTGTTATTATTTCTGAAGTACTAATAGATTATGCAAGCATGTAGGCTGAAATGCTGCAAACCAGGTTCACAATGAGGTTAGGGATGATGCTAAGTGAAGGAGAAGTCTCACTGTAGCATAACCAAGGAGCGTTTTTACCATTTACAACGAGCTTTGCAGAGCTCGTTTTGTTCCATTGCTGGTGTGTGGCTCAGCGAGCCTGGGCGCCTGTGATTGGAAGTTTGCCGGTTCGAGCCCTGCCCTCCGCAGAATAGTTACATGTCCGTAGGCCCCTAAGCTGGGTGCTGCATCCTGACTGACCCTGTACTGTCACCCCCCCCCCAAGCTTGTTCTTATCTGGCTGTGTCTCATGGAGAGCAAGGTGGGCCAGGCAAAAACAGAATTTACCTACAGGGATTAATAATGTATCACTATTTTGTTTCTACTGGGGTAAGATATTTATAAAATAAAAAAAGAAAACAAATGCAATTAAAGTGTCTTAAAAGCAATTGGGTGGGGAGGGGGGGGGGGTACCAGGCACTTCATGACCCTATACTGGATATATAGGTGGCAGATGGATAGAGGGATGGATTATTTTGACTCTTCCCCCTGACCAAGAGGGTTGTTGTTGTTGTTTTTTGTGTGTCTTCCTGCCAGCATTTACTTTTTGAAAGAAAGCAGAAATACAGTTGAGAGTCCCTGCGCAGTGGGAGTATACCATTTAGCACATGCACTGCATGAAACACAAGGCATGACAATCAAAAACGCAGTTAATGTTTATGTCACTACATATTGCTTTTAACTCTCATTAGATTTGATGTAACTACACTGAGAATAAGAGTCTACGTAATTTATGACAGGATAAAACATTCTGGAATGGGTGAACTTGAAAGTGCCGCCATGTTTATGGGAGGATGGGGCCCTGTCTTCCAGTTCGCAGTGATATGCTGCCGAATGTGAGATCCATTCTTCTGTGTGGATTCCAGGATGTTGGAGGGAACAATGTGTCCCGGTGCTTGAGTTATGCAACTGTCTTGGAGGGATTAAGGAAAATGGGTGGCAGTCGGGAACCGACATCCAGTCTCATCCATAATGTAATGCACCTGTTAATAAAACATGCTGCAGCCAGACTGGGTTGAGTTCCCCTCTTTCGTGGCCTGCTGAGGAGGCTGAGCTGAGGATAGCTTTTGAGGTCTCCATTTGAACCAATCTCAGTACAGTACATGTTTTCCCCTGGTTGGGGTCTGGTGTGTCTAGCACTGAGCATCAGGACAGAAACAGGCACTCTCTTGCATACCTCGGGTGATCTTTATGTCATCCTGTTGATCTGGCTGTAATCTCAGGAAGGTCTGAGTTACGGTGTCTCTCTTTTCTCACACCTGTCTTTGCCGTGATTCTTATTTACAAATGTTGAATATCAGATGCATGGTCGCATAGCAGCTTTCAAAAAATGTGCACGTTATCCATTTTTACCACTGGATAAATCAGTGTTTTTTGCATCCCTTGCTGTAAAGTACAATAGAGGAACCTCTTTCTTAGACCTGATCCACTAACCTTAGCCAGAACCCTAACTATTGTCTCAGCAGCTGTGTCCTTTCTAATGGACTTCCTGTGGCAAAAATACAAGCTGAAGGGAGAGTTCTCCTTCCCTAAACCTCCATACTAAAATTCCCTCAGCTAATCAGTGACACATTACAAAACCCATTGGTTGACATTTGTTTTGTTGTTCCTTTAATTAAGCACATGCATTATACAGTACTAGGTTATGTATGCTTTTTGGAAGCACAGAATTATAGCACTATTCAGCAGTGAAGCCTCACTTTTCAACATCCGTCACGATCGGCTAAATTTAGAACTTCGTTACTAATTTAGGGGGTCAAAATTAATGGTTAAGAGCTGGGACTGTGCGGGCTGATAAATCCTTACCGAGGAGAACGTCAAGTGGCAAACTGCAAGAAACCTTAATTTTCCTTGTTTATACAAATGAGCTTCTCTTTTTCCTGCTAATATGGCTGTTAATATCTATAAATAAGCATATAAAATTAGTAAAAATAAAAAAATTCAAAATTTCAGTCAGACAATAGAAACCCTTCTGGTCCTGTACTACTTAAGGTGTACAGCTAACTTAGTACAAACATGTTTGTTTTCTTTAAATTTTTATATTAAATCTCTTTTTAAATTATTTCTCTTTGAAAATAACTTGGATTTGGTAGATATGTATGTAGTTGACAGGAATGCCTGTTAAATATATAAATACTTTAAGTCCCTTATGGAACGTATTGGGACCTTTGGTTTACAAGGTCATCCCATAACCACCAAGCGGCGTCCCAGCGTCTGGCACGGCAGGCCACAGCTGACCTAGTGTCCCTCGGTATCTCCTTGATCCATGTGTTCCAGCCAATGCCATGAAGCTATGCATTTAACACTGTTTAACAGCAGTGATATGCACAGTTAACTGTATATGTTGCTCTGTATGAATTGCGATTCCCACTCCCAACATGTTGGAAGCACCAGACTGACTTACGTCACCCGTGTTTTAATTACCATCATTACATCCTTCTGGTCCGTATGATACTTAATAGGCTGTGTTCTGATGCCAGTTGAGCCATATCCAAAGGCATAAATGTCCAAAGGACCTTTTTTTAAGTGCTTTCCAAGTATTTTGAAAACGACTCCGTCAAATCCTTTTTTTCTCAGAATTTTCATCACCTGTAATTTTATCCATTCAAAGCCATAATAAGAGCGTCAATTCAAACATTATTCCGGTTGAGCAACAGGTTCTGAGATAGGAGCAGCACTTCTTTTGTGCTCTACAATACTATCCACCCTATAGCTAACTCACCTTATACCAGCTTTTCCATTAAGCAAAGTGTGCTGCCAGTTTTAAATGCATGAAAGAGGCTCATCTGCCAGGCAGATTCTGCACTATGTTGAAAAGGGGTTGCTGTTATCTGAGTCTGCTTCCCATTTTTACATTTCATGAAGATTGACTGCTTCCTTTCACTGCTTCCTTAACTCAGCGTTGGACATTCACGGGGACAAAAGTCAATTCCACTTAAAAGCAGCACAAAGAATCAACCGGGACAACAGCACATTCTACACAAGGCAGAGGTTAGCCAAGGTCTGGCCTTTTCAAAGGCCAATTAAGTTTTGCTTTTATAATGTTACTCTCTTATGTCTTTCTTGATGGGAACTGCTTGTGAGATATGAGACCCACCAAGGCAGTTTGTAATAAAACATTTACTACAGTGCCCTTCCTGGATCAGAGGCACCTGAGGTAAGAAATCCATACTGACGACTTGGATAGACTGGCCAGACAGAGGGAATGAAGGGTAGAATGAACGTCAAGACGCAGGTAGATGTACTATATTCACAAGTAGGAGCAAACAGGAGAAGCTTCAGAAATTGACACTGACAGTCTGGCTGAGGAGTGGCTGGGTGGTTGACCAAACTGCACAATAATAATTAGCATACTGGTTATCTTACATGTGATCCATTCAGAAGAACCAATTTTGCTTTACTGTAGAGACATAGTATAGTTGTCCTGCACTATTAAAAAGAACCTTCCAGAATGATTTGCTCTACAGCCAGAATGTTTGATTTATTGTGCTTTGACTGGAAGCAGCAGGTGTTTTTTGCAGTGCCTGATGGCTGACGGCTTAAATCGCGCTTTCCCTTCATGCTCACGGAGCTCCGGGGTAGTCCATCTCACAGAGGGCTTCAGGGCGTGATAAGCAAGCCGCCTCTTGGAACACAGAAGATGTTCGAGGTACAAAGGAATGCAACCAAAATGCCCTTGCGGAACCTGATTCCTCGCCTCTGTGCCGTCTTTCCATTCCGATTGCTGGATTAAAACATGCTCATTGGAATGCTAGCAACCTCATCCTCATCTCTACAGTGGACAGTGACATCGCATCCATTCTAAAAGCCCTACTTGTTCCTCATCTGTAACCTATGAACGTTAGTGTAAACACAACGCCTGCTGTTTGTTGGGGTCTGTGGGCCAGGGGGGGCAGGGGGTGCCTGAATAGAAACTGAATACACCTTACAACAAACAAAAGCTTGCTGAGTTGAAACCCTGTGGTGCTCAGTCCTGGAGAGATTCCAAGCCTGTGGTTGAGGAGACGCCTTCTACCAACATGAGGTTCAGAGCTGCAAGGCAGAATCATCCGGCCACAGTGGGATGTCTCGTCCCTGGAGATCCTGGCTCCCTTTAGTTTAATGAGAGTTATATAAGTATACCATGCCCCCCCCCTCCCCAGACTGGACTCCCCCACCACTGCCATGGCTGGGTGCTATGGGTCCATAAGATGTCATGCTCCCATCCTTCTTGCCATTCTTGATCAAGCCACAGTCCCCTCCCCTTTTCCCTCAAGGACTTTGTCATCATCCCAGAGCTCCCTGTTTCCCAGCCCAAGTCACCCCAGTCACCGCTAATTGCAAGGTGACCCCGCTGATGAGCCGGGCCGGCGGCCGGCTGGCCTCGTTTTATGAGGAGGCTCTGCTGAGCGGACCACTTTCCACGCGCTCCTCACGTTAAAGCCGCATCGGGCCCCGGCTAATTGTGATCCGCTCGCCGATATGGGAAACAGATGCCAGTCTCGAGTCAGTTTTCCATTGCGGTTTTTCACTCGCTTGCCCCGCCTTGCCCGAAGATTCCTCGACAAGCACCAGCTACTTATGGTAATCTGCTCCTGCCCATGCTGCTCCTATTACTTCCATCTTTCTCGCTGTTTGGTATCCTGCTCAAAATGCTCCCCTGGGCCCCTTTATAGATGATAGATACCTTGATGCAGGATGCTGGTAGGCGATTAGGTATTTTTATGACATCATATCCATGTATCATAATGTTTTTTTGCTAATTTTTTTTTTGTATCATCCTTTATTTTACTAGCTTTTTTGTAAACTGATCCAACATTAACACCGCTAGCTGTGTTTTCTCTGAACATTGTTCCTGGAGAACTTTGCATCTTTGAGGCATTCCACACAGCAAAGGGGAAGTAGGCCCACAGTCCACATCACTTTCACTTGTCAGGGGCAGCGTTGTGAAGGTGTCGTGCCTTCCCTTCTCAAGCTTAAGATCAAAGCATACCCTGTCCTTGTCACTGTTTCCACGGTGCCTCAAAATACCACAGAACTGAGAAAAACTGAATATAGGGCAACTCTCCTTTGAACACATTTGCTGGCCTTGGTGCAGGAGATACGGCTGAGCTCCGATGGTGTCCTGTTTAGAGCTGCCGCTGGTTGGCCTTTGCCCCTGCACTTTCATTAGCAGCAAGGGGCCCTCGAGCTCATGGGCCATTCAAAAGGGGCGGAGCTCACGTGCCCCTCCTGTGACAGAAACCCATGGCATAGTGTTGCACCATCTCTAACTTTACCCCTGACCTATGTCCTCCATCTAGAGCTAACATAAGGGCACCAGACGGGAGAATGGAAAGCGATATAGGTATCGGGAGGGGGGATCACTGATATCAGCGGTATTTGATTTTGCCTCCAGGAGGTTTGGCAGATGCAGTTGTTTGTTTACTTTAACGTGGAGAGCCATATTTCAGAAAAATATTATTCTGGAGGTAATACAAATTTTCTTAGTTTGTCTTGGGGCCACCCCAGGAAAACGCAGGTGGAGAAGGTTTTAAGAGCGACCACTGTGAGATGTAGCTTTTCCCCATGTGTCTGTCCAATCAGATAACCCTCAGTGCTCCTTGTCAGTTATCCTACAAAAGTGTGCGCCAGGACCCAAACTCATGACTCCCTGTGACCGATTGCATCTGACCACTACAGCTCCACATGGCATTTGTAACCCGGACAATGGTGCTTGACAGCCGGACCCAAGAAATTCTGGAAGAAATAGCATGGGTCAAATGTATGCATTTCCTAGCGTCCGAATTGCACTGCTGCAATTTCTTATGCAGCGATAATAGCGGGCCTTAGCGTTCCTGCTGGCTGATTACAGGGCTGCGCAGATGGATAGAGCTGCTGCCGATGCTAATGAGAGTAAAGGACCCGCAGGGCAGAGTGAGGAGGTGGGCGGGGAGGGGGGGGTTACAATCACAGGACATTGTCCTCAGACCGCAGGGTTGTGATGCGCCTGCCCCTTCCTCCCAGACCGTTACTGTTAGTGTGCTGTGATGAACAGCCCTGAGGAGCGGTGCAGTGTCTTGTTTTGTTTTTTTTCTTTTTTCTTTTTTTTTTTATAAACTTTCCGCTTAAATGCATCGCAAGTCATGAATCATTCTGTGGCATCTACCACAGACATTAAAAGCCACAGGGGCGGAACCTGTGGCTGGCCTTTTTTTTTTGTTTAATTCATTGTGCTTTATTAATATTGAGTGGGCCGTTTGTATTATCAGGACTTTGTGAACAGTAAAGTGTAAAGCTGAATCACAGGTATCCCCTCTACCTGATGCTTGACTGTGCACTCCTGCGGATTTCATGCCGGTTTATTATTTTTTTAAGCCATATCCCATCCAAATGTATGGGGGCTGTCCGCTAGGTGCAGGGAGTGAAGGTGTGAGATATGGAAGGACCTCAGTTGGGCGCTATGAAGGCCAGGCTGCTTGACCCATTGGGCCCAGCGAAGCCTTGGACAAGCACTTTTAAGGCATGAAGATACAAAGGATTATGGGAATGAAGGCTGCGCCCAGATGAAATTCTGCACCGTGCACACCAGCTCATTGATGAGGCTGACTGAACCGTTAGACAATCACCTGTCATGCAGTATAGATATAGACTCAGATTCTTTTTTATTTAATTGATTATCTGGACTTTAGGCAAATGAAGGCTTAGAAATTGCTCTGTGTAGTTGGGTGTTTGCAGGTTTTTGATGGCTACATACCTGAACCAACACCTGTTTAATCTGTCAACTATTTAATGTCTTACGCTCTCATAAAAGGAATAACCCTAGATACAACTGAATTAATCTTACCAGATCACCTATCCATCCACTTTCCTCACCACTGATCCATTATAGGGTCATGGTGAAATTTCATATAAGCCTTTAAATTCAGAAAAAAAAGTTTTCAAATCGTCCCTAATGTCTGCCAAGATCAATTGCCAGGCATTTGGCCCTCTAGTGGTCAGAAAACATAACACTCATGTCTGCAGTGGATGCCCTAGTACTTTATGGGCTAGAACAACTAAATTCAGGGCTGATGAGGTTGGTGACACTTGCACATGATTGGACTGTACCATAAATCGGTGCTGATTGGTGGGGATCTGTTGAATATCAAGCAGGAGAGGCATGTGTATCATTTCAGGGAAAAATTAAGAATCCGTGACGAGCTTTTATTTTCTTTGCATTAACTGCCTGTATTCACATAGTTGTAAAGTGGCTTTTGCTTTTTTTTCTTCCACTTTTATGGTACTGCTTAAAAAATTTAAAAATTAATTTTGGATGCAATAAATATCCGAATGATTAACTTCACTGGCCTGGAATGTCCCATTTTTCCGCTTGAGTCCGCAGAAAACAAACAGAGCGCGGCAGAAAGCAGACAGGTCGGCGGTAGTGCGAAGACTACGGTCCCAAATAAACCAAATGCAACACCAGCAGGTGTGTGGACGCCACCTAGTCTACTGTGGCAAAGTTGGTGTAGAGTGCAAGCAACAATAACACAACACCGCAGGACAGTAACGCACTCACACGTGTTCCCGATTAGGCATCTTCCACTCTTTTTGTGTTTACATGGTATCATCACGTAAATAAGTGCAAGTATCACTGTGAAGTTACAGACAGCCATGTTGCGCTGTTGTTTTAAATGTAGATACGAATTTAAGATCTACTGAGGGACCTATAAAAATACGAAACTTAAACCATGATTGTGTTTAAAAGGGGACAAGCACATATTTGCCCCTTATTTTCTGTTCCCCTTGCAGTTTTTGAGCCAAAAGTTAATAAAACAATCAATTTTTAATGAAATATAAAGTCATATAAGGTAATGAGAGATTTTGATTTTTATTTATTGCTTTTTTTTTTCTTTTCTCGCCAGTAGCCTCTTGAGCCCAGAAGTTGTTAACTAATGTATATAGCAGGCTTGGGGGGAACGACTTACTTAAGGGTAATGAACACCCCTACTTCCGAATGGGAGTCCAAGCAGTAGCTGGAGCTGTACTGTTTTCATACTCTGCGGTTCATAAAAAAAGACTCCCCCCACCTCACCCCCACTTGGCCTTGCTGTCAAGTCATTCCGATCCCAGCGCCACCTGTTGTCAGTAGGAACCCAAAGTAGCAACGCTGTCTGACCCTGGTCACTGCCATTTATCCATCCTGTTGACCAGTAGCTGGGCGGTGTGTCAGTTCCTAGTTAGTGTATCCTAGGGTGACCAGATAATCCATGACAGGGAGGACATTTTGAGCTACTTCGGGTTTTACAAACTACTTTCAAATTGAAAGGCTCCTGTGCTCGGCTAAATAGTTCAGCTCTTCTTGTGCTTTGACTAGTTTGTTTCCTTGACTGAAATACACATCCAGCTGTTTCACATTAGCATTAGTGACACATACATGATTATAGGAGACTGACCAATCAGCACACAGCAAGAACTCGGTGCTCAAGTGAAATCCAGGTCCGTTTATTTGAAATGGTAATTTACAATTCCTGTCCTAGCTTAGAGTGTCCTCCCTGACATGGATTATCTGGTCACCCTAGTGTATCCTTCTGGTCTGGTCCTAGTCTGTCGTCTGTGTGCAAAGTCTCACAAATTGATGCATTCATAGGGGCAGGTGCCCGGGAGACGTAAACGAGCATTTGCCACATTGATTTGCTGCTGTGCATCCAAGCGTACAGAAGTGTCACTGGATAAATAGGTTTTGTCTTTTATAACCAGCTATGATACCTCCCTCCCAAAATGCGTGCACGCTGTAGCCTGAATGTACACTATTAAGCTGATCATCTCCAAGATGATTGTTGTTATAAAAAGTGTCGTGGCTGTGGCACTGGGGAGAGGGAGGTCTTTTACTTTCAGAACACCTCAGTTCCTTTTCATTAAAGATGCCGCCAAGGCTTTGAGTGAACATCCTCATCTCAGCAGTAGGATGCATCAGATTCAATAAGTACAGGAACTTCAGTGGCTTCCAGGCCGGAGAGACAGATGCCTGCATTTTTCACTGCATCTCCTGCCGTCTATCTCCATCCAGGTCCCCAATTTGCATATAACCGCTGACCTGCACAGTTTCCTGTCTTGAAAGCTGTGGGAGGCATTCTGCCTTTGTGCATGATATTGTGGGGGGGCCCCCAGGAAACCAGGTTTCATCCGTCTGCAATAAATCAGTCTGGGTGCTTGCAGGGGAGCTGCTCTGGGCCATGGGCCGGACTCTTTGCTCGAATGATTCCACAGAACCGGCGGATTTCTGCTCTGTGAAACATTTGCTCTATCAGGTGGTAAGCGTATGCCGCATCACGCACTGTGAGTGTGTCCACACAAATAACCATAAACTTTTGATCAGTCATCCTTGATTGAAATTCTGATTATACAAGTCATGCTGACCTGAAGGTGTTGAGTCCACTTATGTTAACCCTAATTTGCATTGTACTTATTTCCAGTAGTGAAAAGATGTAGCTAGATCTTTTTTGGTTTTCACTAGAACAATCTATAATAAAAAAAATAGCTAACTACGCCAGAAGTTCACTGGCTAAGTCGATGAACAATGGGCAGTAAACAGTTTAGTTTCCTTAAAAATAAAATTCTCTTGGAGCATTTTTTTTATTGGTCCTAATCTACCTCACTTGATCGGTGTAAATCTTACAATGAGTTTCACGTTATTTACTAATAATTTGAGGTGGACGATTGTTGCCTTTGGTTCCTGGAGGAAGAAACACACTTAGCTACATGTCTCTGGTTGAGATTTTAGCCTTGTAATTAAGCAATACATTACACTTTTCTGCCAGAACAGGGACATTCCTTCTGCATGTGATTGTAATTTGGCTTTGCCCTTGCTTCCATCACCTCTCTTTTTACTCTCTTCCTCTTCAAAGGGTCCACCTGGTCCAAAGGGTGACAAGGTAAAGAAGCATGTATTTCATTATCAAATTCATTGTGTTGTGTCCCACTGTCCCCTCTCGGTCCATGTTTTCCCCTCCTTCTGCATTAATATAAACCACGTTGCTTGAAGGTTTGGCACAACACGGTTCCAAACCTCTTTATTTTCCATCCATCTCTAGCGCTCTACAATACAGGACAGTATGGGAAAGAGGGAGTTCATGCATTGCGTTTCTTCCTAATTGGAGTGAAATTTAAAAAAATGTGTTTTGTGTGATGCTCTGGAAGCCCTATCAAGCTTACAACTCATTTAAAGAATTTTAAATGCCCTCATTCTCCCCAGAAACAAGGCTCCTTACATCAATACTGAACCCTTAGACTTTAGTTGGCAATAGCAATTTTACCTTATCAATGTTTTATATAACTTGCTTTATAATTGACTTTGAATAACATGCAAGACAACACCGTTATGCTTTGCTCAGATAGTTTTAAAGTATGGAAACACCCATGGCTCCTCCGTTTATGACAGAGACGCTATTTATGACAGCATCGTTGTTTTCCATCAGTCATAAATTGACATTGTGAGAGAACTCTGGGCTCTAACGATGGTAGTTATTGTTCAGCATACTTTGTTATTTTACGACTGTTTGGAGAAACAAACCATAATCTGAATTTTAGAAGGAAACATGGAAATGTACCAATGAAATCTTACTAATTTGTATTACTCGTTAGAACTTAAATCAGTCATTTATCTTGACTGAATGAGCTATGTTGCTGTTGGGGAGCTCATTGGTGTATGCCGTTTCTCCTTATGAGGTCTTCCCAGTGCTTCTCAGACCCACAAAAGGCATGAGTCCTTACTTGCCCAAGGCAGTTCCATTCTAAATCAGGCCCCAAAATGGTAAAAAGCAGCAGGACTAGGACTCCACTATGTGAACTCACCACAGTGGGAATTTTTTTTCCTTCCAAAACTGGGGTTTCAAGCCATTGCCTCAGTACAAGTGGATAATTGACAGTTGCCAAATTGGACGCACTTGCATGCAGTTTAATTTGCTGTTTTAGCTGCAGTCTTGGCTATATGGTGTTTGTTGTAAATCCCACTGCATCCAAGTCCCTACACTTGACGAAGAAAACCATTCCTAGATGGTAGGCCAGATAAGCTGAGATGCATTCTGTTTTTTTTTTTTATGCAGAGTTTGGCTGAGAGGGTGACATAGTTCAAGTGACTGAGCCCCTGATGGTACTCCTAAATATTAATTTCACAAATGATATCCAGCAAGGTTTTGAGACTCTGTTTTAAGTTGTTAAATCTAGTTTATTTGAAGTGTTTTTGCTTCAACGCTATCTCGCTGTACTTGTATAGTGACAATAAAGACATCTATCTATCTATCTATCTATCTATCTATCTATCTATCTATCTATCTATCTATCTAGTTTATTTCCTTTTATGTCGTGCAGAGGCTCTTTTCATTGGTATGTTCGGCATATTGTTATGTCATCTAATTGGACCTATTATTTGATCCAGTTAATTTATTCTCCTTTCCGTTGCTGATGAGTCTCGTTCAAGCCCATCTTATGAAAAGAACTTGGGTTTTAAACAGCGAGGTCAAAATCAGATTTGTGTTCAGTCCACTCTCTCCATACACATTCAACCTTCTTGTCTGACATACTCATCTCTGTCTCTCAGCTTTACCTGTAACACCTTACCCTGCTCACCCATAAAACCCTACCATCCCTACTCACTGTCACTCTTTAAATCTACCAGTGTAAATCATTCTACTCAATTTATCGTAACTTTGCCCTCCCTTCCCATCCAAATGGACCATGTAGCAGTATAGCCCATAGCCCTGGTGTGTCCAACCCCTATGTCGCACCAGGCTCTTATAATATGCAGTTTTACCCTCAACAGTTTATTGTGGTGTCTACCTGGGGTATTTTTGTGTTTTGGATCATGGCTTCCTCCCTCTCTCCTCTACCACCTCCCTCGAACCCAGTCCCTCCTCTTCTCTCTGTCTGATACAACCACTCCAACAATATCTTCTCACTCTTTGCAGGGGGATCAAGGAGACCAGGGCCCGCGGGTATGTGGAATACCTAGTGCCACCGCCTCTGTTTGTGGTCCGTCAGTGTAACTTCGTCTGCATGCGTTGCGCACGTTACTGCAATTTGCATGTTTCAGATGCATTGTGTTTTGGAGATACAGTATTTTTTGTCTTGCCAAGTACAAGTACTTACATTGAGTTAATGGTTTAGTGCTGTGGGTGGGAAGGATAGTGGTTTTAACACCTGTGGGAAAACAACTGAACCGGGACCAGTTTGCTACAAGAAATGCCTCTGCTCTGTTTGAAAGAGAGTGTGTCTAGTGTTCTTACAATGATATTTCAACATGTATTTACTTAGCAGCTACATTTATCAATGAGAAAGATATCGACTGAGTGATTAATAAGTATTTTTTCCATTGTGGTTAATACCTCTTCACACCAGGCATCATCACTTTTTGTGATCTTTGGTGTTACCACTGGTGTTATTTTTAAACCTTAAGGCAGAGCCAGTAGCCAAACTGATGGTAAACTCTTTGTTGATGAACATATTCTGCCCCCCTTCCAAAGTCTTAAAAAGTCCATATTTGCATCCTTTTAGTCTCAGCATTTTTCATCACCAGATAATGTATATTTTTTTGTAAAACATAGTTCTAGATCGTTTTTGATTTAAAAAAATTGTCATATGCTTGTTTTTTTAAGGTTTACTGCTCGAAAGCATATTTTTTTTGTGCTGTGCAGAAGTTTCTAAGTCCTAGCAGACAGGCTGATCATGATGATCTAGTGAGCCTTCCTTTTTTTAAATTTTTGGAATATCAGTGTTATGCAGCTTCTGTTTCTCCACCTGGCCCTAAAAAAACTCTTGCGCTGAAGGCTAAGCTCATTACTTTCTCTGAATCCATCATCTTGGGCAGATGTGAGGTCAGAGTAGCAGAAGTATCCCTAATTGATTTCCTGAGGCCACATAAAGGCAGGAAGATTGAGACGAGGACCAGCAGACCTCTAGTAAATCATCTTTGATGCAGCTGTCTGGTTTGTAGATCTACAGACATAGGGCCGTATTTTCTAAAGCAGGTTCTATGGTGCCCACATCCAGCTTCTGGTCCCACATATGGTGGTCTGTTTAGTGATAACAGGTTTCCTATTCACACATTGTCCCTTTCACCTTAAAATGCACATTTCTTTTTTAGTTAATACTCAGCCAGGGTATATCTAAATGCTAAATGCTCTCCCAAAGTAAATCAAACAGAAGAGACACTTGACAAGTGTTCAAACGTTGCTCTTCTGAACTCTCAGACATATCGTCTGGGACAAATTGCAGTCAAAGGTCTTTGCAGTCCATCAGTGACTCAGTGAATTGATTAATTTGATTATGTAGGGGGTCGATTCTTGCCCAGATTGAGTTTCTGGGATTGGAAATAATACCTTGAAGCTAAGGAGCTTACCTTGAGCACTGTAAGATAGATAGGGGAACTTTAACTGCCTTTCGCTATGGATAAACAAACAGTGCTCTAATACTAGTCGTCACTCTCAGTTTGTTTAATTATTTTACCATTGTGCCTAGCCACCAGCCGCGGGTGGTGAAACGCTTGAAGGAAAGGAGCAGGGCACACTCACCACCAAATCAAATTATACACTGAAATGACATATTGACTTTGCACATTAAATTAGTAGGTAAAAATGCAGTGGAACAAAATTATGGGCTTTCACGAAAGATTTGTTCGATGAGTGATGCCGGAATTAGAGAGACCATACTTGTTCTTGGCAGATGATTGTTTAGAAAGCAAGTTAAACTTCCTCGCAGAAAAGCTTCACTTTGAAAATGTGAGCTATTATTGTTCTGTGGAAATTAACAGTGAAAATACAAATATGCAACTTAATGTGTATATTATTAAAAGAACAATGGCTTGTTATTGTTCATCGTAGGCCTTTTTAATTTTTGTACAGAAGAAATATACTTGTATGACCAGTAACTATGAGCATGGGTCTCAGCCTACAGCATGTGGCACGCAGAGCAGGTGCTCCAGCTGACCTCTTGCCATTTGGGGGTGGAAGGGTTAGGTCAGAGGGCAGGCCGACAATCACATACAGAGCGCTGTGAGTGTGGGAAAGCATGTGACACTGCTGCAGCTTGGAAATGGTCATTTGCGGTCACAGGTACCATGTGGCAGGGTCATCGGCTCAAGGGAGGCAAGCGAGTCAGGGGTCAGAGGATAAGCAATCAGCAAACAGTGCTACCGCTAGTCAGACAAACAGAAGTGGGCCCCAGTGCAACACCTGAGCAATACGTTACTGTTGCTTTGCTCCAGTAGACGTCAGTAGCAGTGCGGTCTGCTGCCTAATATTGTCACCAAGATGTCTTTGTTCAGAAGCAGTACAGAACAGAGACAGTACTTGTGTATGTAATATTGTAGGTTCTTCAAACAGGATTTACTTGGTGAAAGGCAGTGTTGTGTCCTACATGGTTCCTTTTATCATATGTGTTAGTAAGTTTTTGACTTATTAAAACTTTATTGCCCTTGACAAATAAGAACTTGAGAAGAACAATAGTAGCTCTCTTAGCCTGCAATTGAACTGTTGTTCCATGTATATTATTTTGTTTGCTCTGATGCATTTGTTATAGGAACAGAAACATGAATCAATAAGTGTTGCTTTTAAAAAAAGATTAAAGGAGTCCATTGCAATTGACTTAGGAAATACTGTTGTCGAACTTTGTTTGTCAGAAATCCCCACGGAGTTGCGCAAGCTGGGAAATAATACTGGAACATTTTTATGAATGTGCATTTTTTAATCCATCTGGCATTCAAAGAGGGATAATCAACGACATATCATAGGATAATGCTGTTTCTTATTCGGGAGGCAGTGTTTGGGGGTGCAGTGTCGCATTTGCTTGATGGTTAGGGTTACATGGCATGTTTTTTTTTTTTCCCCATCCCACACCCGAGCCCAGCCCTTACCTGGGCACTCATCCTGCTTCGGGCAACAACGATAACATACATCCACCAAACTTGGTGAAAAGAAAACTGGAGCGATTCGGGAATAGCCGGGATTCCCAATAGACCACTACGGCATTAGCATTCTCAGCCATGGCGACCTTTCCCCCTTGGTGTTGGGGGGGCCAAGGGCTGTGGACCACCCCGAAGAGCTCTATGGTCAGCAAGAAAAGTGGTAAGGATGCTGCCCCCGGGGTTTGTGTGAGGCAGAGCCATATTCCCTTCGCGAGGTGACATGTGAGGAGGTTGGGCGACAGCTCGACGCATTAATTCCAGGCCAGCTCTGCGGCGAGGAAAGTGGGATTGTACTGACTGCTGGCATGTTATAAAAGGTTGGGGAAGGGGGGGGGGGTCCCACACCAAATGCATCAGGCCAATAAAAAAAAAAAAGTCAAGTCAAGTAATGAGTCCGAGAAGGCAATTAGCCACGGTTCATTTGCATATTGGGTAGTGGGGAAATGCCTGAGAGACCAATCAGCATGCTTAACCGGTCAGCCGCACACACTCTCTATACCCATTCTCGGCACAATTCACGTCATAAATACCTGTGGAGCTCTGACTCTTCATCCACCATCACCTCCCGCAGGTTTCATTTCACTGTCAAGCAGGGAACAGTCAGCACATTTCTTTAGCAGTCGTCCTATTACATGAAGATGTAAAGGGACATAGACTGCGCCATTTCACTTTGCTCCCCCTTTCTATCCTGTGACTTATTGATTAAGATGCAGGGGAGATGAGATATATTGGATATATTGGGAAGAGGGATCGTGTCTCCGGCCTGACATCCAGATGATCGTGAGCTTAATGAATCCCGCATGTCCAGATCAGATGCCACTTAAACCCATTTAGACACCCACTCGTCTCTTTTTTTCCTCCATTCAATGCATTTGGCCATGGTATGGATATCAGGCTGTGGATTTTCAAGTGAAATGCACGACACAATGCAGTGTCTGGCTTACCCGCAGAGCTGGTTCTCAACTTTCCTGTGTTCCGAGTGATTTGATTATTTGATCAAAAAATAGCGGGTGGTTATACTTGAAATTGATTTTTGTATGGAGTCAAAATTTGGCTCGTTTCAGAAAACGTGAACAATGGACCCTGCTGTTCTGTGAATATCTTGTTGGAATTCTCTCCATTTGAAACTAAAATAATTAGTCCACTATTCTCCTTTTTCTCTGAAATGGGCAAATCTCTTGGTCACACACTCATATAATTATTCTGGCTCTAGTTGAAAAGGCCGACTCCACTTGTGTTGTATGGGTTCCAACCTGCGTGAGGCGCCATTTTCCGTTGTTTACTTTAGCGCAGCACGTCACGCACATTATTGGTGTTATTAGGCAGAATAGATAATTATTCTGAATTTCCATTTGTATATTTTGAAATGTGGGCCTGGAGGTCTGTGTGTGGGATTTCATGTTCTTTGCATTTTTCTGTGAGTTTCCTCTGTGGGCTCTGACTTCCTCCTACAGGCCAGCGCAGTGCAGGTGACCCTAAGTAGACCTGTGTGTATGAGCGTGGGAATATGTCTGTGTGCTGTCTAATGCCTAGTGTCTAATCCAGATTTTACCATTTATGCCATAGATCACTTGGTATTAAGATCGAAGTTCACTAGCATAATGGCATAATGCATTCGGTGTTGTCCAGAGCCCAGTAAAGATCGGCAGTGTTGACAGTGCAGTCAGATGCTTTGCATGCCAGTTAAGTGTGTGAAAGAGCATTTCACAAGCAACTGAGAACTGAAGTCTTTAAACCATAGTGGGTGGGATTATTTGGTGAAACTTCCTTACTGTTGGTTACTTTGATTGGTTGCATTTTTTTATTGATGCTGGGTTAAACCAATCAGTGACAATGAAAATCCCACCTGCCAGTATACTGCATTGTTGAAAGGGTCCTAACTTATTGGCGATACTTCCAATTCGGATTTTTTTGTATGTGACAGGATTAATTTCTTATTGGAAAGTCTGTTAATATTAAATAAAGATATAACATTTCATACATGCTGTGAAAAGATTAGACATAACAGAGATTAATCAATGACTATGACATTACTCATTATGACATTAGCCAATGGCAGGAGGTTACATTTTTCACATAATATGTATTATGCATTAGTTTCTCAAATAATAAATTGGTATCATCTTTTACATTGAGATAAAGCCATTTTAATGGGCAAAACTGACATGAACACATGTTGAACTTTTAAACTGGCCTGACTAAAGGATCCTGCTTAGAAAAAGGATATTTTTTTACTTGTATGTCATTCACTTATCCATTTCAAAGTAGAATTGTGAAACGTTTGTATCTCTGTAAAGCTCTTTCAGACTGAAAAAAATGGTCTAAGACATTGTGCTTCAAATCCAATATCTATCCGAACATTTGAAATAAATCCAGGATGCAGTGAACCGTAATTCTGAAAACACTGAAATATTACTAGTGTCAGTATCTATATAAAAATCAGGGCAAAGAGAATTGTTCCACAGGTGGTACTGACCAAAGCTTGGCACACTTTACAGAGAAATATCTGTGCTTATCGTTCTGGTATGAAGCCTGGATTAAACTGTTGCTTTAGTTATGAACACCAGTAGTGAGTAAGGCACTAATCTGTTTCAGGAGACAAGTTTTGCTGGAAATGGCAGAGGTTCTGTTTCAGAGTAGTCATATAAACTGAACCACTGATCAGGAATCAGTGATTGATTGTTAGGGCTGATGGTGGCTGGCATATCCCAGGTTTGAAACCAGATATCCTTCCACTGTGAGTGTGGAATTCTTCTCACTGGATCTGGATTCAGAGCTGGTTTGCGAGCTGTGGTGCAGTGCTTGGTGTTTGGTGTCAGCGTGTGCCGCCTTTGTCCTGCAATGTCCTGCGTGCTCCATGTCTTGCCCTGCTGCCACGGTGCCACTTTGTGCTGTGTGTTCCCAGGGTCTGCCTGGCCTTCCCTCGCTGGCGGCTTTGCACAGCAATCAGATCCTGACCGTCAAGGTTTGTGGGCGCAGCTTAGCCGCCCAGTCAGACCCATGTCCTGAGACCCCCACCCTCTAGGGTGGGGTACACTCAGAGCTCATCAGTGACCAGCCTGTGACCCCCGGTGACCGAACAGTGCTGTAGACAGACCCTGTCCGGATAGAACTGTGACTAATTAATTGGTTTTGATCAGTCACCAACTGACAGCTTCCACATCTGGCTTTCCTTTCTCGTTCCATGTACTCAAGGTCAACATGACCCACCAAGGCATGGAAGAGGAAAGGTAGCCTTTATGATCCAGTAATTTCTGGATGATTGGAAGCAGTGTCTTTAGCCTCCAACCAAAGCATGGTTTGGCAGATTCTGTTCAGCCTTGTTTGCATGGAATAATTCCAGACTAGATCATCAATCAAACTGGTGAAAAGTCTTCAAATCACATCTTACCAGTTGACTAAAAATGTTTTTTGCCTATTTCTCTGATCTGTAACAAGCTCAAAAGCCTATAATATGAAGTTATGGTTATTTTTTCTGAATGTACCATATTGGATAAAAAGAGCAAAAAAATAATGTTTATCCGGTCACCGGTCAGCTGGTCCATGTGAGATTCCAGCGTGTGCCGTCTCCTGGGTCTGACAGGGCACTAAGCTTTGTTGTGTTCACGACACAGTGCCTTTCTTGCTGAGAAATACACTCTGGTGATGTCCAGAGATTTCCTTCTCGAAGATGCACTCCAGATATGGGGGTGACCTCTTCATGGAAAACATGTCTTTCTCCATGCAAGAAGGGCGCTAAGCCTGTTTTCAATCCACTCCTAACCTATTTTATGCCTTTATTTTCACTTTTTTGGGACCTCCTTCGACTATCTCTTCTTCAACCTCTCTCATCTCTGACCTTCAACTTCTGACCTCACCTGCTCAGATGGTCTTCCCTAAGATCAATCATGGCTTTCTTTCCGCTGATCAGCAGCTCATAAAACGCCGGCTGATTAAGGTAGTGCTGACTCGCTCAGGGTCCCAGGTCTTCCTCTGGGACCCTCACTCCATAATCTTATCCTCTTTATTCTTCGGTTTGCTTGACTAGTCACAAACACACCAGACATGCATAGTTGGTCTTCATTACATCCACAGTTGTGAAAAAAAAAAAAATCACTATAAATACTGCCAGGTTTATAGAGCACAGTTAGCACCCATTCGCACAATAGTGTAACTTGTGACCTAAGTCTTTAATGGCATCTTGAGTAGAGGGATAAAATATATAGGCCACAATCTTAGGTTCTTTTATGAAGTCCCTGTTGTAGTCTTTTGTTTATAGTTTATTTTATATCACTTCTATAAAGCACTTGGTTCAGCTGTAGTCAGTTAACCATCAGATCAAAAGTTTGCCCCATTTTGGGAGCTAAAAAATACCAGAATTGTGGCTTATGAACTTGTGTATGTGTTTTAAAATGCAACTTTAAAGACTATTCTCATGCATGTAATGCATCACCGTTATGGTTTTCTCAAAAATACTCATCAGTGGCATAGCCGAGAGTAAAATCAGATCAAACCCATATGTTCCTATAGGAAATACAGACAAACTCCGCCATCATTAATTAACATGAGAATATACCATACATAAAAGCATGTAGACACACCGTGTTTAAAAATGCAAACCTTGCTCCATGTCTTTCATGGAAGAATCCTCTTCAGCCTTTTCCTCTTTGCTGTAGAGTAACCTTAGCACATTCTTAGCTTTCATGCAAATAGAATTCTGTATGCAAATGTTTCTGTGATGATTAGAACTGTTTTAACAGCATTCCCTGATTTAAAGTGAGCATCTCCCCCCTGTCCCACTGATCAGGGAGATCAGGGTCAAGCTGGCCCTCCTGGGCCTCCTGGCCCCCCAGGTCCACCTGGCCCCAGGGGACCCCCGGGTGACACCGGCAAAGATGGCCCCAGAGGAGTACCAGGGCTTCCGGTGAGTAGAAGGAGGGTGATTGGTATTTACTTATTTTTTTGTGGAAAAGGAGACCCCCAGAACTCTGAAGCATGGAAGAATATACACCAAGGCCAGTAACGAAAATAAACTGAAGGTCTATGAGCGATTGGTCCTCAAATGCAGTTTTTCTCAGACTTTGCTGCCTGATATGAATTTATGTTTTGCCTTTTGCTTTCCGCAAACTCTTAACTCCTTCCATGTGTGCAGCACTGTCAGTGGCATGGTGCATTCATTTATGTGCATTTTGAACCGAAAAAAAAAAGCCTGTCTTTTATTTGCTGTCATAAAATCTGATTGGCCCTCGGACAGGTTTCTGTTCCTCTTGGCATAAGACGTGGTGTAAAAATATGATGTGTTGTTTATATGTTTTCTTCCAACTGAGGTAATTATTGTTTTCAGCATTCCCGGGTGCGCGATCTTAAAACAGACAGAAGATTGTTATTAAATATGTTTCATTTTCCCAGCCTGATTTTGCCACTTCCTCCGTTTTTTCATTCACACGTGAAGAAATACTTTTTGAATCACTCAGGGAGATAAGTTTGATATTTACCTGGGACAGAGCCTGCAGCTGCTGGCAGTGAAACAATACCTTTGCCCTTCCTTGATAAATTTAGTGTAAAAAAAAAAAATTGCCACCGTCTGACACATTTAAAATTTCCATTAAAACCTCTTCTACACCAAACAAGATACTGAATACCCGGTAACTAAATCCACAGAAAGATTCTAAAACAGAATGACTGTCCGGACGTATCCCTTGCCTATATGAAAACCTCCTGACACCCGGAGCCTCAAATGACACGGAGAAAGACTGAAACCTTGGAACACGGTAGTCGGGTTTCTGAACAGGAACTCTCAAATCCCACCAAATTTTCGTAATAAAATCTTCAGCAGCGAGAAGGGAACCTGCGGAGCGAGTCTTGGAACTGCAGTCAGAATGATTTATGGCTAGAAAACAACAAATAGGGCTCTTGGTATGTTGTATCTTTTGCCCAAACATAGTGTTTTAGAAAGTGATGTAATGTTTGTTTTGCTCAGCAGACACTTATGTTTTTAGTAAAAATTATGTACTTGTCTAAGTATTATTCATATGTACCTATTTGTGCATGTACTAAATGCATTTATTGGATTTCCTTACAAGATTCTAAAACTTCATTAATTTACCACACTGACAAGGACTACACTACTCTCCCACGATCTACAGTACACCTGCACACTTGTCCAAAGCTGTCCAGCACCAGTGCCCATAACATACCTTTCTCTGTTGTCACAGGGTGACCCCGGAGCCTCGGGAGAAACAGGCCCAATGGTAAGTCGCTCTTGAAAGTGGCAAAATGCACATATTGTGTATATCTGCCTACTTGCTGTGCCCTGGCGTGAAATGAGAAGGGGATTTCACTTGAATCCAGGCCTAAGAATATATTCCAAACAATACAGTGACCATTTTGGGTCATCTTGTAAACATTCCCTAATGCGTTTTATTTTTAGGGAAAAAAAAACTTTTGAGGACATTTCATGTGTTTTTTTTTACTTTTTGAAATATAGGTATTATAATTAAGGATTCTTGTTATTTTTCCATTGACATCCAAAAACATAAATATGGTTTATTTTTGATAGCTATCTTGATAATTCCCTAAAACGTTAGCAGAAGTTATGGTTTGACTTGATTGCGATTGTGTTTATTGTAGGAAGGCTTTTTATGAGTGTGTAGAAAGTGTACGACATTTAGATTTATTTGTTCTTATAAAACCACAAATTTAGTAATAGGAACCGTCCAGCAAAAGGAAAAACGCCTTTGAGCGTCAGTGACAGTGGAGCTGTTCCTGGCTGTAGTGGGAGCGCATGTGAGCACTTTGAGAATGGGACACTGTCACGTTCCTCTCTGCTCATATTGTTGTAATTGGCTATCCATTGAACTTTACTGCACATGGAGAAAAACTAATCCCATTTCTTAATAGAAACTTGTGTTCAAACCCCCTGTCAGCAATTCAAAGTAATTTTCTGAAATGAATTATGTGACTCAGTCAGGGGAATCTGCAGTTGTTACTGAGAATAGCCATTTTTATCGTGAATGTTAAACCATTACCATAATTCAAAATCTCATTGTGGCTGCGTGGGTATATAAACACTGGGAGCTGAGCTAAAACATACAGCAGAAGTGGTTCACGAGGCACCGGAAAATGTTTATTTTCACACATGAAACCCATTAGAGGGGCAAACTGATCCAATTAGCAGCAACAGAATGCTGATTTGGTGTGCAGCAAATTAAGCATCCTATAAACCCCTCCCGTCTCGTGCAAATGCGTGGGACACTCCCGTGTTTACAGGCGTCAGATGCGTGAACGAAGGAGGAGGGACGGGACGCGTTGGGTGATGTGCAGATTTTGCGGGAAGGGCTGGGAATAGCGTGATGCAGCTTGGAAATCCATCCATTAGGGTCACAGGGACAAGCTTAAAATTCAATTGTCCTAAAGCCACTGATTTATTTATATATCAGAATATAAATGTGCCTCAGTCCGGTTCGCTGCCAACATTGACAAAGATGTCTCTCTTTTCCACTTCTGGTGGTGCTCCTACAAAATACTTCATCCAGATCGGTGCCATGGCACTAAAAATCTTTTCCAAACTTCCAAAGAAGTGTTCATGGTGACCACTTACAAAAAAAAAATACTGTCTTGGATGGCTGTCTTAGTAACAGCTTTATAAGCCATATACATATGGTTTATTATGCAAATAACGTTCTCTCTTTTAAGAACTAGTGGATTATAATGTTATGTCTTTGTTAAGGTCAATTAAAGGGAGGGGATATGAGCGACAAACTGCACGATTCGTGTAGCTTATGTTCCACACAAGAGAATTGTTGATTGATTATGCATATTAAAAGGCCAACGTCCACTGAAGTAGCGGGATTGTAAATGTATTCATGAGGTAGAAATTACTTTTACAGCTCTTCTCCAGTTATTGTGTAACTTGGTTGTGAATGCTTTGTTTTCCTGGACTCCATTCTTAACTATTAAATAACCCCTAACATTTAAACAGTTCCATTGTTGTAGTCTTTCAATTAAAAAATTGGGGTTAATCTTAAAAACGATTTCAATGTTGTTGAGTAGGGTTATTCAAATCATGGTCCTTAAGGTCTGAGCACTGCTGATTTTCCAGCCTTCAGGTATGAAGCCTCTGTGCCCAATCAGAATCAGTAATTACTTAACTAACTACCTCGGAGAACTGAAAACAAGGCCTGGATTTGGAATTTGAGGGCCAGATTTAAGAGCCCAGTTGTAGAGGATACAGTCGCTTCTGACGATGTAGTCTCTTAGATGCTGTGAAGTTGTAATAGGATTGTTTTTTTTTTTTCTTCCTGAACATAAATTAGATATCAGTTCATACATCAAAGTGCATTTCTGCTACAAGTTAATTGTTGCTCACTACTCTTAAGACCATGGGCAGAGATGTACTGGCCATTGGGACTAGCAAGAAAATTCCAGCTGGGATGTTGTAGGCCAAAAATGTTCAAGGGAGGTGGCCCGCTCCCCCCAGGAGTGAAAAATATTCAATTGGGATATATTTTCCCAGGCTGTTCATTCTTAGTCCATCCGTGACCTTAACCCTCCAGTCGTACTTAAAGACACAAATGATGCAGCTGAATGTACTTTAAAAAAGTCACTGCTGTGACAGCATGTAACACCAAAAGCGGTGGGGTCACATGACGTGTCTCCCTGCAACTGACTCTGTTTTGTCGACCGTGCCCCATGGCCCATATGGGCAAGAAAGATAACAGCCGAGTAACACACAACAGGGAGTTCTGATAATCTCTGTTTGCAGGGGTTTACAGGGATGCCTCTGGTGCAGCGAACCATGCCTGGTGTAATTGCATTCTGGAGGGGAGGTACATGCCCTCGTCTGCGGGCGGTATTCCAGGGGCCCGTGCCCATTTAGCGCCGCATGGATTTTTGATCTCGTCACTATTGTTAAGGAAGAGCGCACAAATTCCATGGCTCCGTGAGCCTCCAAACATGTGGAGCTCGTTAGAACGGCGTTTTGGGCCCTCTGTCAAGCAGAAGGAGGCCCTCTTTGTAGGAGTTGTAGTCATCATTTTGTCTTTGGTGGGATGGGACAGTAGTGGGTGTTTATGGAGGGGTGGTGTTAGCAGTCAGGGGTTTTTACCTTCTAGAGATTGCTGGCAGCACTTTACCCCTTTGCATCACGGCTGGGGTGAGGGTGGCGGGGGCCATGTAGGGAGAAGGAATTTTTAATGTTGAATGTTAAAGTCATAGAGGTTCTCACGGCGACTGGCGCCGCCTCACAGTGCCACTGTCGAGCCGCACAGGAGTGGAGAGCAGAACCCGGTGACTTTTTCCGCAGCCTCCTGCCAGTCTTCCCCCATGGTCAGGAAGGCGGTCACCTCGCACGGCCGACAGAGCGCACGCCCCAGCCTCCCGCTAATGTGCCGCTGGCTCGTAAATGGGCTGACGCGAAACACATTTTCTGTGCGTCTCTCGTCACCTCCAAGCCAAACATGAAGTGGAGATATCCCGGCATACAGCAAGTGCCAAAAAGTAAATATGATTTTTTTCGCTTGAGATGTATTCCATGGAAGATTAGTAATTCAAGAAGTAAACCTGTGTAGGACTTCGAAAAAATCAGCCGTAAACATAAATAAAGATTTTTTTTTTTTTTTGGAGCTTGTACTCTTTAGAAATCATTTTGTTTGGAGAAACATGTTTTGCCCTCCAAAGCTTGTTTTAATGCATCATTTTGGCCGGGGCTTCTTGGAGCGTTAAGGAGTATGTACTACTCATGGGGCCCTCGTTTCTGCTCCAGAACATTTTGAGGAGGCCCAGGTCCAAGTATTTGGCAAATGGCTGTTTTTCTTGACTTTGTACCACACGACATGTCCATTCTTCTCAGGATGCCAGGATATGCTAATTTACCGGGACCAACCGTCAACGTCAGATCGCAAATGCATACTAACAGGTTGGAAGTTTAAACCGTCTGCGGCCGCAGCCCCGCAAATTTATGAACTAGATGATTTTCGGTAAGCATGGTTTTAAAAAATTATTAAATGGCCGCTGTTTTGTGCCTTGCAGTTTACCATTATGTTGTGTAATCAATATAAAAAACAGTAATCAAACAAAGGTTACACTTTTTATGAATGGGTTAAGAGGAGCTTTTATGGAATGTTATCATATAGCTGGCGGAGAGAGAAAATATTAACCTTTCATCAAGACCTAATCTCTCACTCACCATATGCTATTCAGTCCCCCTTCCAATGCTTTGAGGACCCGTAGATTCAGAGCAGAAGAAAAAAAAGAGCTCTGTGAAACAGTCATTTCTCACTGGAGGCCTGAAAGAAAAAAAATATATTTAATTGAACCAGGAAGCTGTAAAGAAACAGAGTTTTGGCCGGAAAGTCTGGTGTTAGTGATAAAGCTATTCGGTAATTCGAGTTCAGTGACAGAGCCGAATGAAAGTGCCACTGAAGTGCAGCAAAAGACATTAATTTGCAAGCGAAGGAACTGCAAGCTCTGGGTTGTTTTGTCCCTGAACAGTGACTCCTTGCTGTCCCTTAGCACCTATACGATCACTGAAGTTATGCAAAGAATGTTTTTGCCTCCTCTGAAGCTTGAGAAAAGCTTATAGATATACCTCTGTTACCCAACAGCATGTGCGATTTTTTTATATATACTCCAGCACACAATGGCACCATTGAATGCGGTACGCCACGTGAATATACACCATGTCTGTTCACGCCTGTTTTATGTGCCATAATTCATCAGTACCGCCGAATACAAGGCACCAGATCAATTAGGAGGCCTTAGGCGGAGGTCGGTTCGAGGGGCCGGGGCCTGTCCAAGACGACTTGGGCCGGTTCTGTGGAGTTCCCTGGATGGCTCCCAGTTTGGAAACAGGTTTGACGTGCCAGATGGCTCGTCCCAGTGCCCGAGCCAGCCACGCAGGATTCATGCCATACAATGGCCCCAGTGAGCGGGGCGCGGATGTGCCGGCATCCCGCCACTCTGCCGTGGCTAGTGGCTCACGCTGGACGGCTGGGTATTCCCAGTCGGAAAAATGCCCCCTCTCCTCCAATCATATTTAGGAGTACAGGCTGTTTTGTACAAGTTTTTTTTTTGTTGTCACTCAAGCATTATATTTTACCATTTTACTGTTGTATCACTGTTTTATATATTTTTTTTATTATTATTAATATTTTTCCATGACTGGGCCTAGGCGTCCTTCCCAGGCCAAGGCCGGTTCCAGCTGGTTTCCCCGGCGGAGATTCCCGAGCCGTTCTGGCACACCTCAGAGCCACTCTTACCTCATGCCTGGGGTCTGGCGACGGCGGGTCGATGTTTGCCGGCTTGTACGGTGGGCTGCCGGGCGGAGGCCTCTCACGTCTGCGGCGGCCAGGAGAGGATGCTAGGTGCTAGTGTTTGGAGTGCTGCGTGTTCAATGTGTTTTTCCTCTCCTCATACCGCACGACGGAAAGATTCCAAATCACAGTTCATCCGTCCATGTACATTTAATATAAAAACAGTATATTTCACTCGAGACATGAAAGTGGACTTTAATAATCGTAAATCCTACCCTTGATCCTGAGCTTAGGCTCCTCCTGAACCAGGGAAAACAGAGAGTGAGCTAACAGCACACTTGTAACTTTAGCACGATGGCTTTGCCCCGAAAGCTGGCTTTGTTATGTTCGACTTTCCAAGCGAAACAACAAAAGTCATGGTAACTCCTTCACTCCATTTGTCTTCTCTGGTTTGTACTCAACACGTGAAAGCCAGTCCTGCCCTGGATGGTGTGTCTTTGCATGACGAACAGAAAACTTCCCCTGACCTGTTTTATTCCTTGTGTTTGCAGGGACCTGAGGGACCACCGGGACCCAAGGTAAGCTTAAATCAACCTTCCGATGAAACGTTATTTGTCACCTTTGATGAATGAGTAACATAATCTAAATAAACCACATGGACAGAAGCTACCTCTGTTTGTCTGCAGCAGTCTTGTCAACACAGGGACCTGGGTGCCTCCTGGTTTTTCCAACAGCCTCTAAATTCATCTATTAAATCAGTTCAGACATTTTCTATAAGTTTGTTTGAAGACTGCAGCTGATTTTATATTTCAAATTATTTCAGAGTTGTTTTCTTTTTTTTGGGGGGGGGGGGAGCTGCATGGTTGGAAACCTGATAATTAGTCATCAGTCGGACCAATCGAGACCCAGGAAGTCAGCCCAGCCACCTGGGGATACTGGGATTGAGCGTGACACTGGTGACCCAGAGTAGGCCAATCAGACACATCCTCTCATATCTGCTGCTGGCTTACAGGACTAATTGCAGCATAGCGTGATTGTGTCAGTTGCATTAATGACTCACAAAATGGGACCATCCAATTATCTTTCATTTGTTGTACCATTGAGTTGAGTTTAGGCCATACCTTTGTGCTTAAACGTTTCCGGATCTATGCAGGTGCTCTTCTAAAACACATCAGAGCAATTCAGTTTGGTGAAAAATGCTGCCTTTTCTGATAGCACCAAGTCAGGGATAATACAGTAACAGTTACTGTAATATTCTGGGTATTCACTAAACTGTAATGTTCTCTAAACTGTATAATGTATAAAAAATAATAATAATTAAAATCAAATTTCATAAAACTGTTGGAAGCAATAGCTCACGTTTAGGCCATCAAATAGAGAGATAGCTCTAAAGAAGCTCTTTTATGTAAATTCTCCTATGGTTGACATTTGCCCTGGTGCATGACCCTGCCACCGATGGAGTGCTCCACACACTAGCTGAGGTGCCCAGTGAAACTGAGGCATCCGTATTTATTAAGCACATGGCCTATAAATACCTTAGACAGAATCCAGGAAGGAGCAATGAAAATGTCACAATTGCAAATAGTACTCTGCTCAGTAGGATGTAGTAGTAAAATTGGTCTCTTTGGTCCCTCTGTACATATTGTATGCATATACAAAGGTATATAGCAGTATTTCCCTATCTGGTCCTCGGGGACCCACAGCCGGTCCATGTTTTTGCTCCCTCCGAGCTCCCTGCCAAACAGGCCGTGTTTTTGCAAAATGTGGACTATCTGTGGGTCCCTGACGACCGGATTGGGAAACACTGGTATAAAAAGTACACAATAAGTGTACATAAATAACCAGTAGCAAGATGTGTTGTAAGGTCCATATTGTTTTGCTAAGATGCAAAGTGGGACCCGTCTCAGCCTCATGTCAGTGGAAAGCACCAGCATCAGATATCTTACCATATGTTTATCTTCTTGTTTACAGGGCTCTTTTGGCTCGCCAGGAATTCCAGGTGCTGATGGGCAGAAGGTAGGTCCATTGGGCAAAAGATATAAAAATATTGAATAAAGAATCGCAAAAAAACTGAAAGTATTTCTCCTGGCTAGCATACGATTTATAGACTCTTACGAGTAGTAGTCCTGTTTCTTTCGGCCCCTGAGCCCCTAGCTCTGTTTCAAAGCATGCTTTCTGTCTTCTGCTCACACTGCATCGTGGGGCTTTCGGGGGGCCGGTGAGCGTGCCAATTCCTGCACCGCCCGGAGCTCCAGGGTTGCGTCATGCATTACCTGCGCCACACTGCGATCCATCTGGACTGATTAGGCCAATGCTGGGCGCCTTTCCTCTGGAACAGAGGGAGGAAAGGAGTCATTTCCTTGCTGAAGTTTCACGCTATTATCATTTTTATAGGAAAACACAAAGATATATTCTTTGGAACAATACGTGGAGAGGAAAAATAGATTTGCTTAAAGTTGCTAGATGTAACCATTGCCTGTGCTGCAAATACAGCTCTGGAAAAAGACCATTTAATATTTTTCAAAAATATGCATTTTTAAATCCTAGTTTAGTCCTGATTCTGCTGGCAGAAGGCTACACTGCAAGGCAGGCTGCTTCCAGGCTCAAAGTTTCTAAGACAGCAGTACACGAGAACAAGGTGAAGCAGGTGACATTGGAAACGCCCAAAAACCAGCCAGGTAGAGGGCAGAAGGAACTTTCTAATGCCAGAGATGACCGTCAACTTTTCTTGCAATGGCTCGTAAATGGGAGGATGACCTCAAGTGACCTTCAAAAAGAACGGGAAACATTAAGTGGTGTGAAGTGCACTGCTAGGACAGACCTAAAGACCCATAAAGCAAGGGTGAAACCCTTCCTCAATGAAAAGCAAGGAAGAGCCAGGCTGGAGTTGGCAAAAAAAATGTATATCTACACAGGCACATACCCATAAATTGAGAAATTAGTGAAACTGAAAATTTTGCTGTGGTCTCTTAATTTTTTCCAGAGCTGTATATATATCAATGTTTGTACTACAAATATTTAATTATATGTCTGGTAGGATATGGAGTGTGGATGACAGGTTTGTTCTGTGGTCAACTGAGGAACCACTGGAGGCTAGCAGAATCGGACGCCCAAACCAAGAAATTATAGAATGGGTTCAAAGAGAGAATCATCTGTACTTTGTCAAAGGTAGTTTCTTTCTTTGATGAGCAGAGGATGATCCTAGAAAGGACAGAGGGTTGGCTATGTAGAAACAAACACATAAAGTATGCAAGTAGGTGGCCCACACTATGAGGAAGAAAGCAGATTTAGGAGAGCTTAGCTTTAAGCCTTGAGATATAGCACTTACATATGAATTACAAAGTGAATGGTCTATTTATTAACCAGTTTGTTAGGTCTTGAGAAGAGACACACTCCTGTAAGACATGTTATTGCATTTTTGAAGTCTCTCCTCCTATGATTACAGTAGAAGAAGATCCAGAATCAATCAAACAGCAATAGAGGCAGTAATGAACTTACTAGAAAATGTATTAGAAAAGAGAAAGCAGACATAGAAGTCTATGAAGAGAAAAAAAAGAGGAAGAGGAAAGTTAAAGGTGGAACAAACAACTAGTGTATAAGAGCAGGAAGACTCCCTCCCAGTGGTGTAAATTCAGCTTGTCTGTCTGTAGTGTCTGTGTTCCCATGGCCAAGACTAAAGGAACTTAAACTTGCCTGGTGCAAATTCTTGTTGTTTTTTTACAACAAGTAAAATATTTGTCTCATTTTTGTAGATAGACACGTTTCATTTTATGCAGTTTAACAGCAGCACTGTACAGATTTCCTCTTTGGTATAAAAAAAAGCACAAAAAAGTAAATTACTAGTCCACCCGTAGAATCATGTGATTTATTATTTGATTGTTGAAAATTCCAGTAAATAGAAAAAGGGCGTCTTCACATTTTTCCCGCAATCAATGTAAGCTACACCATTGTTTACACAGAAAAAAAATAATAAGAACAAAGTAAAAGTTTTGTTAATAGAAAACAGAGACCACATTTAGTCAAGAGTCATGCTCCTCTTGAAGACAATTGAATGCAAACTCCCCTGAATCTGTCATTGTGTTGGACCATGCCTGATGTTGGATGGTTGGATGATGCCTTCCTCATCTACAAAAGTTCAGCTGTGGTGTTTAGATTGTGTTCATGTGGAAACGTGCGCTCCGGAAAAAGTCATTCACAGAAAGTTTATGGAGAAACCAGCCAAAGAAATACTAGTCTGTTTCAAGACAAATACGAGATGACACGAGAAGCCCTGCCCCAGCTAATAAAGATTCTGTCCGTTTCTAAGTAATAAGTATTCAGCAGTCCTACAGCTTGTTCTGTCGCGTATGTGCTTAGCTTCTACCTTAGGTTTAGCCTTAAAATGTGCTAATATTTCACTAATCAGAATGATCCAGGAGCGATTGGCTCCCTGAATCCATGAACCTCAAGCCTTAGGATTCACAGATTCAGTGTTTAATTTAGAGAGCCCTCGTTCTGTAGCTTATGACATGCAACTGTTTTCCAGTGCTTTGTCTGGGTCTATTTAAGTTTGTCTTTTTGGATAAAGGTTTGCATGCTCTGTTATAGGGAGAGACGGGCTCCCCTGGAATCGATGGGACCCCTGGTGTCAAGGTTTGTGCCACCTTGTCATGACTGGCCCCTGTCATTGCTTTCTATTGCCTTTCTTTGCCTTTACCATACCTGCTACTGTTTTCCATGGATTTTTTCATTATGTTGTCACATGTGACGAGTCAGTGACGAAGGGTTGGCCATTGCGCCATCTCATCAGTTCTGCGGAATTCTCACTGAAGGACATGCCATGTCTATCGTTCCACTTGCCACATTGCACCTTTGCCGTTTGTTGCGTGGTTGAGAAAAGCTTGAGACGTGCTTGAGACCAATGACAGGTGCCAGATGGCATCAGCAGTGATGGGGATGTTTAGAAAGTCCGTTACCATCCACGTTCCATGTCATTTGATATCCAGGCATATGGGTGTCATCTCGCAGTGACATCATGGGACGTCCATTGACAGTTTTCTGTTGTCTTTGCTGGTCTGGTGCATTTATGCTGGTCTGGGTTTTGGGTTTATTTAAATATAATTTGGGTTGAATCTCAGGGGCTATTGTTGGGCAGGGGGGAAGCCTCGAAATATGACATGCTTGCTTTAATTTAACAGGAAGTGCAGATAGGATCTGCAGTCGTTCCTGGCCGTAGCAGGGTTAGTGGTATGGTGTTTAATGGTGCTTAACACTCCTTGCTTTTTTCTCAACAGGGTGAAATGGGAGAACGGGGTGAAAAGGTAACATTATCAGACGTTCATTGGCTTTATGGAAAATGATGTCACTTCACCTCCCCCCCCCCCCCCCCAAGTCAGCAGTCAGAATGTTTAATGATATTTTTCTTCTCTCAGATGTGCATTCTGTTCAGTAACACTAGCAGACAGACTCATGACAGCCATAATATTTGACTTTGCTCTTTGGATCAAAGGAAAAAAAATACTTGATACTATATTTAGGAGATATTATAATTTATTTCTTCTTGGTCTCTGCAAATCGTTCTGATACCAATACTGTACCGTCGCGTCAGGTTTAAAGTCGCTGCTAACTTGCATTGCTTTTCAAGATGCACACTGACGTTGATTCAGAATGTTTTGGATTTTATGATTAAATTCAATACAGTGTAATTCAGCTTATTTTCACGTAACACCTTTCCCAACATAAATTACTTTAACAAAGGTTCAGTAGTAATAACAGTGTCATAGCTGGGAATAGCAGAAGTTAATATAGAGGTTTATTAAGAGTCTGAGTAGAGAAAAGCCAGGGCACAGCATGGAAGATGAATGAAAACATTCTGCAATGGTTAATAAAAGGAAAGAGCTGCTGATAGTTCAGGTCAACAGGCTGCCTGACACCTTTCTAGTAAGAAATGAATTTCCTCAGGTCATCGGTGGTGTCCCTGTACCTCTGCTGAGGGCCCAGATTCCAGACCTTGCAGCTCACACAAAATTGAAGTTCTCCACAGACTCAGGGACACCCGGGGGTGGGGGAAAGGAAGTAAACACAGAGTGAGTCAGTAGCGGTACAGGGATGACATTACACTATCTGTCAGGATGTTCCGCAGACTGGGAACCCTGCAGCCAGCCGCCCTTTCATTCGTTCTATGAATTAAGAGAAGACCTGCATCCTGCGGTCTGAGAGTGTATTTCATCTTATGCACATTAATCAACTCTGTGAGATAAGCGGGGGCCAAACCTTTCAAGAAGTCCATCCTGAGCCAGAAGCTAGTGGAAAGACAATGAACGGGCGTTGCATGGTCATATATTTCTAGCTGTGGTTACAGTCCCTGCTGCTGCACTTTGAAATTGGCTGCAGGACATAGAGTTTGAGGTTAAAGAAAGACTGTACTGTAGTATAACATTTTATAAAGAATGCAGATATACATTTTTCCATATCTTGAGCTGTAAGTAATCGCCTTAGTTTTGCAATATTTATGAACTTACGAGCATATTTTGGATATAGAATTAAAAAATACTTATTATTGGCCTGGTTTGAGCTAAAAGTTCTGAGCTGATTCAGCGCAACAAAACTTTAAGCCCCCAGAGTTAAGGAGGCCTTTTTTCAGTAATAGTAAAACTTATTATTATTTGGGTTTAGAAAGAGCTGATTGTCATTATCTGAGTTTTGGTCAGGCCGTTACACTGTTTAAATGTACTGGGAGAATAGTATTGGCTCCATCCCTCTGGGACTCCATATTTGACTAATGACAATGACTTCCTATACTTCACTTACCCCCCAGCTCCGCTTCCCACTCTGTCCCACCTCACTAATTGGTCGATAATTTTCAGATGAGCATATGTCGTAACCTTTTACCCCTTATAGTCTTGTCTTGGTAAAGTCAGTTATGCTGAATCTTATAAGAGCCACAGCTCAGTGGAGGCCTAGTTAGCTAAGATTAGAAGCTTGCTCAGCTGCCGAGCAAAAGGGCTACATTGTTCCCTTCTCAGATATTTGCATTGTTTGCTGTTTTTGGCTGGTAAAAAATGAGGGGAAAATGCTTTGTGTTCTCGGGGTTTTGAGCAAGACAAACAGCATTTTTTATGACTCATCACACTGGCATTATTCACAGAGGTCTTCATTAAACTGTCCTAATCTTTCCGTTTACTCAACATGACATGGCAGCAGTTCAGGAATGGGTCTGTAGGGGGTAGTATGGAGAGGGCTTAGTGATCCAAAAATGCATGCCTTATACTGGATGCTAAGACAAGAATGCAATCAGACTTGGAAGTTATTCTGTGGTTATGGAACTGAAAAAATGAACTTCTAGTCTGCACTACTCATTGCCATTTTTTCTTCACCACCAGGGCGACATGGGCGAAGATGGACTGAAGGGTGAGGTGGGCGAGAAGGTAGGGCATCTTATTTCTTCGGCGTCTACTTTTTGCGTCATTGCTGTTGCATTTAGGAGCTCTGCAGCATCCTACATCTTATTCCTATCATGAAACATCCGGGAGAAGCTGGCCGCCTGTTCACAGCTGGCGCCGCTTAATCCAAACCTCATGATCCAGAACATGGAGCTATGGGTGTAAATTGGACCCACATGGAACGCGATGCTAAACTGCAGCCTTAGCCTGAGCTCTTTTCATGGGATCCACCGTGTTTCCTGCTTGGATGCCCCCTTTGCAGCAAAGTAGCAACATTTTCCCTGGACACAGCGTGCAGCAGGTACCCTTGGATGAGAATTTACCTGTTTTCTTTGTAAGGGATAGTCAAGGATGGGAGGGCTGGTGCAAAGCACAAACTTTAACCCTTCAGCCTGGCTTGAGGAGTCGGAACAGATGTTACATTTATTTTAGGGGTGATGAAGCCTTTCATTCAGTGGGCTTCAGTAGGGCCTGTGGTGTGAGTGTTTTCCTCAAAATATGTGATGTAGTCTGACACAATAAAGAACACAAGGTTGTCATAAAAGTTAAAAACATAGATATTAAATATAAGAGATATAAAACATTGTGGCATATCCATAAAAATCTCACATGCCAAGTTTAGTATTTTACTGAAGTGTCTTTCAAACACCTTTTAAAATATGGGGCGAGACCGTTTTGATATGGGAAAGATAAAAATAACCATTATTGATGGACAACGCAGGCAAAAATGTGTGATCAATGTGTTTCCGACAATTTATCGCCGGCTGAAGCAGAGCTGCTTTGTAAAGTTTTCATTTTCGGACATTTTCGTTTTAAGCCAAAGACCAGGGTCTGTCGATGCGAGTCTGGGAGAACGTGAGAGAAAGGGAATGGCTCGATAAAGGTCTTCTGGGCTGAGACAGTTTTGATGTTTGCTACAGGAAAGCAAAGGGCCCAAAGTTGGTTCAGAGAAAGTGGGAAAAAAAACCATCAGGAACTCCGAATGACTGGAAATAAATGCTCTGCAGCGAGTCAGCTACTATGACTTCCTGTGCACTTCCCAGAAAAATGTTCCCATTTACCAGATATCAAAAGCAGCAAAATAAAATCAAAGCAATGTACAAGTGGCTGTAAAAATAGAACCGGATCGAGGAAGCAGTCAGTTATAATTATTTATTGCCGTGACATTAAAAAATCTGATCAAACTATTAAATGTGTTTCAGATAAGGAAAGCAATGTATATTTTTTTGGCCATGTAAAATAGCGAGCATATGTTGAGTGTAATTGGTTTTAAATAAGTAAGGACATAATTCACATGGTCTTTGTGTAGCCAAGCTGATTTAATAAGAATCAGATGTATAAGAGTGATTAATTATACAGTAGCTTGCAAAACATGGAATATTTGTTCAACACGCATACACTTACACAAAATGGACCCCAGAAAAATATTGTACAATATGTGGAACTTCAAAGAACTTGACTTTAAATGACAGAGCTCCGGCTCAGATTATTTTAATTGCCCCACAGTTTTTTGATACCATATGTAATGCTATGCGTAGCAGTTTTGAAGAGGTACTGAATCAACCTCTCTGGCACAATGCATTGTGGGTGCTACAGCTGGAGCGCGGGACTCTCGTCCACCGGGTTTGATGAGGCACCTGTAGCTTTGCCACATGGCCGGTCAGATGCCACCCTGCTTTCCAGCAGGCCACATTTTTGGCCAGCACCCATCGGGGTCATGCCAGACATGCATCCTGAGTCTGAGGACGACCCGTATAAACAGAGCAGGCGCAAGCAGAGAAAAAAATACAGCCGTAAGAGAAGTAAGAGAAGCACAGGGTTTGTTTGAAGTCAGAGTGAAATATTTTGGCAAGGGCACCCGAAATGTGAAAAAGCTCCGGTGACAAAAACCAGTCACTTGTCTTCACGGAGGTGTTAATTTTGCTGCCGGACCTGTCAGAACCTCGGCACTTTGGACTTTTGTATCGTGTGCTACCCGTCCATAGGCGATGGGCCGAGATGAAGTCATAACATCTTCCGCTTTTACGTGAAAAATATAAACAATGAATGTCGCTCCCGGAAAGAATGCCATATCTAAAATACAGCCATTTCAAATACGACAGGGGTGGAGGAAAACATATATTATACCATGTTAAAAATTTAAAAACAGATTTTACTTTGGGGAAATGAAAAAACCCACTCAAGGATTCGAGGGCCTCCACATGTCTGTCGCTTAATGCCACAGATTTCGGTTTTAGTCTCACAAGCCAGTCTCCCTGCGTGGCGCAGTGAGTTTAAATCAATTAGTTGCGTGTGTGATGTGTAAATGTTTAACGAGGTGTGAACTTATGAGCTCAGGTCCCATTGTGTAGAATTTCTGCACAAAAGCAGAGAAATATCACCGAGGGCTAAATTCCCACAGTCCTGATCCGCTCCTGGGTAGTTTATGTGGATTCAAAAGTTTTGACTGAACCACAGGTCACTTTTGATGCCTCCCAGTCCCTGGATGGAAAGTTTCTGAGCTGCCTGGAAACATTCCCTGTGCTGGCTGTCTCTGCGAGTGCCAGAGCATCGCGGTATCCTTGGATCTTGGAACAAAACTCACTCAAAAGTTGAAGCCAAGTTCCAAAAGCACAGGATCATGCAGCTCTTCAGAAGACCAGGTCCTGCTCTGTCACCCAGTCGCCCCAGTGCAAGTCGTCTCTCACGCCCTCCAGCAAAGCGTCTGCATGCTCTGCTAATCTGCTCCTAATCCGCCACCGAGTGCCGCATTTCTGCTCTGCTCCCTTGACGGTTGCTGCAGTGACAGCCCCTCCCCTGTAATGCGGCCGGCTGTGTCGGGTGGGGGTGTGGCTCCTTTTCACCAGGTGGCTGGCATCCACCTTCCTCCATCTTTCACTGAGGTTTCATTCGGCACCACAAACGTATTTAAAACACTGTCTGCGTGCCATTCGGCGCCCCGCCCGCCCAGTTGGGTCTGAACTTGGCTGCCATGCAAGTGCTCGTTTTACCAACTTTAATCTCTTGGCAGCACATCAGCGTGACATTCGCTGGCTGTGTACCACCGTCGGCCATCAAACAGAATCGCATTGCCATCCGAAGTGGATTGAATCTACGCGGTATAATTTCATCCTGCCCAGTGATCTCAATGGAACTGGCGATATCGTTCATGATTTTCTTAATGCCTTGAAAACAGCTCAACAGTTTACCCCCATCCACTCAGGTTTTACACACTGCCAGCTTTTATTCTTCCTCTCCTTCACTACAATCCCCAGTTTTTCATTTTCTGTCATCTGATAAATAACTTCATCCATAGCGCAGACATTACTACACGCTGAGGTGCATTGTGGGAGCTGCGTTAAGCACCTCCGTGCCCTCTGTCTGTGCCACGCGTACTGGCGAAACTGGGCCCAGATGTGAGCCGACATTAAACAAATGCCGTAAGTGCCAGATTTTAACAGGTGCGCAGAAGTGTTCCCTTTGATTTTTTTTAAGTGCCAAGTGTAATTCTGTAAAAAAATTTAAAATGGCAGAAGTCCAAAAAAAGGTTCCCAGCATCTTATATCTCACCACAACACATTTCTGGGATTGATTAAGGTAACTGCTCCCAGTCATCTAGATGGGATGCTTTGTTAAACTTATTCTACACATCTTGATATTTTTCAAAACAGTCACTTCAGGAACCATTTCATGCCTCATATCTGGAGATCAATTTTATAACGTTGGGGGTAATTCCTGAATCACGGACACGCACATTACAAAATTAACCGCTGCAATCTTTGCGACCTGCCAGCTCCTCTATATGTCATTGTCCCAAAACCTGAAGATGAAGAATTGCACCATGGGCCAGTTTTTTTTCCCAGCTCTAAGCCCTGTTCAGCCAGCCGCATCGTGTTGGCACGAGTGCTGATGAACTGCGCAACGGCAGAGCGTTAAGTTGCGAAAACATCCATATTAAAGATGTAAACAATGGAAGACGGAGGGCAATACGCAGCTGGGATCATTAATGGAGTTTATGGGCGCCTTAAAGAACACAGGCCAATTAAACGTTCCTTCTGGCACACGTGTTGTAATGGCTTCTCGTAAAAGCGAGAGCGGACTTTCCTCCATTGGCATGTTAAGCAGGGCTGCACTGATGGGGGACAGCAAGGACGGCTGCAAACCTGATAAGACGATAACCAAACTTATTTTCAGTTGGTGAGGTATCAGCATTAACGAGCAAGCTCATTTCATCTCATTGCACTAGAGAGCACATTCAGTGAATTCTTTTATTGATTTGCCTTGTCTGTGTTCTGTCTGGGTCAACCATATTCACATTGCATAATTATAGACTTCTCCTGGAAGAGCTTTCGCACCTTGGCATATTGCATTTTGGCTAGTTCCACTCAAACAAAGCTGAAATCTGATGGCAAGGTTTCTGAATGTGTGGGTCAGGCAGCTGGCTCAGCTCCACGAGCCAGGTGGTCCAGCGAAAGAAAGGAGTACTGCGGCTGTTTTATCTAAATAAGCATCTCAACAGCCTAAAGGCATATTGCGGGTATTAATAGTGGTTACGATAGTTTGGAGGCTGGGTGCCCGTCAGACACTTTCCCAGGGCGCAGTCCTACCAGCTCACTTTTTTCGTCTTACTCGCCATTCCGCAAGGATACAGCAGGGATTCTGACTCACAGGAACCCTAAAGAACCCCGAGCTGCAGCCCAATCTTGGACAAGGTCAGAGAAGGGCAGCTGTGGTCCCGTAATTTTTTGCCAGTGGACATCTAATCCATTGGGATTTAACCCTTCACCACATGGTACTTGACCAGTTCCCCTCCAGGTGAACACTGCGGGCTGTGTCCCATCGGTTCAGCACGCTGTATTTCTTTACCCATGAGCTGTTAACGTCTCATCTGTTAGCTTCCTCTTCCGGCCGCCGAATGTGAAGCCAAAGCTTCCCCTGGGCCCCATGGCTGTCCAGCCAGCCTTTCAGGGTGAATCACAGATTCCTGTCCTCCTCCTCCATCTTGGCTGTGGGCTCATTGCCTGGCTGTAAGGACATATCCCAGCCTCCGGTCCTTAGATTGATTAGGCAATTTTCAGCAGAGCCTTGCAATGTATTTCCCTCATTAGACTCAATCACGTCGCAGCTCTCTAATCCCCCAAAACAAGCATTGAAGAGGCAACGATTCTCCCCTCCATCAGGGCTTCCCCCAGCTACCGCTCTCACGGTCTCCTTGTCTTTTATCTGTTCCAGGGGGATGCAGGATCATCTGCTGCTGGCATTAAGGTGGGTACCACTCTCTTGGCTAGGGTGCTCCTGCTCATCATCTTATGCCTTCTATCCAAATCCCCTCCCTCCCCACCACGTACACACACACGCACACACACACACACACACAAGCCGCACACATATCCACGCCGTCAATACACGTGCCCTTGTTAAGAACATAAGAACATTGTTCTGATACCCTGTCTCTCCTCTTATTTTCAGGGCGAACCTGGAGAGCCAGGCCGCGTGGGACAAAAGGTAAAAATACACCCCGCCACTAGAGGGCCCTCATCCGGACAGACAGAGGAACAGCCTTCTTGATCCGCATCGAACAGCCTTGAGCCTTGGTGGAGGCTGAGCATTGGGGGGGTAGTGGCCTGTGGGGGGATTTGTCTGGAAACTCCTGCAGCACAACCCAACCCATTGTGCGGGGAGGGGGGGGTACTTTCTTTTACCCTCTTTTTGTTCTTCCGAGCTGCTCTGATTGCCTGACATCTTTGCTTGCCCTTGAGCGTTGCCCTTCTCTGACAATCCCTCCTCATGCAGTGAGCCTGCCGATTAGCGGTGTGCCCCTTCGCATTTCTCTGGCTTATTAATATGCGTTTCTGCCCTGTTCTCAATGCTTCAGAAGCGGTTGAGGGACGTCGGTGCCCACTGAGGTGTCCTCCGTGACCAGAGGTGGACATTTCAGGTCCAGAAAGTAAAAATCCAAACCAGGATTTTGTTTCAACCAACCAGTTGAGCATA